>BLKR01000437.1:460000-524641 GCA_011170035.1 Teleogryllus occipitalis | reverse complement strand
ATTGTGGACTGGGCGATTGTGGACTGGGGGATTGTGGACTGGGGAATTGTGGACTGGGGAATTGTGGACTGGGGAATTGTGGACTGGGGGATTGTGGACTGGAGGATTGTGGACTGGGGGATTGTGAACTGGGGGATTGTGGGTTAAGAGATGGAGGTCTGGGGAATTGTGGATTGGGCGATTGTGGACTGGGGGACTGTGAACTGGGCGACTGTGAACTGGGCGACTGTGGACTGGGGAACAGTGGAATAGGGTAGTGTGGATCGTGGATAGGCGTGCATGCGGGCGATGGAGGTCAGGGCGGCCGACCATGGCCGAGGGGCGCTGGAGTCGCAGGGAGGTTGGGAAACGCCGCGTTCGAGGAAAGCGGAAGCGCCGCTCGGCGCCGTGCGGCGGCCGCGTTGCGACAGGGCTGCAGCGCGCGCCCAGGGCAGGCAAGCAGACGCGCGAAGGAGGTCGCCAAAGAAAGTGGAGAAAGAGAGCAAGAAAGCAAAGACACGCTCTCAAATGAAACCACAACAGACTGACCGTTACGACCGCATGATATGCGTCCACTCGCACTATGAGCTGTACACAAAATTTAATTGATGTCCTGCGTTCATACTTGTTAAAAGTTTTTGCTGAGTAGGAATTAACGTGGACCAGTACACTTATGGGTACGTCAATAGTAGAAGTAGACAAACGAGAATGTATAGAAAAAAAACTCAGTTGAAAACGGAAAAAAGGGGGAAGAGGAGAGCAAAACCGCAAAAGAGAGAGGGAAAAGAAGAGCAGGGAGGAGAGACAATTCAGGGAAGGATCGAATGGCAATGCCACAATGTTGCATAAAATGAAGTATTTTCTTTTAGAAATATGATAGATTAATGGCAATGGATAGTTGGGAACGAACGAATTAGTTACTGACCAAGTTGTCTCTAAAGGAACAAATACTCGTCTCTTCCAGCGTGTAATCTTCGTTTCCCAAACTCTCAGAATTATATTTATTTATTTTTTATTTTATTTTACTTCAAAAAACAGTTTAAACTGCGTATGACGTGCTATGGGGAAAAGTGAATTGTGTGCACTCTTTCAAAATTCTGTGATCCCTACACTAAGTCATATACTACTTAAATTAAAAAAAAACCCTCCCAGAATTCTATTGTGTTTACAATTTATTTATTGTAACCGTGGGTGGACAGTTTCTCTACATGAGCAGTGCAATAGAAGAAGAAATGAGGTCGAAGAAATATAGAACGCAGGGAAAGAAAGAGCAGTTGAGCGATTTCGGGAGGAACACAGAAAACTGTCGGACTCTGTATAAAACGTGTAGCTTTCTTCTAGTAGTTACGCAGCGAAAGAGGTCATGGAGGAAAGTGCAGGTGGATGAAACAAATGCAGAGGAAGTATTCTCGGTACTCAAATGACGAAATAGTTATGAAATACGGTTCTTTGGAAGCAACAAGTATTGCATAGCAATAGTAAATATTTCGCTGTACTGCTACCTCTAATGACATCCAAACACATTACAGTAAACTCTATGCTGTATATTTCGTAGCAGTTTAGAAAACTCCGTAGTGTCATGGATGCCTTTTAAATACGCTTATCTCTGAGACGATCTGAACTGTTCTCTAACGAGTCACCGTTCTAGTCGTTAACATGTTTCTCAATCCACGCTTAGGATGGTGACCATTGAGATGAACTTGTATGCACCCAACGGAATGGAATTCTAAGTTTCTGCTCGTGTATTTTCGACATCAGCTTCCATGGGTCCACACATATAGTTTAGGTTATCTATAACACATCACGTTAAGAGACTTTACGTGGTAGTAATCACATAAAACAAAAGATACACAACCGCATGTCCCTAGCGCCAATAAATAATAATACTTTTGATAGAGGAAATGTATGGCATTTTTTATGGTCAAATGTGCATTTTTGCGGTCTGGATTTGATACTAACAATAAACCTTATTAGCGTTGTTAGGATCAATCAGCAGTAAAGAACACAAATTAATCTTAAGGTTATTACGAAATAATTTGCAGATAAAAATCGTAATTGAGGTTTAAAAACAGGTGAAGAAAATGAGAGAAATAAAATATGTAGCGAAAGTGGACGAGAACACGTCAAGTACAATTCAACTGAATGAACGTCGAGGTAACAGTAAGTGAAATAAATAGAAGAAGTGGAATAGAAGAAAAGGGCAGAAAAGGAGGAGAACGAGGTAATTGAACAGGAAAGAAGTTAAAATAATAGGAGGAAGAAAATTAAGAAGAACTGGAAGCGTGGAAAGATTGAACGGAGACGGACTAAAATGTTGTGGAGAGCCGGAGACAGCAATAAAAACTACACAGCCGAACTTGAGGGGAAGACTGTGAAGATGTCACAAAGATAAAGCCACAAATGAAATTCGTTGCTGGGGCTGAACAGAGGTGAGTGACACACGAGAAGGAAGCGAGGGTAACGTGGGGGGGGGGCGTGGCTACACACGCCAGGCGCATTCCCTCGAGGCGTTTAGCGCACGCGCTTATGTAAGCGGTCAAAGCACAGGCGTGTGCACGACCGACCATTTTTTACTAAGACTGCTGGCGACGGCGGCGGTGGTTTACTCGCGTAATTCAACGACCCTACCGTCGCTATGCATCCAGAGGTAGATTGAGTGATTGATTTTTTCGTGTTTCCGGGCGCGTCAACAGAGTTGGTCATTGGTCCCGTAAGTGTAGTGCATGTTGAGAGATGGCGGTGATCTTCCCCCGCTGAATGGCGAGACTAGCTTTTCAGCCAGGTCGAGTTCAGTCGCTGTCTGGAGGAGAATTCTAGTGGCCGGCTGCTCAGATCGGTAGTTTTCCCTGGTTTCTCCGATCAACACCAGGCGAATGTCGGAGCAGTACCCTACCATACGGGCCACGGATCGCGCGCGATCTGTCCTTCCTCTTCCTTGTCCTATCCTCTCTCCTTACACACACACACACTTACACTAACATACACTTCACTACCACATATCCCGGGAGACCGGTCGGGAGCTTAGAGTTTATCCTGGCTGGGGCGGTGCCCCGCTGGTGGGAGAGTCCTGGTTAGGGGAAAATCCCACTAGCCGACGGTAGGTCGGCGCCGGATCTCGCCATCCAGCGAGGGAAAATCACCGCCATCTCCCTCGAAAAAAAAACATGAACTACACTAACTAATGATCAAAGCAGTTGACGCGCCCGGAAACACGCGAAAATCAATCAATCAATCAACCGGCGAGTGTCGATTAAAGCTGCCGTCCTCTAGAATTCTCCTCCAGACAGCCACTGAATTCCACCTAGCTCACACGTTAGTGTCGAAAATCCTGCCACCGTCGGGATTCGAACCTAGGACCTCCTGGTCAGAGTAGCTGCAGAGTCCACGCTACGAGCTTACTTTGTTCGACACAAAATATTTGTTGGGCCGTCAAATTTGACGGAGGCAACAGCTGTGGATAATTTCATATTATCCAATAAAACGTCGCATCAATACATAATTCCTCATTAATTGAAATAGATCTTCACACGTATTCAAAAATATAGCGTTTTGAGCTTGATGTGATTTTATAGTAAAATTATTCCACGCTTAAAAGAATTTGTGATATGAATTACAACTTAGATATTATAAAATCAATAAGTGTTAAGAGCACGTATTTAATACTATAGGACAGAATGTCTGTATTCATGTATTCAAAAATACTGGTCAAATACTCTTGTCTCCGAGGCCTAAACGGAAAGGGTACGTTATCATTGCGATATTTACGTACTTGTCTAACAGGGAAAAAGAAGCTTTTGCATCATTTGGCAACCTTGTTATAAGCCTGCTCATATTTATTGAAGTAGTCACCATTAGAACTTCTGACATTCTTTAACTTGACATTTTATTTTTGTTAAGATGTTTAGTAAATTTCTGTACAGCAATTATACATTATTTGTGGGAATAATGCAGCACCAAAAAAATGTAACATTGAATCATCGACGATGGTAGTAATTTGAGCTGGTTAACTGTTCCAGAGTAAAAGATTTATTGAAGACGAACGGTATAAAGAAAACATTCTACGCATGCCATAAGAAATATGAGACCGGGATGTAAAAGGTTAGTGTATTAAGGCGTGCAAATCCAGCACACCGTTAGTTCGAAAGGTATCTGCGTGGTGTTAACAGTAGTCCCGTAGAGGTTTGCACAATCTCTGTTCGTTAACGAGAAATAATTGAAAAGCCGTTTGTGAGCCCATTAAGAATGGTTTGGTGGGATACATTTGTCTCTTTTCGAGACCAGTACGCGTAACTCAAAGGGAAAGAAAGAATTTAAAGGTTTACCATTTTCTTCCTCACAATCTAAATAATGGCTCTCGTTTTCACTCTTGCTTTCGTTTTTCTAACAAGCGTTTATGCATTTTTTGAAAGGCGCAAGCTGGTTATGAGATTAAAGGTACGGAACATAACGTCTCACAAGGTGCGAGTTCAGATTGGGAGAGATGCAGGGGAAAAGGAGGAGAGATGGGAAGGGGAAGATCGCATGGTCCATTGTGTAGGTTGCTACTCTGGCATTTGCCTCGACAAAGCGAACAACGGAATTCATTCATCAGAGCATCTAGGAAGGCATCTAGCAGAGGATCTAGGAAGATCATCAGAGCAGAAGATCTCGTCAGGCGCCACAAACTCGTTGATAAAACTTATCCCACAATTTCCTGGTATCGGTCCGGGATAGGATACGCTTCCAGTCACTTCGCAGATAAAGCATTGCGTTTACTCTAGCTACAACCAATGCTGATAATGCATTCATTACTGCCAATTTTATTTTTTAGTAGGATGAAAATAAAGATCTGAAAATCGAAGAGCAAATCTAGCAAATGTTGCAAAAATGGATATGAGTTATTGCGTTCAATACCGCTGTGAATGCAAGGAACTCAAAGTATGTATTAGTAGCTTCTGATGCCGAATGAAATTAAACCAATATTCAAAACTGCTAGGATTAATTTGCTGGAAAACAGTGAAAATATCTACGATATTTCAAATTTAAGGAATATATTTAAATATCAGATGTAATCAATACGACGAGTGAAAACCTCATAGGCTGTAAAAAATCATGCTTACAATTATTGAAAGCTATAATAATTGAATTAAAGTCGTACATATAATTTTGCGGCAACAACACCTACTTGAAAATTGTTATATTTACAATAGATTGTTAAAATGCAAAACTGAGTGTTAGTAACATTATTAGATGCAGTCGTTATTTTTACTGATGCGATAAAATAGAAAATAAGCTTCAACGGTTGTACGAGTAACAGCAAAGAAACATGTTAGCACCATTTAGTTTCAGAGTTTAACTGACAAAACGGCAAAATGAAGTAACTACTGGTTCTACAGCAGAACGTCATTCACTTCTGTCAGACCTCTTTTAATGCAAAATTGCAGAGATTGTTCGCAGTCTGCACGAGATAGTCCTCGAGATGACCGCAGTGCCACTCTGACCTAGTTACAAACATAAAAACGCTGCTACATCAAACACGCCATGCATCAACTGATCACGAAATAAGCAGTCAGTAAGTGAGCGAGTAAGCAATTAACTACCCTGAAATACGTACACATAATTATACTTTCTGTGTTAACCAGTCAGAAACGGTTATAACGAACTGTAGAAATTGGCCAGGACACTGGAAACTGGGTTCTCAACCCGGGACCACAAACAGTATGTTAGCAATTCTTGTCCCGTCCTAACAATAAAGCACGACGCTGCCGCTAAAGTAGCGCCACGAGGAGGACACAGCCTGCCTTGACATCACGTTCGCGTCCTCGCCACCCGCTGCCTCCGGGCAGAAGGAAGGCACCGGGACTCTGCACTCGGCGAGTCACGCGTCGACACGACTCTGCTAACTGCTCTTACGTAACATATTCCACAAAGAGACTCCGTTCATGGGTGTACGGTGGCCATTTTTCGATTCCACACGTCAAACAGTTGAGTCGCACGTCGAGACCATCTGAATGAGAATTGTAGATGCATCTAAACTCTCGTGGTGCATTTGGCCATTTTTCGATTTCACACTTCAAACAGTTGAGTCGCACGTCGAGACCTTCTGAATGAGAATTGTAGATGCATCTAAACTCTCGTGGTGCACTTGGCCATTTTTCGATTTCACACTTCAAACAGTTGAGTCGCACGTCGAGACCTTCTGAATGAGAATTGTAGATGCATCTAAACTCTCGTGGTGCACTCGGCCATGGCAATTTTCATATCAGATACGCGCTGTATTCACTTTTCGTTTAAACGCGGAAATAGATACATATATTACTGTAGTGTGTAACTGAGGACTAACTAATCAAAATGCACATTGTCCACTGGTGGAAAAAAATTGAGTTTGATATGAAATTGTGTAGTTTATAATACGCTCTACATGATCCTGTTTTAACATTTCTTCAAAACGCATTTAATTTAATGTGTTAAAATGTGTTTTGAAGAAATATGAAAGCTGGAGCGTATAGAACTAGTTAAAAACTACACGATTTCATATCAAACTCAGTTATTCTCATAAGTGGACAATGTGCGTTTCGATATAAATATTTGCCAGCGAGTAGAAAGAAAAACAAAATATATTTTACGCCACACTTCCTTGTAGATTATCAATTAGTTAATTATGTGGAGATGTTGGGTGGTCAATTTATTCTACACGTGTAAAATAAATACAAGTTCCTTAAAAGCTTCTCATGCAACACTAAGAAATTAGATGAAAAACTGATACTTTGATCATGTACCAGAGATATCACAGGAGCATGAATCCGGAGGCAAAGGAGTGAAGGATAAGGAGAGAAGTTTTCACGTAATTTTACGAGATGCATTCCTTTCTCTTCCTCATGAACGAATCTAGAACTGGCGATCTTCTAAAAGGAAATAACATCTATAATGTGACAGTTCCAAAACGGAAGATACCTGATTTTTCAGTTCCTCATCACTATTTCTCGTTGCATGTTCTTTTTTATATTATCATAATAATTTACGCACCGAGTTTCCTACTGATTCTTGAAAATATATACTAATGCTTCTAACTCCACCCGAACATAACCTGTATTACTGAGTTATTTTTTAATCTATACGAATATGTGAATTAGCGATGTTCAATTTTGTCAGTGAATCTCTCACATTTTTCAATTCATCCGAAGGATGATCTCCGATGATGTTTGTCGTGAACTGGTGCGATCACTAAAACTTCAGACCTCTCTGTGATGCACATCGCTACCCAATACGAGTACTATTCTTGGGTTTTCATAACGTGGCACATGAGAGACTTGTCTTCACGATGGGATATGGCACGGCTTTTCGCGTCATTCTCAGTCGTGCCGTCAGATGTCGCATGATGGCGACCGTATCAAGCCGTTCTGCTGATCAAGCGACATCTAGTGGCACGACCAAGAAAAACGCGAGAAGCTGTGCCATATATCATCCTGAAGACAAGCATCTCACGCGCCACGTTATGAAAACCCGAGTATACGACGATCCTCGGCAGAGAGCACGGACGTTGTGCGAGCTTTCGCTGCCCGCCCTTCTCTCGACCCGGTTCTCTGACCTCGCCGCTGCGTACAATACCGCCTCCACTGCCGCCACCGGCGCCCGCGTAGTAGCCACAGCCTCCGTTGCCCCGCCTCCACCCGCGTCGGAATCTCCGCTTCCGGCCCGACTCCGCCTTCCCCTGCTCCTTCGTCAACTCCGTTTCCGCGTCATCCTCCTCCGGCATCGGTTTCGTCTCCTCCTTTGACTTCACCTTCGGCTCTCCTCTTCGCGCCTGCCTACACCGTCACCTTCACCTTCGCGCTCGTCTCCAACTTCGCCTCTCCAACCTCCTCTACTCCACTTCCACAGGGAGAGCTGGCTCAGTGCATCAACTGATGTTACTGCAGCGCCTCTGACCGGGAGGTTCTAGCGTCGAATCCCGACGGTTGCAGGATTTTCGACACTAGCTTTTCAGCTAGGTCGAATTCAGTCACTGTCTGGAGGAGAATTCTAGCGGTCGGCTGTTCTTTTCGGTAGTTTTCCATGATTTCTCCGATAAACACCAAGTGCATGCCGGAGCAGTCCCGTAGCAAACGGGCCACGGACCACGCGCGATCTTTCCTTCCTCTTCCTTGTCCTGTCATATCCCCTTACACACGCACGCACACACACACTTACATGAACATACACTCCACTACCATACATGTCGAGAGACCGGTCGGGGACTTAGAGCTTGTCCCGGCTGGAGCGGTGCCCCACTGGTGGGAGATACCTGGTTGAGAAAACCACGTTAACCGCCGGTAGGTCGCCGCCGGATCTGTCCATCAAGCGGGGGGCGACCACCGCAACCTCCCGAGCAAAAGCACACACTACAACTACGGGACTAATGACCCTAGCAGTTGATGTGCCCGGAATCACTAACAATCAATCAATCAATCTACTCCACTTCCGCGCCCGCCCACACCACCTCGCCGTCACCTTCGCGCTCGTCTCCACTTTCGCCTCTCCCACCTCCTCTACTCCGCTTGCGCGCCCACCTACGCCGGCGTCTTCGCCCCGGCGACGCTTCTACCTCCTTCCTCCTCCGCTGCCGCCACCCGCGAAGTGGGCAGCTCGCCCTGGTTCCGGCTACTCCCACGCGTCTCGCGGACGCAGCATCGGCAGCAGCGCCTCCGACCGAGCTGGCGACGCAAGGTCATTGCTGCTTTTTTTTCTTCTTGTTTATTATTTGATTGTTTTTGTACATAGATCAGTTCCTATAAAACTATACATATGCAGAGATGGCTTAACGTATAACACTTAACCTAACTTAACTCTAATACAGTGGTTGAGGAAACCATGATGGCACCTCATAGATATTATTTTAGGTCTGAAAATAATTTACAAAATATATGGAATGCATATTTACTTTTGATGCGAGTGGGATGAGTGGGGTTTTTACAGAGGTTGAAGGGGGATAATGTTTGAATATGGTGAATATTAGAGAAGAACTTATGGGATAGGTAAGTGATGTGGTGAATGATGAGGTCGAGGTTGAATTCATTATGTAATTGATGATTTGATATGAACCAGGGTGCATTAGTGATGGTACGTAGGAATTGGTTCTGTTCTATTTGAATTTTGTTGATGTTTGTTTTTGCAGCATTAATCTATACTGGACAGGCATAGAGAAGAGTCGGTCTGATTATTGTTTCGTAGAGTATTGTTGCTGTTTTGTATGGAAGGTATTTATTCCTATTAATTAGTGATTTTAGTTGATGAAGTTTGTTTTTAGTTTGAATTATTTTGGTGTCTATGTGTTGTTTCCAATTCAATCTGGTGTCCAAGTGCAGACCTAAATATTTAATGGGTTTGTTTGGGGGGTACATGTCATCGCTGCTTTCCATTCCTCCCATCTCCGCTTAACGCCGTTGCGAAGTTTACAGCACGAGTGGTTGTCGAGTTTTATGCTCTAAATATCGTTGCTGCACAAGCACAGTGATGCATCTAAAAATTCGACATTTTTGTGAGCAGTGAAGAAATATCTTCAGGAATTATTATATTTTTACAAGAAAACATTTCACAAAAATAAATCGCATGATAGCTGAAGTACAAAGTCAAACACTGTACTTAGCCAATTAATTAACGGCTTCGCTCACCTTACAACAGTTCTCCTAAAAAAAATATTTTTGAAATGTGTCACTTTTCATATACGCTAACGAAACACAGCAGCAGCTTAGTTGATTACAACGGAAAGTAGATAAACAATAAGCCTTTTTCTACGATTAACAACATTTCTAATTGACACTTTGGTACTGTCATTATATACACAGTACCTATGAAATATTTTGCATGTAGTAATCCGTTTGAAAATTGGAGATACTTTTACATCCTGGCGAAATTTATTAAGCATTTGGACGTTCATTTGAATAAAGATAATTCTATATTTTTGATGAGTTGTTATTTCTTGCATATTTTTCATCACAATCTTCAAAGGAAAAAAAGATAACACGTTAAATTATTATGAAAACCCTTTTCTCGCCGGAAGGATAATGAAAAATGTTAATCGCTTTTCACGTATCTTCACATACATAAAATACTAATTTTTTTAAAAAACATGTTAAGGAACCCCTGCGAACCTACAATTACGACACTTTCTTCCATGAGATAAGATTACACTGGCCAACTTTTTACACAATGTTTTGTAAATAGAAGGAAAAATATTGTCTCGAACGATAATTTGCAAGAAAGAACTTCTGAAATTGTTACACAATATTCTGTAAATCGAACGGAACAGTTTGTCTCGAACGATAAGTTGCTTCTGAAATTGTTACACAATATTCTGTAAATCGAACGGAACAGTTTGTCTCGAACGATAAGTTGCAAGAGAGAATTTCTGAAGTTGTTTTATCTTCCATTCACTTGTGAATGACATCCAGACCATCTTTTCAATATCACTCAAGAAATCACTCAAGTGTTTATAACTAATCAATTCCATAATTGTCGGTTCTACAAACATTTTTTGGAGTCAAATATTTCACGTCACCATCCTGGAGGAATTTTAGAGAAACAATTTGAAGGGCCCCCCTTCGTCCTGACCAACAAACAATTCGGCATGTTACTGTTTGACTAATCAGCGGTTATGCCATATTACTTTATTTCCTAGAAACGTATTTATGAACTTACGATAATATTCTGGAATTTCCTGAACGTATTTTGAAACAATTTGATCTGCAGAAAATTAAATTAAACCTCAACAAAATACATTTTCTAGAATTTTGATAAGAGGTTGCGTGTCACAATAAAACTAACCCGGATGGATAAAAAATGAAGGCTTTTAGAATTCAGAACTCAAAACTTGGCTAATGACACCATTAACATTCTTTGAGACACAAAAGCTGTTGACCAGTGTTATCATTACAGACGTTGGCAGCAACCTTTTCATTTAATTTCTAGAAAATTTCAACCAGTTCCATAATGTTAATAATACAGATTGTTCATTTTATAAATGGTTCTCTCCTAGGTATTGATGTTTATTAGCAGTTCATCCCAGAAACACAAGTCCATTAAAATTAAATATTGCATTGGGTAACCGCTCGCTATCACACGGGCATTGAAATCACCGTAGTATGCTTCTCCATCCGTTTGAAAGATTTCAGACTTCTTTGGACCGCTCGAAATGCACGATTTTAACTGGGTCAACTGGCAGGTCTCCTCAGAATACTTCAGTAGTTCAGCAAAGCGTGGGGGGGGGTCGTTGAATTGCAGAACGCTCTTGGCATCTCCGGTCTCGGGGACCTACTTCACTGTCATTCCTCTGCGCCTCCGTTCAGGAACAAATAATTCGAATACGCTATATTTCCAACGCTTATAGCGTACTTCTTTTCTCAAAAGTTAAAGATTAACAGCGATTGCAGTTAAGGATTAAAAACGATTGATTATAAGAGTTAAAAGCAATTGCCAACTTATCGATTGTCAAGGTTGATCAAATTAGTCTCAGAAAATTTATTTGTGTTTTTAAAATATTATTAATATTTTCGTAAATTGTAATTTTCACATTGAAGCATTACACATGAAGACACAATGCACACATTAAACGTGTACACCCAGCTATTTTAATTATATTAGTTCAGTATATACGGCAACGATTTGTTTTGAACTACTATGTTAATGTTTGAAATAAAAATATATGTAAATTACATTTCTTTAAATTATTATTTTTTGCTTCTCTCCTACATTTATCTATTTATTCAGTTATTACTTACACAAGTACATTTTTAAAACACAAAATAAGTGAAGTTGAACGTTTTCTGAAAATGAAGCAACCACGTTATCTTAAAAAAACTGACACGCAACCTGACAAAGGAGTCAACGTTCTCAAGAATACATTCACTGTAAAGGTCAAAGACAATGTATATGTATGTAATTTGCAAGATAATATTATAATTTCTGTATTTCGACATTGAAAGAAACCTTGCAAAATATTTCGTATCAATTGCTCAAACCTATGTAACTGCTATTTCCCCGTTTCCATGAGTGTAATTTTCAGTTCCTGATAACATAAATACATGTACACTGACTAAATGGCAGTCATTTCATTTTATGATAATACAAGTTTCCTGAACGTAAAATAAAATTTAAGGTATCATAAAACTGAAACTTTAAATGAAAACCTTAACTTTTTCATCGAATATATATTTAAAAATTATATTGTGGGATGTGGATCATGGGATTGATCAATTAAGAAAACACATTAGTTTGCCAACATTTCGGAATATATAATTCCTTCCTCAGGGCTACAGTAAACACAAACAACACAAGAAATGAAGGCAACTCATCTGAACAATATTATTTGTAATAACAACATATACACCTGAATCAACATGTGTGAAAACAACAAAAGTAATATAAAACCCACGTAATATAATATTTTAATATATTTCTTTTGTTTCTTCACATATGATGAGTCAGGTGTTATTATAAATAATATTGTTCAGATAAGTTGTCTTTATTCGTTGTGTTGTTTGTTTACTGTAGCCCTGAGGAAGGAATTATATATTCCTAAACGTTGGTAAACTAATGTGTTTTCTTACTTGACCGATCCCGTGATCCACATTCCACAATTTATTAATGGTTGTGAATTCTACAATGGTAAAAATTGTATCATGTTTTACTACCTGCTTACAGATGTAAAAATTGAAACAAATATTGGAAAATAGTTTGATACGAGGTCTCACTCATTCACTTAGTATTACTCACTTAGCATCTCTTAGGTTGTAAAAAGGTATTTTTGATTAGTAATAAAAATGAGAATAGAAAATATGCTACTTGTTGACAAGTATAGCAGCTACATTATTAATTTCCAATGTGCAGTAATCGAAAGAAAGTTAGTCAACCATCAGCCAGGTGCGAGGAGTCAACGGTTTCGTGAGGTATCAAACAATTGGGGAAAATCCATTTACCGAGCAACTAGGCAAACATATTTAGTATCTTTAAAATGGTATTTCTAAGGCCTAGACGCCAAGAATGTACATGAGATCTGATATACATAGTGAAGATAGTCAACGATGATGGCTAACAGCGAATGGAATAACTTTATCTGTAAATTCGTATAACTACAGTAAAAATGATATTAGATAGTCCCCCTAATATCAGGAAGTCCGAAGAGAATAATTAGCAATTGAGGACCTATGGGAGTGCATTTTCTGAAAACTACAATATACATTTTTCGGGAGTCTTTGTAGTAGTTCTTGCTTCCTCTCTGAAAGAGGAAGCTGACGGAAATCCCTGGGCGTTATTGTTCTAGCCTTTTGGATGAGATTTTCAGATCTCAAAATTATGTTTAAAGCCCACTTTGGTTGCAGTTATAATTATTGAATGGTCAGTAATAAACTTGTATAATAATAAATAATGTATGGAAGGAACGCACAGAGTCCAAGAGGTTGCACAGGTCTCATTACTGCAAGGAACTCAATACGAAACAGATCTCTAAATGACATAGGTGCAAAACGCAACGAGATCCACATGACAGCTCGGAAGCAACATGTAACAGAGCTCAACAGAATAAGGAATCCAATAAAACAGAGGTCAAATTGCGTTTAAGACTAACCTAGCATTAAGACCATCACGGCTCGGGCTTACCTCCAGACGAAGAAGTCAAATCCGAGACAAGGTCAAAAGACAATTAAAGAAATGGAAAAAGGCCAAACATGGAAGAACAGCAAGTACGAGAAGGAAACTAACACCGGAGTGACCCAGAGACGAAGGTGCCAGTAGTCCCAACTCTACCCGCCCTCACCTGGATACAGCGCTCAACGTGTTATAGGTCCTAATCCCCACGGAGCCCATCGCAGCACGGAGTCCAAATTTTCATGTCGGTGGCGGATATCAACCGGTGTTGTGACTGGCAGTACCAGTTTGCCAGTGAAGTCAACGCACTTTCCTCGTGAGCGCCTTGGCGGCCGGAGGCGCTCTCTTAGTGACAACCCGTGAGCACGTGGCGCGCTGTTTATTGGCGAACCACGCGCCCGCTGACCCTGCGGCTACCGCGTGGTGGAGGCGGCGCATCGCGCCCGCCAGCTGCTCTGTACATTCAACTGCTCATCGAAATTTAAAAAAACACGCAGGGGGGATTAGGATGGCGTAGGTTGTCGTGGTCTCTGGTGGAGTGCCGTAGACAACCACCGGACCCTGAGTCTTGCGGCGCCGCTCACGCCGTTAGCCTGAAGGTGCAGGCAGTGAGAAGGCGATGCTAAGCTCCTGGTGGCCGGGACACCGCCCCCCCCCACCAGTTGGACCTATGGTGCATCGACATTGGAGCAGGATTGGGTGAAGGATGCTTTTCGGAGTACTCCGGATCCCACTTTAAAGTCCGGCGGGAAACTAGTAACTCCGGTGACGGCGTTACCCACGTCGTGAGCTGGCGGTAAGCATTGGGGTGACGGGATGGGACTCCGAGCCGCCTGGGCTTTAGTCCACGTGCCCCCCAGTTGGGCTCTCGGATTCGTCGTGGCAGTGGCCCCATACTCTGGGCAAAGAGGAAGGAAGTTGTTCCCGGCGCATGTGAGTGGCGCATTGTCGAGACTCCGGTACTAGCCTGGATAGCTAGGAGCTCTGAGCTAGCAGGGCGGCCACTACTCAGGCATTGTATGGGGAGGTTGTTGGGAAGGTAAACTGGGTTACGGCTGAATCCGGCTATCAGCCTGTCGGCGTTAACGCGTCGGCGGGGGGGGGGGGTGCGGATAAAAGCCCAAAGAGGCCAAGGTGCCCACCCCGGGGACTTGTCTCCCTGACGAAGTGAAGCAGTTGTGGTGTTGTAGACCACATGGGGTAGCATGTTTGCGAATTGGTAGAATGATTAAAAAAATATGAAACCTCTAAATGAACGACTTGAGGTAATCGCTTGGTTTTCAACTACTGGTGCTAAACGACACGTACTTTCCCACCTGTCCTTTCACCCAAAATTACGCGCAAAGTACTCAAATTTTCCAAAATTTTTACATGACCTTATTTCAAAATCTATCTTCAAGGAACACATTTCATCAAGGGAAAAAACCTTTCTTCATAATTATAGTTGTAAGATCACGCCGAAAATATTTTGAATTTTTGCAATATTCAAAAGATTAGTTTTTAACGAATCTCCTTTACACTATCCAACAACAAAATTTAATAAAAAACGATGGAGCCATTTTTTTAACATTTTGAAAATGTCCCAGGGACTTAATGTAAATTCCTCCCCCAAATTGAAATATCGGTTTCAAATTAATGGGTCCGCGGCATCAGCCACATCGATAACGGAATATCAATTTTTGTAGAAAATCTGCTGAACGGTTTAGCAGATAGCGTTGCTCACAGACAGACGGACAGTGTGACGTTTTGCCGTCGTTCGATTTTTCGGTTTCAATGACCCACAAAACATGGATTCTGACCACGTTTTAGAAGATTTTTCCATTAAGTTTAGCAACTGTATTTATTCACTTTTTCTTTACCCACTTTCTACGGATCCTGTTATAAGGCTTTTTCTACTGAAAATTCGCCGTTGTTTCTTGCAGCATTACAAAACTTTCTCTCTACTGCGTAAGCGGTAGCACGAAAGTAAAAAAAAAGTTGATTAACTAACGCTTAGTATCTTCAGAGTCTTTACAGCCTTATGAAACATTGAAGTTTTACTGTAGACTTTTAATTCTCCATACGTAAGAAACACCTAATGATCTCATAAAAGGAGTTTATTCATATTTATTTGTTGAAATTGCGCTTGCGTTATTTGGAGAACATAAAACGATGGTAATTAAAATTTAATTTTACAGCACCAAATGCATGTTACTTTATTTAGTTTCGATGATATAGGATGCCCTTTTTCATTTCAGCTTCGATTTTGAAAATTCAACACATCTAGTAACTTTGGACAGGAAATCAAAGAATTCCCGGTCCTGGGGGAGGTATTTTCAGTTGTATTTGAATGTATTATATTTGACACATTTTTCCAGTTCGAAGCAGCGGTTGCACCCGCAACACGGATACGTAACAACTCGCCTAACCTGAAAGCACAGGCGGCGCCGCCGGCGTGGACAGGTTGCACATATTTGCAATGCATTCCCTACTGCCTTCAATTAACATTTTTTAATGAATCACGAAACGCACGAGTATATTTACTCGCTCCACTTTTCTTCTACACACGATCCGCAATACTTTCTGGCGAGTTAATAATGTAGTACTCAGAGACGGATTGAAGGAAGTTTAACTCAGAGCATTGCTGAGGTCTCTGAGCGTAAGGTCATAGGGTTCGAGTCCCGATGGAGGATTTTCGACTTTAACTATATAGCTAGGTCGAATTCAGCCGCTGTCGGGAGGGGAATTCTAACTGTCGGTTGCTATGATTACTGATTTTTCCGATTAGTACCAAGTGGATGCTGGAACAGAATCCTAACAAATGGGCCATGGTCTGCGCGTGATCTTTCCTTCCTCTTCCATGCTCCCTTCTCGTTCTTTAGAGGCCGTCCATAAATTACGTGAGGCGATTTTGGCAATTTTTTGACTCCCCCTCCCCCCTAGGGGAGATGTCATGAAATTTAGATTGCCGTTGGATATAAAAACTGTACTTGACTTGCCGATGTTTTTATAGCACGCAACACTCACCGCGTCGGATTCTCATATTTTTATGATATTACCCTTGCAACAGCATAAGTGAAAATACTTAAAGTAAAAATTATATATTTTTTTAAACTAATGATATCTCGTGCTCTCAAGGTCCTTAGTTCTCAGGATAATGTCTGGTTTTATCCGTGCAAACCTGGAAATTGTTATTGCGGAAATGATAATGGTTTCATACTGAATTCAAACTTAAACCGCTTTCCGTGGGTAAACATTGTAATATTGCTAAGAAGTTAATGACAATGACTTAGATCCGTGCAATTGAATCGCAAAGACTGTCAAATATTTCAATTCATTTTACATAGAATTGAGATTCTATTCAATGCCGACCACTCACGTTACGATTTAGGGTACCAAGAAGAGAGAAATATCCATACATGAAATAGAATTTCTAAAAATATTTTGTTATTTTAAATATTGTTGCCTAATAAACATTACATGGGTTGAATGGGAATCCGAAAATAAGGTGTATAGGATCTACATCGCACTGTTTTTGAGTTATGGACGATGGTAACATGTGTTGCGGGTGGCATGACGGCCTGATGATTTTAAGTAATTTTTAAGGGGATAATAAAAATAAAACGAAGTGAATTCCCTATATATCTATGATCTGAAGCTTCCGAGAAATGCTTACTTTCTGACATTCCGTACCGATGAGCACTTTACTAGCGAAGAAGTAAAAGTTATTTGTAGGGAAATAATAAATAGCGATAACATGAAGGTAAATCTAGCTGTCTCCGCCAGGTGTCTCCACCATAAAAGCCAGCACAATGTGGAGTGTATAGCCGTGTGATGCCGGATTGTATTAGTATAGACGTCTCGATCCCATCTCGATCAGGTTTTTCGTCCAGTTTCCCTGATACATTGAGCAAATGATGAAATGACCCCTTGATTTGCTTCTGGACATAAATGTAACTTCATTATCTGTGCACGTCTTCTAGAATTCATTGGGAAATGTAGTTATTCAAATTATCGTTTCCATGTTGTCGCAGCAGGAAGTATTATTCCTTGACAAAGGACATCAAGGAAAAGAGCCCAAAATTTATTGCTTATTTATCCTTGAAAATAGATTTTATTACATGAGAGCTTGTTTTGCTTCAAAATTTATGTAGTATTATGTAATTAGTGTAGGTATCACAGAATTTTCAAAATGTGTACAGAATTCACTTCTCCCTATAGCACGTCATATGCTGTTTCAACTGTTTTTTGACGTAAAATAAATAAATAAATAAATAAATAAATAAATCTCATTATTGTTCTGAATATCTTGACGGAAAGGAGCTTGAGACCATTGCTTACAACTCTTTTGAAGAATCACTCTGAAAACAACTAACACGTTCTGTTCTGCCGGTCGTTAGGAGACCTCATTCCAGGCGCGAAGAACAAATGCACTCGCGGCTTCATCCAGTGCGTGCTTGCGACGACTCAAACGGGGCCGTGGACCGCAATGTGTTCCATATAGCGAGTTGCGAAGCTTCAGAAGAGAAAACGGCTGTGAGTAATAATGCAATGTGGACAAAAAACACGCGTTTGCATCGCTTCCTGTAGCATCGCGATATCTTGACGAACCGCCGTGATTCCACGCCTACCTGCAACCCGGTGCCCTTTGGTGAACGGCCTATTACTGCTCACAGAACGTGTAATAATTGCCATGATTTCAAATTTTAACTCTATATTAGATAATACCCTCTCCAGGGATAATGTTTTATAAAAAACTGACAACCTAGCGCAGTGATTGTGGACTAAAAGATGTGGTTTCGGCATGGTTGTAGACCATTCAATACCGCAAAAATAGACAAAGATGAAAATAAAATAGACTACTAGTTACTTGTAAAATCACACGAGGAAGACACAATATGC
The DNA here is from genome assembly GCA_011170035.1 of Teleogryllus occipitalis. Lineage (NCBI taxonomy): Eukaryota > Metazoa > Arthropoda > Insecta > Orthoptera > Gryllidae > Teleogryllus > Teleogryllus occipitalis. The sequence continues at coordinate 506,182 of BLKR01000437.1, read as the reverse complement.
CAGTCCATCAAACGTCCCAGAGAGAAGCAACGTACACTACCGGATAATAAGCAACAGGCGAAAACAAATTGATTGTCTGCATTCATGACCAATACCTGAATCGTCATTCGGAGTACATGATCCTACAAACGAGTGCAATTTTGTGAACACAAGCAATATTTTGAAATTGGAAGAGGTCACCGTATTACCACTTATACAGGAGAACACACACACACACACCACGCAAACGCACGCACACACACGCATTCACACGCGCACACACACTCAAACATACACCAATAATTTTACCAATCCGGTGTACAATAAAAGGTATATTCTAACAACCGTAAAGAAACGAATGAATTAACATCTACACCCCTTTAAGCGGTATTACTATCATACCCAATTATTGCGAGGAGTTAGCACATGGGTCTGTCGTATTTACTTGTAAGGTATCCTCGACGTCAACCGTAAAGTGCAGGATCTGACACTGAAAAGGCCCACCGGAACGGTTTGGGTTTTCTCTCCTCCTCGCCAGGAGCAAACGCCACAACGTCCCCTACGCGGGTACTCACCGGTCACTGCGCGGGTCTCCGAAAGGCCGGGCCGGGCAAGGGCAGGCGCTGTGCACAGCTGTGGGACGGCGTCGCTCCTTCGACTGCGACCACCGGGCCCTGGGCGTCCCAAGTGGATGCATCACCCCTCCCCCTCCCCTCCACACCGGCGTCATCCACCCCCCCCCTCTCTCCCTCCCGCGCGGGGGCGGTCGCGGCCACCACCGCCCCGCTTTCCCTCGCGGCCACCGCCCTCCCCACCACCACCCAACGACGCCGAAGACGACGATGTGGTTTCCCCGCGGCGGCGGGCGGCTGGCGGCGCGTGGCGCGGACGAGGCGTGACGACCGTCATCTCTCCCCGTCGATCGTCCGACAGGGACCGCGCCAAGCGCACGGGAGGGCGGGCGTTGCGTAGTACGACCTGGGGCAGCCCCCCGGACCAGGAAATTCGGGCGCTGGTTTTCTAAACACGTCGGCTCCAGAGATACGCGGCGCGTCGGACATCGTAATGTGTGACGAAAATCACGTCAGGGCTCAACACAGACCGAAACTTTAAATCAGATCGAGAATGATCCTATGTAAAAGCTGCTGTCAGAGAAACTTTAAAGCAGATTGAGAATGATTCTATGTACAAAACAGGAACGTACACAATTCTTCCAAAAAAATGCCATAAACATGTGAACTTGACGAACCCACAACACGTGTTGGCAGTACTAACAGTCGTTACTATATATCCTTCAGATGATGTAATTAAAAGGGATCTACCGACATGTTAATGACAAGCGAGAGGTCAGAATTTTGAGAATGATCCTACGTACAAAACAAGAACGCACACAATTCTTCCAAAAAAATGCCATAAACATGTGAACTTGACAAGCCCACAACACGTATTGGCTGTATTAACGGTCGTTACTATATATCCTTCAGATCATGTAATTAAAAGGGATCTACCGACATGTTAATGACATGCGAGAGGTCAGAATTTTGAGAATGATCCTATGTACAAAACAGGAACGTACACAATTCTTCCAAAAAAAAATGCCATAAACATGTGAACTTGACAAGCCCACAACACGTGATGGCAGTACTAACGGTCGTTATTACATATCCTTCAGATCATGTAATTAAAAGGAATCTACCGATATGTTAATGACATGGGAGAGGTCAGAATTGAGTAGTACATATGGGTCAGCCCCCAAGTTCCCCCAAATCCAGGAAACCCGGCTGATTTTTTTTCTAACTGCAGTGGATCCAGTAAAATACATTGTGTTGAACGTGTGTTGGGATCCACGTTAAGTTTGAAGTCCAGGGTAAACTTCGTGAGAACCAAATTTGGCCTTCTGTAGTTTTCAAACTGCATTGAAAGATATTAGCGTAGAACGTGGGAACGTGGAGGGGCTCTTAGGTCAAGGCTAAGAAATAAACCGAACTTGGTAGTAAGGAATCTGCAATTCTGTTGATAATACTCGCACCAATATTTAAATGAGTATAGTGTAAAACTACTGAGTGAAATGGCTCAGGGCGTAACACACTAACTTCGCATTCGGAAGGTTCGAGTTCAATCCCCGTACTGGCCATCCTGACCGGGTCTTTCGTGGTTTCACCCGGGCGAATGCAGGGAAAGTTGTACTGAAAGGCTACGATTCCAAAACCGGGTTACTAACTGAATTCTTTTACTACGTGAAGTCACGAAGGTTAAGCGAATCTAAGACATCGCGGGTTCCTGGTTGGGTGACCGACTTTAAACCCCGGGATCCACTGGTGTCGAGGCCAATTGCTCCTTACGGGACATACAATGGCTAATTACAAAAACAAATAGTGTACAATTACTCCAAGAAAGATCCATAAAAAAGTTTTATTTCGACAAGCCCATCATCGTAACAATGAATTTAGTCAATGATAACACGTGGTAGTAACACTCACGAACGTCACTACGAACATGTCATTCAGAAGAAACAATTAAAACACTAATGACACGCGAAGCAGCTTGTGTTGCGTAGTTGTGGGGTATCGTCCAGCACCAGGAAATCTGAGCGCTGCTTTTCCAATTGCCTAGAATGCAATGAAGCACGCTTGTCCAAAGCATATACAGAAGATAATGAAAGCGAAATTAAATTCTACAGTGCAGCGAGATAATGTATTAGAATTACCTCCACAAAACAACCTCCAATCTCCTCCTTTTTTAAGTTTTTTTTTTCAGATGTAACGTCGTACACTTTAAGATTAAGGTATAGCTGTTATGGTTGGTGTAAGTGGAAAGATTGTTAAGATTGCTGCAAGTGGAGAGGATATACATGCAATTTAGTATCCGAAAATCGATTTTTACTTCCTGGCTACCAATACCGCGGTAGAGAGATAGTTACGTAATTCTCGGCGAAAAAACCGCGAATTTTCGGCAGAAAACTGTTACTACAGGGCCCTAGCAACGAAAAAGTGGATAAATCCAAATGCTAAATTTAGAAAAATAAATCCTCTAACACGTGATGTAACCAGAATCCTTGTTTCGTGGGTCCTTGATACCGAAAAATCGATTAGTGGCAACACGTCTGTCCGTCCATCTGATTGCCTGACTGTGAACAACGTTAGCGGCTAAACCGTTCAGTCGCTTTTCTCCAAAATTGATATTCCTAAATCAATCTACGTGATGTCGCGGACCCTTGAATTTTATACTGATATTTTAATTTTGTGGAGCATGTTACATGAAGCTCCTGGGACATTTTCAAAATTAAAAAAAAAATGCACCGTTTTTGATTAATTTTTTTGTTGGATACTGTAAAGAACGTTTAAGATAATAGTGCAGGTCTCCTTTGCGTTGAAAACTCTGATTTTTCGAAAATTGCAAAAATTCAAAATTTTATAGGCGTCTTCCTATAATTACAGTTATGGAGATAAACATTTTTTCTTAAGGAGATGCGTTCATGAAAAACAGATCTAAAAATGTCATGTTAAATTTTTCAAAAATATGAGTATGTTTTGCAAAAGTTTGTATCGAAAATAGGCAATTTTTATTTTCTTTAAATCGATTTTCGTTAAAACGTCAGAAAAGTTTTTGATTAAATTTAGACCTAAGATAGTGTACAGGACGCTTAACTGAATGGTGCAGATCTCATGTTCGTTGAAATACCAGATTTTCTGAATCTGTAAAAAAAATTTAAAAAATGTCCGCGTCTCTTCACAACTACAATGGTGAAGAAACAAATTTTTTCTTAATGAAATATGTTTATTAAAAAAATCATTAAATAAGGTCATGTTGAATTCTTGAAATGTATGGAAGGTTTTGTGTAATTTAGCGACAAACCGTATCAGCGGCTTTGAAATTACTGAGCTTCGTGAACATAATTCCAAGCAGTTAGATACATCGTAAGTTGGAATTTGTATATTATTTCATATTTCTTCTTTCAACCTTTTGTTATACATTTACACATTAATCTGTTAGATATCATTTTAAACCTATTTGAAATGAATGAAATAAAAATTGCAAACCTTCAGGGAATATTAGAATGGAGTGTAACAATACAAGAACATTCCGCGCCACTTATCGGAAACAGTTATACGTGCCAAATTGTATATGTGTTATATAATTACTAAATGTATAACGATTTGTAATGAGTTTTACAAAAAATGATAATAATAATAATAATAATAATAATAATAATAATAATAATAATAATAATAATAATAATAATGTATTAATGGCAAAGCTCAGGCCATAGGGCCTGCTCTTCCGCCTAACCACTGAGTCTACATTGATACAGAGTAGTAATATATAAGAGGGGAGGGAAATCTGTACATTTACGTCTGGGAGTGCAAAACTAGGGACCATCCCGGCATACGCCTTAAGCGATTGAGTAAACCCAGAAAACCTCAATCAGGATGGCGGCTTAGGGCCGAACAGCATTATGGTATAGAAATGGAAGAGAAGAGAAAAATGAGAGAAGGGAATCATAAATGAAAATGAAGTAGAAAATACGAACGAGAAAGAAGAAAGGAGAGAGATTAAAGGGGGGACAAACTGTACATTTATGACTGGGAGTGCAAAGCAAGGGGCCATCCCGGCGTACGCCTTAAGCAATTGAGTAAACCCAGAAAAACCTCAATCAGGATGGCGGCTTATGGCCGAACATTAATATAGAAGAATATGGTATGGATAGTAGTGAAGGTGAAGAGATGAGGCGTTTAGGGGAAAGGGTCGTAAAGACATAAATGGGGAAGACTGAAGGAAAGGGAAGGAAGAAAAAGCGAAGAAAACGAGGAAGAAATAGGTGGAAAAGTAAAATTTTTCCAGAAGCCGTACAGAAATATTACGTTTGGTATACTAAGAAACAATGTAAAAGTACAATAGGATATAAACATCAATTGTAATTATTATTAAGGCCAATATATTGTAGATATGACAATGATGACAGTACAAAAATAGCTGTAATGATGAGTGAAATGTCTTAACAGCGCATGTTAACGCACGTGGCGGAAGGGCCTGAGCGCAGGGTTCCAACTGTTCAAGGGTCCCCGTTAGTTCTTAAAATATTTAATGCAAAATTTTTCAAAAAATAAAATAAAACAAGTATAAAACTGTGATGTACGATTAAACAATATGCAAAAAATGGCATAACATAGTGATGTATCGCGCATCATTGGATTATATTTATAATACGAAATATTGCTGGTTGGTGTATTTTAATTTTATATTGTACAATTCAAAAAAAAATTAAAAAATAATTTGGTGTCTTTTTCAATGGAATTATAAGTCTGTTATTCTTATTTATACATTTATGTTTAATTTTTTGTTTTAATAATGTTAAATTGAAACTCTAAGAAATACTTTCAATTGAATGATTTTTTCGTGTTTCCGGGCGCATCAACTACTCTAGTCATTAGTCCCGTTAGTGTAGTGCATGTTTTTTTCTCGGGAGATGGCGGTGATCTTCCCCCGCTGGATGGCGAGATCTGGCGCCGACCTACCGTCGGCTAGTGGGGCTCCCCCTAACCAGGATTCTCCCACCAGCGGAGCACCGCCCCAGTCGGGACAAGCTCTAAGCTCGCAACCGGTCACCCGGAATATGTGGTAGTGTAGTGCAAGTTAGTGTGTGTGTGTAAGGGGAGAGGATAGGACAAGGAAGAGGAAGGAGAGATCACGCGCGGTCCGTGGCCCGTTTGGTAGGGTACTGCTCCGGCATTCGGCTGGTGTTGATCGGAGAAACTACGGAAAACTACCGATCAGAGCAGCCGGTCGCTAGAATTCTCCTCCAGACAGCAGCTGAATTCGACTTAGCTGAACAGCTAGTGTCGAAAATCCTGCCACCGCCAGGACTCGAACCTAGAACCTCCCGGTTAGAGGCGCTGCAGTGACATCAGTTGATGCACTGAGGTACCGCTACCGTTAAATACTTTCAAAATATTTTTAAAAAAATACAATGTGAATTGATCGGATTTCCTGTATATTTCTGCATCGAAATTGGCGGAGGGGGAGAGATCGGTGAAAGAAAGAAAGGGCCCCCCAAATTAACCTAGGCCCAAGAGCCCTCAAAACGGAATAATTAATACAATTAATTCATAAATTGTAGTGTAAATAGTATTATATAACTATTACTAAAGGCGAGAAAGTACGTGCTGTTTTAGCACCACTAGTTATATATGTATTGATTGATGTCTCACGGACAACTGTTAGATTAGAAACTGTCGAGCTGAAACTTAGCAAATACTCAGAAGTAAAATTTTGTTGTGTCGCTCTAGAGATCATTAATATTCCATTATCGGCGATTGATATGTATTATTGCATTGGTAAGTAGAAATCCTTTAAATGATTTTCAATGCAATTTATCAAAAAAAATTTTTTTGTGAAAATGAGCACGTAATGCGCATTTTTAGAAACGCTCAATAGCCATTTTTTCATAAACGGTTCCAAAATTTCGCCCGAAAATTTTAATTTGGGACCATGTTTTACTCTTTTATAACATTCTTAAATTCATAATTCGATTCTACCATTCAGGGACTGAAAAATTAAGAAAATGTGGGAAACTGTCCTACATTTGCCAGCAGACGACAGCTGAGAAGAGAGTGGGCAGAACCGAAAAGATAACCCAGACTGAAGAGGTATGAAAACGAACTAGTATGAGAAAGTCTGTACCATTCTGTATCCCTAGTTAGTTTTCAACCACTCATTTAAAAAGCTAGAAATATTTGTTCTTGTACAATTAGTGCTGTTTCAATATTCAAGAATAGCATGTAGGGAAGCAGTAAGAGCGCCTGTCCTAGTATATTGTTTCCACCGCAGCAAAGCACTGGATTGACATTGAGACCGATGATTTTTCAAAATGTATCAAAAATCTTAAAACTTTTATTATTACCATTACTTTTGATAATTATTGTGGATGATACATATATATTTATATAATAATTTAGTTTGTTGATGGATTGTTTTAAAATAATACGTAATTACATTGCAGTGAGACATTTTCATGTATTATCCACGCATACACAAAAACTATAATTTTTTAAATCAAACTCTGGAAGGTCGCTCTCACACTTCGTATTAAAAACATAAATAAAGATCTATGACGCGTAAACTTAATTGCAGGAACAAATAAAACTGTAATCAAACAGTAAATTTACGTTAAAAAGTTATCTGTGTTTCCTCTATGATACTAAAAACAACAGGCCGTTTGCAAGTCGTAATTCAGCACTAAATTGGATTATCGGGTAAACAGCGATAGCCATTACACAGACGCTGAAGGACAAACCCCAGAATACATTAAATAAAAATGGGCTATATCAAATACAAAGAGATTTATTAGAATGATCACACTTTAGTTGTAACCCGTTATAATTCATAAATGCGAGGCAAAGTTTTCTTTTAAACTTAAATATCTTATTATGATAGAAATTTTCCGAATTAGATCTTATTTTCCGCTCATATTGTGAACATTCTAAGTTTATACATTCCTTTTCTAGGTTTATTACTTGTGACCCGCAAGTGCAGCGTCATCTCACGATTTTAAAACGACGTAACTTTTAAAGAATAGATATGCTTGAAAATGAAGGCTTCATTCTCTTACTTACTCGTGACAACACGTGGCGCTTTTGAGTGTTCACGAAAGTTATACGTAATTGTGGGACCAACGTTCCAAGATGCACTCTCTTACAAAGGTCTCTTGTTCCAGTAGTTCCGTTATGACACCGTTGCAGAAGTGTTACAATATCTTGAGTAATATTAAACTATGCGTGTTTGAAATATAGTTCAACTAGGCGGACTCGTGACAATAATCCGTACTTTGCCAATAAAACAAAGCAATCAATGAGAGTCATGTTAAGTAAAACTAAAATTCAATTGATTGAGATGTTCATAACTAGGGAACGGAATTTAGTGTAATAAAATATGCAAAATATGTACATATATATGTACTTATTTTTTCCAAAACATGTAAGAAAAAAATAGAAAATATGTAAAATTAAACTTCATTATTGTGTTTAAAATTGTTCTCTACAAGCGTTTTCCGACTGTAGAAAGTCACCGATCAGTTCTTGAGGATTTGGTGTGGTTCAAAGTAGGTTCTATCTCTTTTAAAGTAATTTTTCACTAGCCTTTCACCACATATAAGAATTTTATTCAAAATATAAAATACGTTCATAGTACATCTTACAATCTTTACGAAGTGCCGGTGTACAAGTGAATAGTAGTACCGTGTAGCGAGTGATGGAGCCCAGGGGAGGTCGTTGAAGGGTATACATCCCACCCTCCAAATCGTACAACGGGTAAGATAATTTTCTGTAAAATGTATTTGTTAGCTTTCGACTGAGTAACGAATTTGCTTTTTGAAACATGAGCAAGCACGTGGATGAAATTACTATTGTTCATAAAAATCCGCTCATCCTGGACTCGCAGTAAGCGGAGGGGAGAGGGTAAGTTTGACAATTCATGGCGGAGATATGGTGGTAATAGAAGCGTAGCAGCATTACTTTTGATTTGTAAGAAAGATGATTCCGTAACAAATATTGCAAACGCGCATATGAAATATTCCGTTCCGTCGTATAAATATATTAAAATGCATCGAAATATGTAAGAAATGTGTCGTAAGAGATAAAATATGTAAAAATATTTAATTATACCAAAATATGTGGAAAAATGTAAAATAAAAATAGTTTTAATTCACTCAGAATGTTTTGTTTGGCAATTTTTTCGGGTAATTATTTTCACATGGAGTCAGAATAGAAATATTATTCTCATAATCATGAATAAAAAAGAAGCAACAGGCATAGAGAAAAAATGAGATAAATGAAGATAGTATGTGGATTCCAACTGCTCAAAGGACGATGATTGGTTGATTTAAATTATTTGGATATAAGGGGACAGCAACTGGAATTGACAGGGACAGCTCACGTGTTTGTCATAATTTGTGAAATATTTTTTTGTTTCAATGTTGAGTATTTGAAGCGGTAGCGGTAGCTCAGTGCATCAACTGATGTCACTGCAGCGCCTCTAACCGGGAGGTCCTAGGTTCGAGTCCTGACGGCGGCAGGATTTTCGACACTAGCTTTTCAGCTAGGTCGAATTCAGCTGCTGTCTGGAGGAGAATTCTAGCGGTCGGCTGCTCTGATCGGTAGTTTTCCGTGGTTTCTCCGATCAACACCAGCATCACCCTACGGAGAGTATGCCGACCACACCGCTTTTCGACACTAGCTTTTCAGCTAGGTCAGCTGCTGTCTGGAGGAGAATTCTAGCGGCCGGCTGCTCTGATCGGTAGTTTTCCGTGGTTTCTCCGATCGTGCCGGAGCAGTACCCTACCAAACGGGCCACGGACCGCGCGCGATCTGTCCTTCCTCTTCCTTGTCCTATCCTCTCCCCTTACACACACACTTACACTAACATGCACTACACTACCACATATTCCGGGAGACCGGTCGGGAGCTTAGAGCTTGTCCCGGCTGGGGCGGTGCCCCGCTGGTGGGAGAGTCCTGGTTAGGGGGAAACCCCACTAGCCGACGGTAGGTCGGCGCCGGATCTCGCCATCCAGCGGGGGAAGATCACCGCCATCTCCCGAGAAAAAACATGCACTACACTAACGGGACTAACGACCGAAGCAGTTGACGCGCCCGGAAACACGAAAAAAATCAATCAATCAATCAATTGAGTATTTGTTTCATTTGAGAGGTTATTTGCCGAAATTCCTTGGTAGTGGTGGGGAAAGAGCTCACTACACAACTGGCAACCCTGAAGACACCGCAACGGAGACGTACAGCTTTGTCGAACGCGCGAAGTGTGACTTATGGTACCACGAAACACACAACATTGTTGTAAGAAGACGCTTAAGAACGGAGTATCACTGAGCCCCGCCTCAAGCAAAGACTTTAAAGCGTGGTCGTGCAGTTCGTGGAAACAGGTGTAGCAAACCAAGAGAAAGGACAAGGTACCCGTCGAGTGGCAGACTACATTTTATAAGCCGGAGAGAGACGTATGAATGAATTCCTTGTAAGTCCAGAAGAAGAGCAAGTTCGGAGCTGAATCTTTCTCAGTCAGGGATTTGGAGAATTTTACAATTGTGACTGCAGTATAAGGTGTACAAGTTGCAACTGATGCAGGCATTGAGTGATACTGACAAGTGCAAACGATATACTTTCTGAAAGGTCATAATGAACAGGATGCAAAATAAACTAATTTTCCCGAAAAGATTAAGTTTACTTTTGTGGCCACGTTCCACATTAGTGTTACCGTTAACCGCCACAATGCGCGGATAGGTCACACACAGGAACCAACGGAGAACATATTTGCGACTCACCAAACAAAATGTCTTTTGAGTATTCAGTTCCATCAAGGGCCAATTTTTAATGAACAGACTCTAACTTTAATTACATATCTATATTTATTGCAGATCTACCTGATTTCATAACGTCAAGAGGACATGAGAGAAACCATTTTTCAGGAAGATGGAGAAAGTTGAGAAAATTTCAAAAAAATGTACTTTACGCGGTGATAGACGGCAGAAGGCGAGAAGACAAGCAAGACTTACAGTACCAGTCCACACCAAGGAAATTAGAACACTTTACTACGAGAAAGTCTGTGCCATTCTGTAACACCTCTAGTTACTTTCTCGTATACATTCGTAAATACGAAGTAATATACGTAGTATAAAGAAAATTGTGTAATGCTGCGGAAAATCTATTTCAAGATTTCAACGGAATACACGTTTTGGAGTCCCCTGATAACGAAAAAGTTTGTTTTTTTTCACAACGTCCGTCCGTCCGTCCGTCCGTCCGTCCGTCCGTCCGTCTGTGAAGACTACTAGGGTCTAAACCATGCGTACGATCCTTTCCAAATTGAATAAACCCCTGTCGAATTGGACCTAGTTGAAAATCTGAAAATTATAAAAACGTTCTTTAAAATTTGGGGTACTTTACATGAAGGATTCTCTTACCCTTGGACATTTTCAAAATTTTCTCAAAAAGGCTCCAAATTTTTCTTTAAATTTCTTGTAAGAATAGAGTAAAATACACTTATAAAGGAGACATAGGTCTGATTTTCATGGTTTACTCTAAATTTGATAATGGGATAATTTTCCAATGGGATAATTACACTACCCATTGGAATAGTTTGATGAAAAAATTTGGAGTCATTTTCCAGGAAATGGCGTTTGTGAATTTCTGAAAATGCGGAAGTTTGAATTTATTTTCACAGAAAATATTTAGGATTCATTATTGGAAACACGAAAAAATCAATCAATCAATCAATCAAACGACTGCATGCGAACAGGCGAGCGCGCGCGCGCCGGTGCTCGGTGAAGGCCGGGACGAGCGATCAGCGAAGGTAAAAGGAACTCTATTACAACAGAAATGTCGAAGCGCGTTTTCCAACGTCAGGCGTGTGGCCGCTTTAAATTGATTTCAGGAGTGATCGCGGCTAGGGAATTTGCATAAAACTAGATCTGGTAGCGACGGAATATTCAGTATGGCCGTGACGTATCTCGGTAGCACGGGGCGGGATCAAGTTCTACACTCACGATTAATTTGGAAAGTCTTGTAAATGTTACAGAACAATAATTTGAATTCTAATTACGTTGTAAATATTTGATTTAGTGTGGTATTGTATGTTGTTAAAAATTTTTTTGCAAATGAGTGTAAATTAATATGAACAGGTAATTTGTTGAAAATCAGAGGTTATAATTGGATTAGGGATTTGAACTATGAGAGTTTGCATGATTTTTTTATTTATTCAGGCACGAACCGTGCACGAGGGTATTATTCCAAAGATTAATATTTTGTTTAAACAGATTAATTTCAAAGAAATTTGGAATGGTGTAGAAAGAAATATGTAATTTGATTTTTAAGTTTGGACCGAAGTTCGCATACAGGAATTTCAGTGTCGTTATTTGTTTGTGTAATATTTCTTTATTGTATGTGCGTGTCGTATTCATTTGTGGAAGAATATACGCACCAAGTTGTTTGATTTCTATGTCTTGGGTCTTCTTTCTCACACCCAATGATCCTGCTTCCTTGAGATAAAATCACGCTCGTTTACGAGCATCCGTGTACGTCATCTCTTAGCTGCCAATTAGTTAAGTGGGAGCGTCAGAATATATATGCGTGTGTGTGTATTTGTGTGTGAATTTGTGCGTGTATTTGTGCGTGTATTTGTGTGTGTGTATGTGTGTGTGTGAATTTGAGATACTGGCACCAAAGAAAGTAGTAAATATTAAAGTAGCAATCATTTCAAATCATTTTTTGAATATAATTTCCAGATATTTGAAAAAAATTAATCATGAAACTTATTTTCTCAAATGTGAAACAGAGCACGGTTTAATTGTTTGGACTTTATTTTTCATTTCTTCTTCTTCGTCTTTATTCTTCACAGATTTTACTAGTCGGAATGTCAACCACTCACAGTTATGATGACCAGGTGTGCGATTGCTTTATTCAAATTCTTTATTCAGGTGGATTTAACAATACGGCATGTTATTATTGTTATTATTATTAATGATAATAAATATTTTAATTCTTATAACTTTTCAATTATTGTTGAAAATGTGGTTCCATATTGCTTTGTAATTATGAATTTCCATTGGCATGATTTGTGGGTGTGGGATTCAAAAAGTGAATTGAAAGTATCTGTAGTCACTTGGTAAAATATTACATTGAAAGATGTTATTAACAAGAGAAGAGAAAGATGTCATTAACAAGAGAACGCAGTAACACTATTACAGATTATGTATTACACTGGATAAAAATATTTTACACATGGCTTACCTTTACCTGGGTTGTGTTTTGGTGCGCATAAATATATAAAATCTTATTTCTTATATATGATATCTGATATCTTATAGTTACTTCAACAAATATTGTAAAGGTTAATACCGCCAAAAATATATGTAAATTTACGACGTAAAACTTGGTCTATTTTTCAGAGATTTCTTTTTCGGTATTGTATTAATGTATTTTAATGTAGGAAGTTTGATAACATCTAGTAATAACTCGATGATCTTTTTCTTTCAATTGTACAATTGTACAAGAATACAATTGATACTGGTATCAATTGTATTCTTGGGTTTTTGTAACGTGGTAGCTGTGGGTAGTATCTCGAAGATGGAATTCGGCCCGACTTTTTGCGTCATTGTCAGTCCTGCCGCTAGAGTAGCTTGATCTGCAGCACTGCTTGATACGGTCGCGATCATGCGACAGAACTAAGAAAGACGCAACAAGTCGTGCCGAATTCCATCTTGGAGATACTACCCACAGCTGCCACATTAAAAAAACAAAACAAGTATAGGAGCCCCGATCCCACAAAAGTACGCATCCACATCGAGATGGTCTTTTTTCAGTATCCTTATTGCAATAATGATAACTAAAACGAAGAAATGATTCAATAGCGACAGACGAGAATTATGGGCATGAATAATAATCCTTCTCACTTTGTCTATAGTTTGTTTTATTTTAAGACCAGTTATATTGATTACTACCATAAATCGCATGCTCACAAAAAATGAAAGAAGTATACAATTCTTCTCATTGACACAATTCCTAGATTACATTACTGCCAGTAATTACATTACTGCCAACATAAGCATTCATCTTATAAAACAACAACAGGAAAACACTTGCGTAGATACTATGTAGGTATCTGACTTAAGCACTCTTTAACTAACCATCAGTCTCTGCTTGAAAACCCTTTTAATAATGAATATTATAAAGAATAACTGTCCTGCCTTCTTATTGGTTGCGTTTTAAATCTATGTTATGTTCACTAAAACTCCTGAAATATTTACATTTATTGAGGTGCACCAATTCTTTTTCTTATGATTATTCTAAGGAAAGATGACTGTTCTGAACCATTTGTAAGAAACAATCGGCTGAAAATCGCCCTAAATGAACTACTGATAATTAGAGAATTATCCGCAGTCCTACATCAATCATATTTAATTCGAAATAAAATAAAATAAAACAGCACAAATTTGCAGGTAATGACCAGACGCAAATGCAAGTCTCAACACACTTTACATCGAAACACATTTTCCCGTAACTTAAAAAACATTGTTTTCTACGCGCTTAAAACCGGGTTGCAGTTTCTGTAAAGGGATGAGTTACGTCTCTTATGCCAAAATCCACACAATGAAACATTTTAGGACGTTCTATTACATTTTTAGGGAGTACCCCCGTATAAGAATTAAGATCGTTAGATCCATTGGGCTTTAGCAAGAAATTATTTTCACTTTTAACCGTAGAGTTACTAAACATGTGTAAGTTATGAGGACTCCGGAAGTCCGCTTTGTTTGCACTCCTGAGACCTTGGCTATATACAATCCAAGTGTTATTCAGTCATACAACTTCTACAATTGCCTCTTTAAAAGCAGCTGTGTTTACTTATTACGTATCGGCGGATATTCTCCGTGAGAGATTTTGTAAAATTTACTCATTGTTAGCGTAACCGGGTGTTGGGCGTGAGTAAAATTTACTGATTGTTTGTATTGCAAAAAACTACTGAGAAGTTTGTAAGGTGTGGAAAAGTTTCTACGGAAGTCTCTCTAATCAAACGCTAACAAAATCATTTCTGCTGTGCTTATAATGTCTAATAAAGCTTTGAACTATCATATTTCCAAGAAACCTGATATGATTTTTAACGGACATTCAAACCAAGTGCAGTAGACCAAATGCATCAAAGTATAAATTACAAGAGGAAAACAGCATCCTCAACTTAGCATTAGTAAACTAGAGGTGCAACAGAATGGCACAGACTTTCTCGTAGTAAAGTTTTCTACTTTCCTTGGTATGGACTGTCTTTACGATAATGCTCCATTCTCTCGGCCAGCTGTCATCTATCATCACCTAAAGTACATTTTTTTCACATTTTCTCAACTTTTTGATTGCCTAGTAATGCAACCGAATTATTACTTCAAGAATAATAAAGAAGAGTAAAAACTCGTCCAAAATAGAAATTTTCATTGAAAAATTTGAAGCGGTTTTTAAGAAAATGGTAATTAAGAATTACTGTAATTGCGAAATTTGAAGCTCCTTTTCATAGGAATCTTTCGAGTTTTCGAAAAAGTTCATTTGGATTAATTTAAAGCACTTCTGCTCACAAATTCAATAATGCACACAAATTGATTTATGTGTCTATATTAACAGCGTGAGAGGTATTTCAGAAATCGTACATTTGTGCAATTTTTCACAAAGGAAAGGAATACACAAAATGAACTTCACGTCTTATTAATCAGTGCAATTAGCACTATTGTTTGGAAAAAATTGAAGAAAAATTATGGAGTGAGTTTTGAGAAAATGGTGTTTGAGCGAATCTGAAAATGCGGAATTTTGAGCTAATTTTTACAGAAAACTGTTGAGTTTTCGGGAAAAATTATTTGACATTATTTAAACCACATGTACTCGTTAATATAAAAATGTAAAGAAATTGCCTCAAATGTAAATATTACCGACGTGAGAGACAAGTAAAAAAATCACTTTTGAAATTTTTGAAAAAACAAAAGAATACGGGAATATGGCGTTTATGTCATGGTATAAGGTTTGTTTGGATCTAGCCATACTAAAAATGTAAAGAAAAATTTGGAGCCATTTTTGAGAAAATCATATTTTTGTTAGTTTTTAAAAAAGCAAATATTGCACGCACTATTGCACGAAAACTACTACAATTTTCACAAAAACTTGCATGACTTTAATGAAAGAACTGTTTCTGGACAACAAATTTTATTTGAAGGAAAAACCTTTATCTTTAATTTTATAGTTATAGGAAGACGCCGAAAAAAATTCAAACTTTTGTAATTTTCAAAAATTCAGAGTTAACAGTGAAAATCGGACTTATGCCACTCCTATAAGTGTATTTTCCTCTGACCTTACAAGAAATTTAAAGAAAAAATTGGTAGTCGTTTTGAGAAAATTTTTAAATGTCTGAGTGGGGTCATGCAAAGTACTCCCAAATTTGAAAGAATATTTTTCAAAATTTCAAAGCTTCATCAGCCAGATCGACAGAGCTTTCTTAAATTTGGAAAAGATCGTATGCATGGTTTAGGCGTTAGTAGTGTTCACATACGGACGGACGAAGGGACAGACGGACGTTTTGCTTTCTACTGTTTTTTTTTTTGGCATCAAGGACCCACAAAACAGGGATTCTGGCTGCATCACCTGCTAGAGGATCTTTTTTCTTAATTTAGCAACTGGATTTATTCACTTTTTCGTTGTCAGGGCTCCGCAATGAATTTTTTGTGCCGAAAATCCGCCGTTTTTTCGCACAGCATTACATAACTTTCTCTATACTACGTATATTATTCCGTATATACGTACGTACACGAGATAGTAAAAAGCAGGGATTTGCTTTTGATTTGGGAACGGTGTCTACGTACCGCATATCTAAAACATTCATTGCGAACGTCGGTTATGGGAATTTAATCTTACTGTGTATGATTTGATCGATGACACAAGTACTTGTTACATGTGGGATGAAACCATTTCTGGAAGGGGCGAATCAAATCGCGGCATGTTTATTTGATAATCTAAAGTCACTCCCTCAAGAAATAGAAGAGGTTACGTATTACTCGGATGCGCGTGGAGGTCAGAACAAGAACAATATAGTTCCCTTCATGTTCTTGTTCGCATTGGATACATTACTCATACAAGTGGTCAATCATACATTTTTAATTAGTGGAGATAGTAATATGGAGTGCGACTCTGACAATGCAAAAATTGACAAGACTGAAAAGGGAACTGGAATGGAAATATACCCTTTCAATGCCCGTGGCGCTAGCCGAATTCGTTTACTACGCACCGTGAAGTCACGAAGGTTAAGCGAATTCGAGACTCGCGGGTACCTGGTTGGGTGACCGGCCAGGGACTCCGGATCTAATAGCGTCATTTTTTGAGATTTCAACTTTTCGCTTTCCTAGTTTTACAACCGAAATATTACTTCAAGAATGTTAAAGAAGAGTAAAAACTCGTCCTAAACAGAAATTTTCACTGAAAAATTTGAAGCGTTTTTTAAGAAAATGGCGATTAAGCATTACTCTAAATGCAAAATTTGAAGTAGTTCCACTCACAATTTTAATAGTACATACAAATTGATGAAAATGTCCATATTAACGGATTGAGAGGTATTTAAAAAAATACATTTGTGTAATTTTTGAAAAAGCATATGAATACACCAAAATGAACTTTACGTCATATTAAACAGCGCACAGAGCAGTATCTATTAGAAAAAATTGAAGAAAAATTTGTAACCAGTTTTGAGAAAATGGCGTTTGGGCGTTTCTGAAAATGCGGGATTTTGAGCTCATTTGTACAGAAAACAGTTGAGTTTTCGAGAAACTTTATTTCTTTTTCTTTTTCGGCATTTTCCCTTTAGGAGCTTGCCGTTTTCACCATCCACATCTCTCGATCCTCCCAATCTTGTGGTTTGAGGCCTCTATCCTTCATAGCTTCCTGGATGTATTTTTCCCATTCTAAAACTGGTCTTCCTCTTTTTCGACTCTCAGGTGGTTGCCATTTTAATATATTGTGTGGCTGTCTGTTTTCTGACATTCCCTGAACATGTCCATACCACTGGAGTACTCTAATTTCCAAGGTCTTCGTAATAGAACAAATTATATTCATCCTTCTCCATATTTCTTCATTTCGCACTCTGTCCCTGCAAGTATGTTGTTGGCAACGTCTCACGTAGTACATTTCCACTGTCCTTATCTTATCTCTTAGTTTTTGCTTTTGTGTGACTGCAACATTCCACAAGAGCTTCCATCGTTTCGTCGCCAGAACTGAATCCGGTTTGAACTTATAGTATGGGACCTCTTTCTCTACCATCTCTGACTTTGCAGCCAGGGCCAATGGACAACCGCAGCAACGTCATTGTGTCGTCTCAGGTATTCTGTTTTTGCGAATGCAGAACACTCACCCATTATGTGTTGGAGGGTTTCGCCGGATTGATTGCAAAGGCGGCAGCGGTCCCATACATTCATACCCCCAATCCTATACCTTTGATAATTGTGAGTCGAGGTTACGAGGTTAGAAATGACGAAAGCTTCTGTCTCAGCAAAGAGGCCAGATTTTACTAGCCGGGAAACAGACGATGCTACGTTTACAGTATTCCCTTTGAGCTAAGGAGGAAATCTGCCGTGCAAACGCTTCTGGGTCCACTCACTCAGCCTATCTTCTTTGTTGATACACGGTCTCTGAGAGTCCGCTTGATTCAGCTTCAGTGGAGTACCATTCTTGTCCTTGTCACAAATTGCTTCATGCACAACCGTCGGTTTCTGAAGGAAGTATTTGTGAAGATCGCGCACAAGGACTCAAAATCCAGAAGACCTCAACCTCCTTCGTTCCAAGGTATGTATAACCTTGCCACTGAACTGTTTGGATGGTGCATGCGGTACTTGGTAAGAGTAGTCCTAACGTTCCGATTAAGCTCCTGCAGTGCAGTTGTTGTCCAGTGAAGAACACCAAATGTGTAGACAGCCACAGGTACTGCCCAAGTGTTGATGGCAGATACGAGAGTCTTTCCATTTAAAAGAGTTTTACAAACTTTTGCGAAACTTTGTAAGATCTTAGTTTGAATGTCATGCCTCATCTTTGCTTGACTTGTACTCAAAAGTTGATGCATGCCTAACTATTTAGAGGTATCCTCTTGTCCAAGTTATTAGACATTGGCGCCACACATCAAGATGAGTTTGTCCGGGTAAAGGATTTTTCCCCTTTTCACGTGCACTGCAGCGCATTTATCAATGTCAAATTCCATGCAAATAGAGTCGCTGAAGGCCTTTACAAGTTCAAGCAATGAGGAAAACTGGTTTTTATCTCTGGCGTATAACTTGAGATCGTCCATTTAGAACTGATGATTAATGAGGATATGGGAATTTTTGGTGATTTCATATTCTATCCCCGAATCTCTTAACATTCTGCTGAGAGGGTTTAGAGCGAGGGAGAACCATAAAGAACTGTGACTATCTCGCTGGAAAATTCTTCGTTTGAACCTCAGTTCCTTGATGGTATAGCTGCTTCCAGAAAATGACAATTTTATCTTTGTACACCAAGTTGCTATGCAGTGTCGGATTAGGTTCACATACTGGGCATTCACTTTGTAGAGGCGGAGGACATACAAAAGCCACGAATGAGGTATCGAGTTGAAGGCCTTGGTAAATTCGATCCATCCCACAGAAATGTCGCGGTGTCTTTTTTTGGCTTGATTAACTACGACACTGTCTACTACCAATAATTCTTTACAACCTTGAGCACCCTTTCTGCAACCATCTTGCTCCGGTGCCCAAAGATTGTTGGCATTCAGATGGGTATTCAGCATAATAGCTAGCACAGATGTAAAAATCTTATATACTGTAGGGAGACAAGTGATAGTTCGATAGTTACTTGGAGTCTTAGGATCGCTAGACTTGCTTATCATAAATGTAACTCCTTCCGTAAAAGACGCCGGAACGACAGTTGGATCGTTGAATGAGGCTTGGCCAGGACCGCATGAGTACACAGGAAATACTTTCACCAAAAGTTTTGTATTCCATCAGTACCGGGTGCTTTCCAATTCTTCGTCTTCTTGATTGAAGTGAAGATCTCTTTGTGTAATATTACGCGAGCACATTTGTGGTATATCACGACACTTCCCCTCCTCTTCTGCTATCCAATAAGCTCCATTACCATGGGTCTTGGGAATGCTCCATATATTACTCCAAAATTCTTCCATCTCGGAGTCATTTCCATCTCCTATTATTATTATTATTATTATTATTATTATTATTATTATTATTATTATTATTATTATTATTATTATTATTATTATTATTATTATTATTATTATATTTTTCTGTACTTTTCTCAGTAAGCATTGAGAACCATTCATCTATTCATACGACTTAGGCTCTAGCAAATGCAACTGGTAATGACAGATCTGAGGAAAGACGGAGAAGAAATTCATCTTTGTCCGTCGATCAATTTAAGAATTTTCGCACAATATGGCAAGTCTGTAGGATTAAAGCTTTTTGGATGGTTATGCACATTCCTTTTGATAATCCTTTATTATTATTATTATTATTATTATTATTATTATTATTATTATTATTATTATTATTATTATTATTATTATTATTGTCTTAAAATAATTTAAAGTTAAATGTTATTTATGTTTCTTATTGTAATATGTACATTGTACCTTTCTGCCACCAGGTTGTAAAAACCTACCTGCAGAAATAATAAATATCTTTCTATAATAATATTGATGATAGATGTATGAAGTATATATAATGAATGTAATGAAATGCCAAAGAAACGAAACCCGACAATGCGAGGGGATCCCACACGTAGCAAAGCATTGAGAATGGTACACGGTGATATTTCACATGAGTATTTTCATGGAAATGCAGCATTTTCTATGGTGACTTTTCTACAGCTCTCCTTTTGTACGATCCTTTTGATCGCACGGGTTCAGTTAGAGTAACATATTCCAATAATAATGTTCCCTTCTTAGAGATGAGAGGGCCTTATTTAGGGAAGTTGTTATATCGGAACTTAGACCACGGTAAAAGATTGGCAAGTTGATTTATGAGGTACACATGACAGTTTGGGGCGGGAAAAAGTAGTTAAGTTACGGAAAATGTCAGAACAAAGAATGTCATTACAAAAAAATATTAAATTGATCACTCGACTTATCGGACTACGTTCAGACGTATTCGTGATGAGCATATAAAGTTATATCACTTGACTAAACCCGAACATCTTTTCATGAGACACGTAAAAATTCACATCACAATATACAAAAAAGTATTGAGATCTAGAGTTACCGACTTTTACACAAGGCATAGGAAACCAAGAGCTAAACAACATTCGACAAAATGCGTTTTGAAGATAAATCGGCTTAACAACTTATTATCCGAGACCACACATATTAGCTTTAAAAGAATTAGCTTTCGTACCGTTTGTTATACGATTTGTAATGACTTTTACAAGTGATGACAGATATTTTAATACTGGCAGCAAATGCAGTATTATGTCACACATCTGTTGCTATGTGCGAGAAAGTACGTGCTGTTTTAGCAGCATTAGTTGGGATTTATAAATAAACTCAATCTGCACCTATTGATACAAATTCAATGAAAAATAAATTACAGGACATTTTAATGAATAATCAAAATTAAGAAATTATTTTAAAATCAACATTATTTACCAAATGTTTGAGAAAAAAGTAAAAGGATTTATAAATAATACATAAATATCACAGTAATTAGTTGCATTTCACAGAAATGAAATAGTTTGTTGTGAAATTAACCACTTGATGCGTACATTTTTCTATACTTTTTTTCATAGAACATAATGATCCGAGATGTATTCATACATATTTATTCTTGGTTACGCTTCTTTTACATATTGTTACTTTCCTGTACAGTTCATGGCGGGGATTATTTTCAAAGAAAGAATTCTTAGGATATAAAATGTAATATAAAATAAGAAAGAAACAAAATTATGTAAACCACGCAGAGACAAAAGAAGCACGAAATGGGCCGTGAGATTCGGTGCGTTCTCTGACATTGCGTGCGCGATAGCCAGAACTGGAGAGGTCTTGCTTCGACCCCTAGATCCCAGTCTGGGTGGGAAACTCAGGCTTCCGCCTGAGAAAAATGGGGGTCTTCCATGTTGGGAGGATACACGCTTCTTACAAATTTCAGCAGTCTGCACCTATCGATACAAATTCAATGAAAAATAAATTAAAGGACACTTTAATGAAGAATCAAAATTAAGAAATTATTTTTAAAATCAACATTAATTACCAAATTTTTGAGAAGCGATAGATTTTATCGATTGGAAAGTCTCAATAATAACTACCGTTATTATAAGACGAGTGTATATAAATGCATTTGTAATTGTCTCCCAAACTAAGAAAATACCTTAGATTTTTTATAATTAGTATATTTATTATTCTCTGTAATATGCTTTTTTATATAATTATGATGCTATATATATGTATATAATTATTCTCTGTAATTATATTTATTATAACTGTATATGGTAAATTGTATATTCTCTGTAAATATTTCTCGGTAAATTAGATTTAGCTTAAGACTCCACTTGCAGTTACAAAAAGTTTCAAAATAGGTCTGTTACAAAAATAGATACTCATTTTACATACCGGACCTATGCCACTTTTATAACTGTATTTTATGCTGTTCGTACAAGAAATTTAAAGAGAAAATTAAGAGCCGTTTTTGAGAAAAATTTGAAAATGTCCGGACGGTTTCATGTAAAGTACCCTCAAATTTGAAAGAATGTTTTTCAAAATTTCAAAGCTTCAACTAGAGCCTGATGGACAAGGGTTTCTTCAATTTGGAAAAGATCTTACGTGTGGTTTAGGTGCTAGGTTTGTGCACATACGACAGACGGACGGACGGACGGACGGACGGACGGACGGACGGACGGATAGACGGACGGACGGATAGACGGACGGACGGGTAGACGGACGGACGGATAGACGGACGGACGGGCGGAAGTTTTGAAAAAAATACACTTTTTCGGTATCAGGGGACCCCAAAACGTGTATTTCCGTTGAAATCTCGAAATCGATTTTCCGCAGCATTACATAACTTTCTCTATGCGGCGTATTGAAACATGCCCGACGTTGACTGGGGCCAATTTGAAACAAGCCTCGTCTTTCTATGTAAAAACAAGCCCCACTTGAAGGGACATTTTGAAACCTAATCATTACTGATAAATGTAATTTGGGGGCCAAGAAAAAGTTACACTTGAAACCTAATGATTCCTACGTAATTTAAATATCTCTTTCCAAAATTATGTTACGCTAGCTCAGTTAATTGGGGTTCGAAGTTCATAATTGTTCCTATATACTCTGCAACCAATTATTTAATCTGTCATCCTTACGAAGTGGCGAGGAATCTGAAAAACGTATTAAAATGCTGGATTGTACGTAACGAACTATGATAATGAGCCTTCTTTCAACTGAACAAATTAGAATTTATTATGATAATCAAAAATGAATCATTCTTTGGTCATAACAGTATTCTCTGTATTACAATAGTTATAAACCTTGTTATTCATTCTGCGGTCTTCGCGCGCACTCCACTTCTTCGTTCGATGGCGCCCCGTAGAACCTTCTCCGTCGACGCAGCAGAATCTTGATTCTGGCTAAAGTCCTTGCCTAATGTCCGTGATCTGGTTCCAAATTCTCCCAGCGATACTATTATAATCCGTGACTTCCCTCACTTGCGTCTCGGGTGGACGTTTTGACCCGTATTTTCTCTCTACAATAACTCTCCATCTTAATATAAAATCTGTCATTTCAACCTAACGAAAATGATCCTTAAAGCCGGTTGTTTATTTGTCACATAGCTACCCCCTCACGATCGTCTATTGACGTCCCTATATTCTATGTCATATAATATGACATTTTCATAATACAAATGGTACATAATTTTGGTATATCGCAGTATATTACTCCCGAATATACGTACGTATACGAGAAAGTAAAAATTATCATAAAAATTGTAGTTGTAGGAAGACAACGAAAAAATTTTGATCTTTCGCAATTTTCGAAAAATTAGGGGTTTTAACGAAAATGAGACCTGTAGCATTCTCTCAAACGTCGTTCATACTATCCAACAACGAAATTTAATCAAAAACGATGAGGGCGTTTCTTTTAATATTTTGAAAATGTCCAGGGGCTTCATATAAAGTGCCCTCCAAAATTAAGATATCGATTTCAAATTCAAGGGGCCGAAACATCTGCCAGATCAATTGGGAAATATCAATTTTGGTTGAAATCGGATGAAGGGTTTAGCCACTGTCGTTGTTCACTGAAGTACAGGCAGACGTCTTGCCGTCATTCCATTTTTCGGTATCAAGGTCCCACGAAACATGGATTCTGGCTACACCATGTGTTACAGGATTTTCTTTAAATTTAGCAACTGGATTTATCCACTCCTTCGTTACCAGGGCCCAGCAGTAAGAATGAGAGAAAATTCGCCGTTTTTTTCCTGCAGCATTACATTACTTTATCTTCTTAAGTTGTACTTTCTTAAAGGCGAGAAAGTAAAACCCAAAGATATGCTCTTGTATCGAGGCCAAGAAGGGAGAGGGACACAACTGTCCCATGATTCCGCGAGTTTCATGGAATGTTCTAAAACAACGTCAAAATACCGAATGCGAATACGGCGTGCGTTCACGTTGCGGTCGGGAGCTGCGAAAGAGCGGGGGAGAAAATATTGAGACGACGACAAAAAGAACAGACTAAGATGTTAAACAGAATAGATTAAGATTTCTCTGAGGACAGATTGGGACATTAGGGAAAAATTCTGGGCGATGACGTAGAGAGAGGACACATTAGGAAGTTTAAGCGCCTGGCGTAAGGAGACATTCTCGCCACTACACTTCACTAAACTCGTCGCTCTCCCGTGTCGTGTGTCGGCCAGAAGCGAATAAGAGACACTAGAGAGAGAGAATAAGTCTAACACACGTTATCGATCTTGGCCATCATCCGATTTCCCGTTGGTGTCTGGCTCTCCTGGAGACTGGGAAGCATGTCCACAAGACAAACCCGCCCCCTCATAGTATGCTGCGGAGAATCATCCCAAAAGGCCGTCCGCAACGCGCCAGCAACGTGGTACGCGGTCAAACCCCAACATCTCGTCTCGGGTAAATGTCGATGGGTCGTGTCCACGGAAAGGGGCATGGTTATGTAAGCCGCTGCCAGTTAATAATGGTCTCTAAAGTTACGATAGCAGTCGGCCATAATTAGCCGATAATGTTCAGAATTGCTAGAATTGATTGATTGATTTTTCTTGTTTCCGGGTGCGTCAACTGCTTTGGTCATTAGTCCCGTTAGTGTAGTGCATGTTTTTTCTCGGGAGATGGTGGTGATCTTCCCCCGCTGGATGGCGAGATCCGGCGCTGACCTACCGGCGGCTAGTGGGGTTTCCCCCTAACCAGGACTCTCCCACCAGCGGGGCACCGCCCCAGCCGGGACAAGCTCTAAGCTCCCGATCGGTCTCCCGGAATATGTGGTAGTGTAGTGCATGTTAGTGTAAGTGTGTGTGTAAGGGGAAAGGATAGAACAAGGACGAGGAAGGAAAGATCGCGCGCGATCCGTGGCCCGTTTGTTAGGGTACTGCACCGGCATTCGCCAGGTGTTGATCGGAGAAACCACGGAAATTTACCGATCAAAGCAGCCGGCCGCTAAAATCCTCCTCCAGACAGCGACTGAATTCGACCTAGCTGAAAAGCTAGTGTCGAAAATCCTGCCGCCGCCAGGACTCGAACCTAGGACCTCCCGGTCAGAGGCGCTGCAGAATTGCTAGGAGCTGTGCATGTAAATGCATGTATGTCGTAAGTTTCCCATTTCTTTTCTTGTTAATAAAGAAGCGTTGTCATTGTGGCAACGCAATTGCATGAACATGTGTGAATAATAAATTTGAATTAGCATCATACCACGCCTCAATTATTCTTGAGATCTCTTTAGTCGGTATTGTCTTGGGCGGGGCCAATAGCATACAATGTGCCTAACCTACTCCCTAAGTACTTGGTTTCTGTCCCATTTTGTAATATACTAGCAAAATATCCCGGTGTTTCCCATTTTTATACCCAATTGTTGTTGAAGATAGAAAATATTAATTTTATGTATATCAAGGCGTTGAAGATTATTATTTTTAATGTAATTGCTTCCAATTTTAATACATTACTATAATTTTCTTTCAATTTATTTTAAAGAACTACTAGATTTTGATCTGCTCAGCTTTCTTCAGTGTCTCAGTGTTTTTTTCAAAATCTCTAATTAAGTGTCCGTACATTTTATATTGTCGTATACATAAGGTATATACGGGGTAATATTCGTTGTATAGAAAAGGTTATGTAATGCTGCGGAAAATCGATTTCAAAATTTCAACGCAAATTCACGTTTTGGGATCCCCTGATACCGGAAAAGTGTTTGTTTTCAAACCTTCCGTCCGCCTCTCCACCTGCCCGCCTGTCTGTGAACACTACTAGCGCCTAATCTATACGTAGGATTTTCCCAAGTAGAAGAAACCTCTATCCATCTCGTTCTAGCTGCTGCTGAAGCTTTGAAATTTTGAAAAAAATTCTTTAAAATTTTATTACAAGAAGCCCCTGGGATATTTTCAAAATTTTTCTCAAAAACCTGTTTCAATTTTTTTCTGTAAATTTCTTGTAAGAAGAGTTGGACATCCAAAAGAAACTTATCAGACTGGTAAAGACAACTATACAAGTACAGTGCAGAGTGAAAATAACCAGATGGATATCCGATCCTTTTGACAGCGCACAGGAATTGAGACAGGGGGATGTTGTAGCGTCACGTTGGCGGCCGTGGGTGGGAGGAGGAGCGGAAGTATCGCATACCTGCAGGCATGAATAGCTTGGCGCCCCGGCGTTGGGATACCTTTAGACAAAGGGGACGCCAGCTTGACCGGGAAGGTCACGTGGTAGACGCGAGCCTCCCTCCCACACCTAGGACGGTCACGTGACGGCTGCACTCTGGTATAAAATTGAGCCGACGAGCTCAGACGGTGGGTTTTATTCTGGAAACCTCGCGCGATGCGCAAAACTTTACGCCCAGGCTGGAGCGTGTCGTGCTTAGTGCACGGGTGACGAGGTCACGGTAGTGGCGCCGGAGTAGCGTCAGAGGAGGCGGGGTCTCCCTAGCTATGTGGAGTATCCACAGGGAAATACTTGCAAGTGTGTAGGTTCGGAGTAGACGTTTGTTATTGTACATATCTGTCAATAAACTTGTACTTACTTGTAAATGTCTGTGAGTTTTTCTCCATGACGCCACAGATGTATTGTCATGCTTACTCTTTAACGTATCTTTAGAAAAAACAATACGTGTTTCTGGTATCGTAGTTACAGGTAAGATAATGAGGTAATGCACAACTCGATAATACGATATAGTACTCGGTAATACGATGATGTACAACTCTTGGCCTACGCGGATGATGTAGTGACTGTGGGGAGAACTATTACGGAGTTACGGCAAGCGGCATCAAGTTTGATGCGGCAAAAGAGATTGGACTAAGAGTCCATAGTAGAAAAACCAATTATGAGCCATTGCACGTCAAATAGCACAAAAAGACCATAATTTGACCTTCACATTTTTAATTATTTTCTATTTTTTTCTGTTTATTAAATAGATCAAATAAGTTAACACGTATATTTTTATTTTTTTCTAACTTTATTATTTTCGGAAATATTGCATAATGAAATTTGGTAAAATGACGCGCATCACTAACTTAAAAATATTTAATACACTAATATTAGATTATTTATATACACTAATTATAGAAACTACGTTCAAATTTCATACGAAAATTAATAACATGTTTAATCTTTTAGATTTTGCAAAAAATTTAATTTCCTGAAATTTCAATTTTTTTACATTTAAATTTCAAAAATTGAATATTTTGTAAACGTGATGAGCCAAAAAATTTAAAAACATATTAATAAACGGACTAGAGTATTGTTGACTACTCCAGAAAAATCGAAGTGCGATCTCAGCAACTGTAAGAAATATTAATTTTTGACGAACCAGCGTGCAGTAGATTACTAAACAGACGCTTTTCTTGCGTTACTGGACACGAGTTTCTTAGGATGAAGCAGTAATTTAAGTACTTTTTGAGGTGGAACAACTTAACGATTGTGTTTGGTTATTAAATGACAGAGACTTGACTCACATTATGACAGATATTTTGTTAAGTTCTGATCCCTCACAACTCACTTCAAATATTTATACTCGCTTACCTCAGAATTCCTGAACTTTCGACACAATGCACCGTTTTAATGCCTTACCGAATTTACTTTAAGGTCTGAACAAAACTCCATTTTATTCAGCAAACATTTTAGAAACATTTATAATGTGTTCGGTTGCTTGGAAATGTCGTTTAGTTTTATTGTATCTTCAACTTACAAACAATGTCAACATTTGAACTTTCAATCTCTTGTGATCTGTTGTCTGAAAGGAATCGATACGTTGCTTACTAATATCTTTATTGTCTGATTTTTCAATCGACATCGAAGGATCTTTAGTGTGAAAAAAATATCTGTGGTAGCACTTTGTACTGTCTGAAATTTCTCATGGGGTCACCATTTTTGTTGTAATTTTCTTTTATTCACGGGGGTATATCCTATTGCAATTAAGCTCTTGTTTATCGTCTCTACATTCATTTTGCAGACGAACTATCCGAGGAACATAAATTGTCATTTCCCTGATTTCCACTGTTTTCACTATATTAACTGAACGTTCCGCTACTTTCATTAATGCTACGGGAGCCGCTGATCTCGACGCTCTCATCACTATTAAAAGAAGTTTTGGAAGCCGTCTCCGTTTTTTCCTACATGAATCACAAATTCACCAATCTAATAACTCCTCTAAATCAAGTTTCACTAGAAAATCGTGGTTCACGCGAGTTCAAGATTTTATTTTCTTATCATGATCAAGAGATTAAATTGATTGAAATATCTGTCGTATCTCATACGGTGATCGCCACTCATGTTGCACAGTGTACGCACGATTCACAGAACAAACTCTAGCACTTTTCTCTTAATCAGATGCGTATTGCGACTAATACTTAGAAAATTTTACTCAAGTCCATTGACAAGTGGTCTGTTGTATTTCATGAGCAAGGTCAAAAAGGCACCCCATCCCTAGGACGCAAAGAGATTCAGCAGTTAAATTCGTTTTGCTGACAAGAGGAAATGCAGTAATAGAATTCGTTTAGCTGACACCCATCCCTTCTGAGGATGGAGTGAACATATGAGTTACAAATATTTCTTGAAATCTCCACCTGATTAGAGAGTTTATTCTTTTTACTTTTCTTCGGCACTTATATCAAAGACTGATTAAACCAAATACGTTAGTGCAGGGGCAAAAAGCGCGCCTCCGCATACGTACAACAGATTTTTTTAGATCTGCACGTGTTCAGTGCCCACTTTTTTCTTGTTGTGTTTTGTAGAAAATTGAATAAGAATACATTCGTAGCACCAATCAATCATATTTTACGTAGTACGCGTAAATTCCAAAATTTAATATCGGCATAAGTACAGAAATAATAAATTTTCTGGTAAATAAACACACATGTGATTTTTTTAATATTAGGATTTAATAAAAAATGTATCATACATTTATAAAAAAAAGGATGTGTCAATTCTTGGGCGATTTGACGTGGAATGGCTCGTATTTGAATTCTTTTTGCCGTCACCCATCCAATGAATATCTGAAATACTATTAACTTTTGAAACCCTAATCGGCCAGACGGTCATTCTTTTTATAGTTCTTCAGCCCTTCGATCAAAGGCAGATCAAACACAATACGTTAGTTCATGGGTAGGAATAGTACGCCCTCATACTTACAATTGTTTTTTAGTACATGAAAAAGTACTAGGTACATGAAAATGAAACAGAATATCATCTACAGTCTCTTTTTTATTCACAATAATTCAGAGAATAACATTTCTATCTCGACTCTGGATCAAAGTAATTTCCTCAGAAAATCCCCAAACATTTCCTCAAAATTACAGAAAATACCATAGAGAATGCTACCGAAATTGGAGGTGCGATCTAACGAATAATGTCAATACACCCAACTGTTTAAGTTTGATCATTTGTGTATATCTGAAATTCAGAGATATCTGTAGAAATATATTCTTATATTATTTTCCTCAGCTACTATTTAGTCTGTTGATCAATTATTTGGATTTTGCTTTTTTAGTTTATGGTTCAATCTATTTTTTTTTACAATTAATTTATTACTTGCTCTGCTGTTTCAATATATTGAGTTAATTAAAAGTTAGAAATGGCTCAACCCAGTACTCATAGACCTGTTCTTGGGTAAAAATCACATGAATTCAAAATTAGCTTCAATGGAAATAAATATTGCAGGTTATGGAAAGAATTAATTGATGAAGAGACTCATGTCACCCACATCTTTGTTACATCATGGAGGGCAAACTTATTGGAGGTAAGTGAATTCCATTTGTGATACTAGTTCTTTATTTTTAATTTGTTTATAAAAGAACGTCTTGAAACAATTCACAACACCTCCATGAAGACATTTGAAGTAATCCACAATCTTCCAGTTAGCTTTTCACTCTCCTTGATAGTCACAAAACTATTAGAAAAGCAATTTACTCTCGAGAAAGCTACTTAAGATGTTGTCCATGCAAAAATACAGGATCTGTCAAGCATAACCCTACTCTTTGGAATATTATTTAACTTTATTGCCGAACTGAGAGGTACACCCGTTCAGTTTGATCGCCCACAATATCATATAATTAGTTTCATTTCACATATAGTTGCAGATTCTGCACGTCTCTGAACAGGTGGGGCAGTATCGAGAAGCGCCGGCCCGGCAAAATGTAATAGAATGTGTCCAAGACGCTTTCGTCCTATTGGACGTAATCTATAGATTGCGGTGGAACGTTTCTTTGTGTCTTTCGGCTTCAAAATTCCAGATTTTAAGGCCCTAGAGACCTCATTTATGATGAGCGGTTGCGCAAAATTCATCTATACTGCTGAAATTATGTAGGAGAGGATTTTGCATAATAAAAACAATAAAACATGAGACGAAGTGGCAGCATCTGAACTATCATACGCTGCACTAACATTTCCACCTATTTTCAATGATTGTGTTTGATAGAAAATTGAATAAGAATACATTCCTAGCATTCGTTTAATAATAAATTGCATCTGTTTAATAATAAGTAGCATCTGTATAATAATAAATTGCTTGCATTTAACTTGCTTGCATGAAACATCTAGATCTTTTACTATCCTGTTCAAAAGAGCATTTGCAGAACTAAATGTTCTAGGAGAATAGTCCTCCTAGTTTGTTGCAAATGCTTCAACTTGTCCACGATATAAATTAACTTGTTGAAATTACTAATCACTCTAGAGAAAATATTATTTCCTACCGTATAATATTATGAAAATATTATTTCAATACAATATTATAACTAAACACTCTGATTTGAAAATTTCACCGAATCACTACCGATGAAGAAAATACCGGCATAGGTAAAACAGAATCCAATCCTAACAAGACCTCCATCACTCTTCACTATAGACAATCCATTAAGTCACTATGGTGTGCCAATAGTGTTTCTTTCTTCTTTTTGACGAAGAACATCAAAAGATGTAGGAGTTCTCTTTCCATCATAGATTTAGTTTTTAAGCCCTCTGATAATGCCATTCTCAAATTTCCTTGTATCTTCGGCCTTATCTTGTAGATTCACACGCAGAATACCCTGGCAATTTCGTGAAGATGATCTTAAGCCTCGGTCGCTCGATCTTAAGCCTCTTCCTTAAGCCTCGGTCGTTCCATGGTAGCTCCTTGTCCTCCACTGTAGCTCCTTATTTTTCATCACAGCATAAGGACTCGCAGCGAATTTTCTTTTCATCAACGTGAAGTATACGCACCTTCAAAGAAATGAGATCAAATAAACAAGGTATAATAATTATCTCTTAAATTACATATGTTAGATCTTTAAAATTAACCACACCAGAAAAATAAATAATATGGTGAAAGCTTTATAGGCCTATGCTTATATCAAATTTCATTTTTAATTCAGGTTTCCGAAAAAAAATATTTTTACCCCTCCATGAATGTTTATTGAATTAATTTAGCAGAGTTGGAAATTTGAGGAATGAGCAATAAAAACGGACAAAAAGATTTTGAATAAGAATAAAATGAGTGTTTAGTGATTAGTAGAAATGATATGATACCATACCAAGTGCATGAGTACTGTAAGTTATATCACAAACTTTTCACAGAAACAAGAATGTCCATACTACTCGCGCAACTTTTCTTGAACGATGACCTTGCTTCCCCCTCCCTTGAGCAATAAACAGTTGAAGGCAAAAGCTCGCAGCGAGCACTGATGACAACATCCAAGCATTAAAACTTCGTTTGCGCGAAACAGAAGCTAGTTGCTTTCATAGTCAAGAACTTCTGTTCAGCTTTATTACCATTATCTAAAGATATGGCTAATGCAGGTCTAGGTCCTTTAAGGGAGGCACCTACAACTCGTACCTAGAGTCCCTGCTGTTGTCTACCCAGAGCGATGACCTGGCCGCACACGTAGCAGGTATGACTTTGATTTTCGAGAGGCTGGCATTACTGTAAATAATCCAGTGGCCGGCTTTGTAACTAATCCCCCCACTCCGTATGCATTTCTTCAATTCGTTGTTCAAGAAAAGTTGCGCGAGTAGTACTTACATTCGATAAACGAACGGTTGCACTATTCAAATAAAAATCAATTATCAGTATCAAGCAACTATTAATTCTTCTAATTGTTGCTGTGAGAGCATATAGATTTATTTGCATTATTTTGAATCAATGATTATGCAAATAAAAACCTCACCAGTCGGCACAATCACGGTGTACACAGAAAGTATACATATAAAATGGAGAAATCACTTTAAGCGTGACGTCACAAAAAATCCCTTTCAGAGCCGTGTAATATAGTTGGTATGGGATAATAACGATCAGCGCCGGACCAGAAAAATGAAATAGAATGTCCACAATGTCCTATCATGTAGATTACGATGTGAAAAAGTTTCCTTGAGACCTTTGGCCTCAAAATTTCGCGGCGGACCAGGAAAAATGAAACAATGTCCACAATGTCCTATCATGTAGATTACGGTGCGAAAAAGTTTCCTTGAGGCCTTTGGCCTCAAAATTTCGCGGCGGACCAGGAAAAATGAAATAGAATGTCCAAATATGAGAATGCCCAAATATGAGAATGTCCAAATATGAGAATTTAGGCCTTTGGCCTAAAAATTTCAAGTTTTAAGACCGGAGAACGCTTCGTTTAGGAGTTATATAACTAAATTGATTTTGACAATGCTACCGAGCGAAGCGGGTTGCATTTGATATGAATATTTAGATTTTTTTCAACAATTCATTCGAGATTTTACAATTAAAATGCAATTCGGCACGTCCCCGTGAAATTTTCTTTCTTTAGAAACATTATTTATTAAGATTGTATGCCCGTGAGAGTTCCAAAAGTTATGTGTACTACTGAAATAATATAGGAGACTATTCGCACAAAACACTCATCAATTCCCTTACTCGAAAACGAAATGTTAGTTCGATTAGTGTTCACTCGATTCGCGGTCGTTTACGGATGAGATATTTTACTCCAACGAAGGACGAGACAGAAGGATTATTACATAACAAAAATTCTTTTGGAAGGCAGCCTGACCCTGACAGACTAGGACAACAACCATGAATTCTATCAATCGGGAGGTGTTGGATTCATAGTTTCAAAAGTTGGTTCCTCTGACCGGACGTAGGTTAAGACGCCACATTGAATATTCAGTCCTTGCCATTAGGTTAATTAAACAATAGTCGTGCATCAGTTAGGTTAAACAGAAGCAAGGCTATCTAGAATATATACTAATGTAATCTAATGTATTCTAGAAGCTTTTGACTGAAGGTTTCCCCGGGAGGGGGCGAGAGTTAAGTGTTACATGATTTGTGCAAATAATATACTCATTGTCATAATAAAGCCACACCCAGAAGGACGAGGCGGATTACGATCATTGTTGGAAGGCAGGTAGACAGTACCACGCATACGAAATGATTACACTTTCATATTTGCAGGACCAACATTTATTGCCCTACACGGCCACAGACGGTATATGTTAGTATGGTGTGTGGCCGCCATATTGCGAACACACGGGTCCAGACGTCACGGAATGGAATTGTACAGGTCTCGAATGGAATGGAGTTCAGTGCTAGTCCATTCTATGCAGCTTGCACCTGAGCGCGTAGTTATTGCAGATTGTCGGATAGGAATGGGGTTTTGATCGCACGCTCCCTAGCACCCCAAACATTCTCGATCGGGAAGAGGTATGGCGACGCGGCAGGCCATGGCAGAGTATCCACGGCTGCAAGGTATGCTCGGGAGATGGATGCGGTGTGTGGACGCGCGTTGTCCTGTTGAAATAGGGCATGGCCGTGGACGTTCACGAAAGGCAAAGCCACCGGTTGCAGGATCTCAAAAGTGCCGTGTGGCTGTCATGGTGCCCCCGAGGAACCTATCGGTGAACGGGCACCATGGGATATCGCACCCCACACCATCAGACCAGACTGGCGGGACGTGTGATGGGATAACACAAACCGCTTGTCGTGGCGCTTCCCACTGGGCCTCCAGTCACAGACCTGCTGGTCGTCTCCATCAAGGCAGAAGCGGGACTCGTCGCTGAAGATGACCCGCTGCCAGTCTGCATTTCCCCAGGTCTGTGGTTCCCGATACCAGACGAGACCGAAGTTGCAGGGGAGTTGAGTGACAGTCGTCGTGACGGTCGGCGTGCGGCGAGCCCTGCGTTGTGCAACCACTTGCCAATGGTACTGGCACTTACAGCATGTGGCAGTGCAGGCTGCACAGCCCACTGAATAGCGCCTATCGCCGTTGGATCTGTTCGAGCGTGGCGGACAATCCGTCCGTCTTCCCTCCTCGTGGTGCGTGGCGGACGTCCAGATCCTGCATGGCGTGTGGGCGTGCCTTCCTCAATCCATTACCGCCAACAGCAGGCGATGGGGGTGTCCGTACGACTGGTGTGGCTCGCAATAGAGAGACGACCAACCAGCCTCCTGCTGCGATGCAGCCCCTCTCGAACGCGTCTAGCTGTACAGCTGTCTGTCAAACGTGTCATCTAGACATAGTATGCCGGCAAGTAACGCTCTGGCGATGCTACCCAATGTCGCAATGGCCGGCAAGGCCGTTTGGGGCCCTCTTATTTCGGCCGGTGGGCGGGATGTAATGCCCGCTCCCCCGACCCCCAGTGCGAGGCCGACCGTGAAAACAGTGTGCAAAACTCCCACCGAGTTTGCAGCGGATCAGTTGGGTCCTTCGGGGTGCAGCTTTTTTTATGATGAGTATATTTATAGAGAAAAAACCATTGTTTATAATGGACAATACAATACATACGTAACGAGAGCAATGGTTCACAGACATATGTATATATTATATACATATATACATATTGAAGTATGGGGTGGGGTTTGGTCAGTACTAGAAAAATATTCACTACATGTTTCTTCGTATTTTGTTTTTTGCCCTTATGTGATTTTCCTTAATGAAGGAAACAAAAGCTAAATTATTAAGCATGGCTTGCATTGACTACCAGAAGGCCTTTCACAGCGTACCATACGATTGGAATTTGAAGCGCCTGGGGATCTATCGATTTCATCCTAGATTTATTGAGTTTTGCAAGGCTATTATGAAGTCGTGGAGTACCAAGTTACTAATGTACAGCGGATAGGAAGTAGTGTAAACAAGAAGTATTTAGATTAACAGCGGAATTTTTCAAGCAGATTCACTATCCCCTCTGCTGTCTTGTATTGGTTTGATTCCATTATCTAGAAGTGTTTGGTAAGAATGCAGCGATTATCTCCCAAATGCTGTCATGAATGATTTTAGCAATGACATCTACATGAAGTGAAGCTCAGTGGAGTGGCTTCGAACCGGGGGCCTCTGCGGTGAGACTGAAGATTTTCTTTTCTCCATTCAAGACCAAGTTGTTAAAACTAGAGCATATAAGAAATTCATTATAAGTAAGCAAATCGATAGCCGATGTCGCCCACACAAGTCTACCAACGAGTCAGTCCAGCATATTTGCTGCTCTCCTTAACTCAAACAGAATATCTGAAGAGTCACAACTGCGTCGCCAAAGTAATTCACCAAGCCCTTGCCAAGAGATACGACCTCGAACAGGGTGAGCAACTGAGTGAGTGGCTAGTGAATGGGATAGCATAAACATCATTGATCTAACTGTGGAACCAAACAGACCAGATATTGTTCTGTTTGATAAAATTCTAAAACATCATGCATCATTGATGTTGCGGTTCTTACAGATGACAGGCGTGTAACTACTGTTGCTGAGAACAAGTGGACATACCAACCACTGGCTGTTAAATTAATGGGCATGTATGGATTGCGCCAGTGGAAGAGCTTCCAGTAGTTGTGTCAGTGAATGGATTGGTCACCAAGGAATGGCAAGAGACCGCAAAGAAATTTAAATTAACTGGGAAACATTTCCGGACCATTCAGAAAGCTGCATTATTGGGAACAGCAAATATAGACCGTAAATTCGTAAGCCTGAATTGGCAGATATAAAAAAAACAATTATGTTCTTGTTACACTTAACGAGCAAACCATTGTTGCGTTGGGTGGTTGTGAGAACCCCGGCATCAGTATATATCCGTAGAAAATAGGACATTAATAATAATAATAATAATAATAATAATAATAATAATAATAATAATATCTAGAAACGCAAATACAGACCAATGAAATGAAAATCAACAATTGGAAAGAGAAGCAACTTCATGATGGCGACCTATTCCAGAGGGAAGACTGATGGACCGTAAGTCCTCGATAAAATGACTGTGCTTGGGAGAGCAGCTTTTTGCTGAAACAGAGGGTTTCATCACAGCTATTCAGAACAACGTAGTACCAACTAAAAATCACCGTAAATTTATCCTGAAAGACACCAACGTTCTTAATGACAAATGTCGGCTATATGGAGCACATACATAAAAAAATAGATCATATTATCAATGGATGCAGCTCTCTAGAAGTTTCTGAACAATGACGGTTGATCCAGTGTTGATTATGACATTTGGAACATGTATTCCATGTTTATGGAAATCGATGTGCGTGTGTGGAAACAAGTTAAAATGTGATATAAAAAATAATTTCACCTAGGGAATACACGACCTTGTAGTTGGTGGTATAGCTTGAGGACCCCATGAGCCTGACAGCTATGTCGGCGGTAGCCTAGCTAATGGTAGTGCTTCCCATGCTGAATACGTTGAAGGCTAGGGATCACACGAAGTACTCCAGAGGAGAGTGGGAAGTAAGTAGAGAGGGGAGGGTCATAAACCTTTGGACTGTTATTATCCATGGAGAGTTCAGGGGAGAAACTGAGTTAGCACACCAGACCACTGATTTGAGTGGAGGTCCGGAAGTTGCATTTGCAAGCAAAGGAGGCTCCCTTCACTCGTCAGTTAAAATCCCATAGGGTTTAGTAATGCCGACTGGCGATTGAAGGGAGCCTTGCTGAGCCCTGCGGGGAGATGTTCCGAGGCCACAGTGGGTTGCAGTAACGGATAATAGGAAATAACCCATAGGTTAAGTGAATAACAGATATCAGAACTCAAACCTGCTTTCTGCGAAACTTAACCTAAAACCAACGAGCAAAATGGATTGTACAAGAAATGTCATGAATCTCAACGTGTCTTTTTCTACAAATGGTCCATGTCATTATTATGAAGAAAACACTAAATAAATATAGATAAAAATAAACTAAGTAGAAAAAAAATCAATAGAATAACATTTCCATTTTGACCGAAAATTACAAACAAAATAAACAAATCGCTTAAAGATAAAATAAAAATTAACACTGTATATAAATTTGAGTAACAAATTGAAAATGGTAAATAATCACAAAGACAAAATTGTTACTAAAGACAACAAAAATGTTGTGTACGAAATAGAATGCCACGATTGTAACATGAAATACATAGTACAAACAAAAAGGAAACTACAAAAAAGGATGAATTATCATAAGAAAAATATCAATGAAATAACAGAAAAACAGGATACCGTTACGAAACATAGGATTGAATAATATAAAATATTTTT
Organism: Teleogryllus occipitalis; assembly: GCA_011170035.1. Classification (NCBI taxonomy): domain Eukaryota; kingdom Metazoa; phylum Arthropoda; class Insecta; order Orthoptera; family Gryllidae; genus Teleogryllus; species Teleogryllus occipitalis. The sequence continues at coordinate 468,513 of BLKR01000437.1, read as the reverse complement.
TTTAAACGTAAAAATTATGGACAAAGAAAAAAGGTACCAAGATTAATTTCTGAAACAGTAAATATTAAATTAAAGAAAACTATGAATTCGATAATTGACAGTAACCAAATGATATCTATATACCAAACCGTAATTATGTTCTAAGGCAGGTCAAATATAAAAGGCATCCAGGATGTGGTGATGCGGGCAACAGACAGAAATGGAGAGGCCATCTTATGGGAATGGAGCAACAACGTTGGGCGCAAACAACGGTGAGGGAACCTCGGATTGGCTGGAGACACCAAGACTGACAAGAAACAAGATGGGAAGATTGCTTCAGGAAAACCGCGGGGACATTGTGGTCCAGAGAGGAGAAAAACAGAGAAGAGTGGAAACGCATTCAGTCTTGTGTAATTTAGAAAATCAGTGACTATGGATTGTATAATTTTGACTAATGAATTGACGTTAATTGTAAAATATTTACTAGTGTAATTTAGAAAGTCAGGGACTAATAATGTATAATTATACACCTCAGACTGCCAACTACCACTGTCACCTGGAATTATAGGGTCGTATTTATGAAGCTCTGCTAGCAGAGCTCCTAGCGGCCTGCCATCTGGGGGCTTGCTAGGAGGACAAGGGGCGACTGGAATTGGCTGGGGGTCGTTCATAAATCGCGAAACCGAACACTGGCAGCCTGATAGGCCTGGTAGGCCCCTGACAGAGGTTTATAAATACGGCTCTTAATCTAGGTGACGTGAGGAACTTCCCTGCATTATGCAGGAACCTTTGCCATAGTGAGGATGATTAGGCTTGTAATAATAATAATAATAATAATAATAATAATAAAAATAATAACAATAACAATAATAACAATAATAATAGTAATAATAATAAGAAGAAGAACAGGCATGATATGGTGGGTCGAATTATCCACGCCCAACTCGTCAAGATTTGTGGTTTAGCACCATGCCATGATACACCATACTACAAGTATATCCCAAAGAATGTACTTGAAAACAATAACTATAAATTGTAGTATTTTAACTGGGATCGTAGTATTTTGACGGACCCTACAGTACACCATAACAGACCGCATATAACACTCTGGAATAAAAATGAGAAGAAAGTATGGTTTGTAGACATGGCAGTTGTGGACACCAGCAATCTCGCTACAGCATATCATACGAAGATCCAGAAGTACGAAGTATTGGCACATGTCGTGAAGGAGCAATGGAACATCTCGGAAATCAAAACCGTCCCCGTGGTTCTTTCAGCAACGGGCGTCATCCCGAAGACTTTAAAGAATTCACTAGAAACGCTGAAAATAAATAAAAATGCCATAATCAATATCCAGAAATGTGTCATACTTTGTACATGCACATTGGTCCGAAAATTCTTGGGAAGTAATGAGAGTGTTTAGTTGCTACTTTAATTACATTAGTATTTATGAATATTATAAATGTTAAATTTTGTATTAGTCTATAACTTCTAGAATTCATACTGTTGATTTTTATTGTTGTCATGCTTTGATGTATTGTATCTGTATGACTACAATCTATGTACCAGTGAACTGTGAATGAATGAATAAATAATAATAATAATAATAATAATAATAATAATAATAATAATAATAATAATAATAATAATATTGTATTGTTAAATTTGAAATTGAAATTGTATTTGTTATTACATCTGAAAACTTATTTTATGTTTGTGTTAGAATGCCTTAATTTGTTTTGTAGATTTTAAATATGTCAGTGCTACCATGCTTTGATTTTGTATCTGTGTGGTATCCATGTGAAACCAAAAACTTTGAGAGTAAACAAAATAATAATAATCACTCCTGAAAACCAAATTAACAGAATAACATCAAGCAACACAATTGAAGTACCTGTATATATGTACTCATTTGAAATTATACCGTGGAGAGTCACAGATCTCGAAGAAATGCAGAGACACCGGCACAATTTTGACAAAATTCAGACATCACCATCCTAATAGCGCAATAGAACGAGTGATGCTCCCACAAAGTGAGGGAGGAAGAGGCTTAATAAATATAAAAACTTGTGCTACAAACAAATACATTAATTAAGGAACTTTGATTATGAGAAACAGGCAACCTCAGAACTGCAATAGTTCAAGCAGATATTGCAACGGTCTATTCAGACGCGTCCAAAATAAATACAGAAACATTGAATTAGGACTAAAGATACATTAATTTCGTATGTCAATAACGAAAACATGTGAAGGTGCTTGAGTGAAAGATGTTTTCTTTATTTTACTGATATTCTAAAGAACTGTGCCCAAAATAGTCTGTATGTCAATAAATAAAAACAGGACATATTGACAAATAATGACACGTCGCAACCATATATTTTGTTCAAAGGGGTTATACCAAATAACATCCATAAAAATCTGGAACTTATTCAAATCCAAAATATACATACAAAATTATGCAAAAATCGATCATCTTAAACACAAGCAGGATTGTGTGAAAATTTCTAAATTGCGACGAAACATTAATTGACCTGTGTCTTGGTTATTAACCCGACACAAAGTCAAATAAAAATCCGGTGAATACTGAGAATAATAATAATAATAATAATAATAATAATAATAATAATTATTATTATTATTATTATTATTATTATTATTATTATTATTATAAAATAATTGTAAAATTAAGAAAAGAGATACAAATATTTTTAAAACATTTATAATAAAATGACATTTTTCTAATTAAATTTAGTAAGTACAAATTAAGGTTTTTAAAGTAATTTCGATGAATTAAATATGAACAATCATAGAATTTTAATGTAATGTTTTAGTAATATGTAATTGATTTTTAGCGTACATCTGATGATGGGAAAAGTGAGTTCCGAAACGTTGTGGAAATTTATCTTTTAATAACATAAAATAACAACTGTTTATTTTATGACGCATAACTGCTACTACCTATATTATATAAAAGGATTAATATTACTAAATATAATGTAATGATTTACACGATCCCCGATAGTATGCGTTTGGATAATAAACAATTTGAAAACATTTACAGCAAAGGCGCCATAATAAAAAAACCGATTGGGGAAGAAAATAAAGTGAACTCGATACTTGTGCAAGTTTTGACCATAGACATTAGATCCGGCTTTAATTTAGGAACATTTTAAAAGTTATCCCAGTAAAATCGCGTCAGGCAATAAGAAATAATTGAAAATTTTGTATTTCGTATATTTGTGTTAAGGAGAATATTAATGGAGTCCATTGTTGGAGCGATGAAACGCTTATAAAGAAGAGGGTTTTTCGAATAATGCAAGAGAACGCGATAAGATATCAAATTCAGACTTTCGGGGGGAAAAAGAAGAAAATTAGCGGCATCATGCAAAATGTATCCCATTTAAATATCTTGACGGGAAGTATCAAAATTTTAATAAAACAAATAAATTAATTCAAGCAAAAGTTTAGCAAGAAGAAGCGATTAGCGAACAATTGCAGTGCGTTCCGTTTCACATCCAAAAACGGAAAATAGGGAAAATAAAAGGAATTTGACCAAAGGAAAACAAGAGGAAAACATGGAATTTTAGGAAATTGCCGGGAGAATTTTATTAAAACAAAAACGGAAATAAAGTGTTTCGGGAAACGTTAAAAATTAAATATTTTGTGAGAACCAAAGTGACGCGATCGTCAGTTATCAAGCGATCGGGAAAAGTGTTGAAGCAAAAATAACAATGCTAAGTTGGAAAAATTTTAGCAGAACGTGCCTAGACTTGGTGGAGGCAAGACGTGTATTCGCGTAGGCGATGTTTGGAAATTTTTTTAAAGTGCGGAAGTAATGGACAGAATTTGCAATAGTAACTAGGAATACTTCATGTAAATTATTTAATATTTCGTGAAAAAGAATTTCATAAAAAAAAGTTTTCGGAATTACTGTGAAATTCGGCAACGCCCGTTGGACTCGCGAGAGCAAACGATAATGAGCGTGGCCGTATGAGAAATTTTGCAACGGTGGGGAGCGCGACGTTGCATTTACGATTAGTGGCGCGGAATTCAATTCGGGACTCAGAGATTTTCAAATAACTTGGAATATTTATGAAAAAAGGTGGCAGCGTGAATTCCGACATGTTACGTGAACAGTGATGCGTACGCGAGTGTGTTCCGGAACTGGTGGCGACAACGGGAGGCGCTGTTGTGCGTGGATAATCGCACAAAACACCCGGATTCTTCGCGGAAGCAGCATCATACGTGAGCAAAAGTATTTTGACATTTGTTTTTTTTTACGAAGTGAAGAACGCTCTGTCGAAGATCAAGTTATGTGATTAATAGATTTTTAATACGTAAATTTCGACAGAATGCATTCTGGGGTTTTAATCATATGTGTGAATGGCATTTGTTTTTTGTTTGTTGTAAATAATCTGTGTGAATGAGAAAGTATATGTCCATGTTTCGTGTATTGTGGGAAGAGAATTATCTATTTGTTGTTGTTTCTTTTGTTGCTGGGTTATGTCAATGTGTGCCGTCAGAGGCACCAGTGCTATTACAGCACTAGATATTGTGAATTGAAGGAAAATACGAGAAAAGAGGGAATTTGAATAAATTTCATGGCCACCTTTGGGGTCATGATTTGTAAAATCAATATGTGTTCGTAGTCATTCACGTAGCACTAGAACTGATCCACGCACGTGAGCGCAGTACCTTGCTCGCGTCTGTACAGACGCACCGCAGACCACGCCCAGGTGAGTCAAAAGGCCAGGTAAGCTAGTAGACGGGCAATTGTGAGTAGGAGAACGGGAAGATTATTATATGTGGCAACCCAACGCGAGGCTAGTGTTTGTTTGTTTGTTTATAAGAAGGGCTAGAGCAGGGCAATCTATTACAAGTAGCAGTTTAACGTGCCGGGCTTGTAGAAAGTATTACAAGTGGCCGCACAACGGTGGGCTCGGGCTAGGCCGGTGTACGGACACGCCGCCGCCGGCAGCCGTTACTAATATGTAAAGGTAAATGTAACAAAGTGAAGTAACTTTAATGAAAACAATACAATAAAAGTTTCAGGTTCTATGATAAGTTGTAAAAGTAAAAAGCAAAAACTAGTAATGCAAGATATTTACATCTCGAATTTCAGAAATTTCAAACTTTTTCCTTTTGTCTTCAATAGAATCAAAATAATAAAGTATGGATGTACAATGTAAATTGTGAAGTAAAATATCTGATATATTTGCTCGAAGAATTAAAATTATTTGACATGATAACTTGTCCTGTAAAAGTTAATATTTAAAACATGTGGGTAATTGATTGGTCAAATAATTTTAAAATCACATACAAAAATTAGGGCCAAGTTAAATGATGTTGGCCATCCTCCTCGTTCCCGTTCCGGTCATGCTTGGCGTTCCCGTCGTGTTGTGAACGCCTGCCTGAGATGTCCGACTTTCAACTTTCTTTACGTTCCCGCTCGCGTTGCCGTGCCCGTTCACGGACTATTGTGGTGCGGCCTTTACGCAACCACCATGGATGACGTAGGGGGAGGAGCACAGCAAGTAATGTACTGCCAGTGGATTGCCTTCGGGCTATGCAAAATTGATTGATTGATTTTTTCGTGCTTCCGGGCGCGTTTCCGGGCGCGTTTCACTTTTTGTCATAACTCCCACACCTTGGGCCCCTTATTCACCATGATTCTCATTATTTCAATAACACACCACATCTACATAAACACAACTCAAAAGCTACACGTGCTACTCAACGTACAAAATTGGGTCGCATCAACTCGAACAAGTCCAGCGCCTCTGACCGGTAGGTCCAAGGATTCGAGCCCCGACGATGGCAGGTTTCCAATTTACTATAAACAATTACTATTTATTAATGAATTATTTATTATGTAATTTTAAAAGTAGTATTTTATGAATTTTTGTACGTTTACTTTATGGATTACTTTTAGATTAGTAGTTAGTTCCTTTATTGTAGAGAATGTTCCTTTTCGCCCTGAGTGGTAAATTACTACAACGACCTACTCATTGGGTTGCAGGGGTTTCCCGCCTTCATGCAGGAAGGGTACCACTCTGGAACAAGCTCCACGTTCTCCCACGTGTGAGGTAATGTAGTGAATGTAAGTGTGTGAATGTGGGCGTCAGGGGAGAGAATAGGACAAAGAAGAGGAAGGAAAGATCTCGTGCGTTCGGTGTCCCGTTTTTACGATAGTGCTCCGACATTCGCTTGGTATTGATCGGTGGAAAAATACCGATCAGAGTCGCCAGCCGGTCGAATTCTTTTCCAGACAGGGATCCGATATAGCTCTATAGCTAGTATCGAAAATTCGCCACAGTCGGCACTCGAATGCTACGACTTCTTGGTCCGAGTTTCTGCAGACACAGTGGCAATGGCTCCCGCCTCTAATAGGCCGGGAGTCAGCAAGAAGAAACACTTATGATAAGCTCAAAGCTAAAACATTTTGAGAAGTTAACCAGTTTTATGAACAACAGGATAACCAAGTATGTAGGTGTCGGCGTTGCGCTAGACAATTTTTTGAATATGTCGAAAATAAGATAATGTTCTATAAAAAGTTTTGTTAGATTTCGATCTAGTTACGTATGTACTGTACTAAACATGATCAGGCACGTGGGAGTCTGAAATTATTTCTTCAAGAACATCCGCTCATCCTAGATTCCCAGATCGCGGTTTCCAAGAAGCAGAGGGAGGAGAAGTTCGGCTAATCATAGCATATTTGCGGTGGTCATAGAAGCGTGGTAGAATTATTACATTGCTTTGTAAGAAAGATGATTTCAGTAACGTACATTGCATCTGAAATGTTCCGTTTCAAATTATAAATTTATTAAAATGTAACGAAACGTGTAGTTTTAGCTAAAATATGTATAATACCAAAATATGTAAAAATATGTAAAATAGAAGTAGCTCTCATTGTTTCAGAATGTCTTGTAAACTCTAAAAGATATGTTTGAATTTAGGTATCCTGTTCCTGTAAAAATATGAATTTACATGTAAATCCGTTCCCTAATCATGGCAATGTGTCTTTGATCATTTTGCCATCTCAGCTTAAATATAATGTACTTCACTATAGAGAAGTATGTTAAGAAACTGTATATCACTAAGGAAATACAAGGAAATATAAATCAATATATTAAGTAAATATATATCAGTCAGTCAACAGCTGGTTCGGCAAGTGAGCGATGCCTCTCGACGGACTCCTGTTTCACGCTCGCTTTCACCCGCGCCCCGGACCGGAGACCGCGCATCAGGGACAAACAGGGAAAGTCCCTCAGCGCCCGAGCGCGCGCCCTCTTGATTTCGGAAGGGCTCTGCGCTTGCGAGGCCTGTAGGCTCCGCAATAGCCCGCGGACGCGAACGGCAACGCGAAGACGAGGGGCTCAGCGCTAGCGAGGCCTTTAGGCTCCGCAATAGCCCGCGGACGCGAACGGCAACGCGAAGACGAGGGGCTCAGCGCTTGCGAGGCCTTTAGGCTCCGCAATAGCCCGCGGACGCGAACGGCAACGCGAAGACGAGGGGCTCAGCGCTTGCGAGGCCTTTAGGCTCCGCAATAGCCCGCGGACGCGAACGGCAACGCGAAGACAAGGGGCTCAGCGCTTGCGAGGCCTTTAGGCTCCGCAATAGCCCGCGGACGCGAACGGCAACGCGAAGGCGAGGGGCTCAGCGCTTGCGAGACCTTTAGGCTCCGCAATAGCCCGCGGACGCGAACGGCAACGCGAAGGCGAGGGGCTCAGCGCTTGCGAGACCTTTAGGCTCCGCAATAGCCCGCGGACGCGAACGGCAACGCGAAGGCGAGGACGGGAACGCGAACGCAGGTACGTGCGCTTCACCATAAACGCGAACGGAAAGAGGATGAGCGCTATGTATCAGTAGCGGCAAAAATCAGAACTTCAAGAAACAGCTGGCGAAACCAAAGCACTTCTGGCTATGTTAAGTCTGTTCACTCTTTGCTTTGCCCATCTGCGTGTTCTGATATGAGCAATGAATAATTTAACTAAAGAATATTTGTTACAAAAAAATCATAACAATGAATAAAAGCAAACGAACAAATAATAAAGGGTAATAACTGGCTGCCGCAACTACTCAATATGGTATAAAAACATCTAACAGGACTCAAAGGTTAAAATATATCAATCAATAATTATACCAATATTAACACATGCAAGAGAACCAAGAAGAGAAACAAATCGCACCCAACAACAACTTGAGGTCGCTGAAATGACAGATCTCAGAAAAATTGCGAATCACACTCTACTGGATAAGGAAAGAAACAGAAATATCAGGGAAGATTGCAAAATTAAGCCCATTACGGAATGGGTAGCAAAACGAAGAACGGAATGGAATGATCACATTGAGAGAATGGATGAGGAACGAATCGTGACGATTGCTAGAGTTTAAAGACCAAAGGGAAGAAGGAAACCTGGCAGACGAAGGAGAAGATGGAAAGACTCGATATAATTCCTGGAAAGGAACAAATCTTAGACTTCTTGAGAAGATCAAGAAGAAGAGAAAAATCATTTTACTGCAATTACTAAAAA
>BLKR01000437.1:0-455000 GCA_011170035.1 Teleogryllus occipitalis | reverse complement strand
GTGAGTCTGTCACTCACGGTTGGACCACTTCCCGCACACCAATCGAAGGATATGTCATTCGACGAGTGAGTAACTGCGAGTGTCCATGCTTTCGTCCGTGAGTCTGTCACTCACGATTGGACCACTTCCCGCACACCAATCGAAGGATATGTCATTCGACGAGTGAGTAACTGCGAGTGTCAATGCTTTCGTCCGTGAGTCTGTCACTCACGGTTAGACCACTTCCCGCACACCAATCGAAGGATGCGACGAGTCTCGGACTCCTGGTGGGGAACTGAAAACTAATTTTTGGATCCGACAAGAAGATTCTAAGAAATTTCCAATTTCCATTTCCGCGTGTTTTAGCGCTGCGATCTTTGTAGATAGATCGGGAATTGAGTCGATGCCATCTACTACTCGTGCAACTTTTCTTGAACGATGACCTTGTTTCCCCCTCCCTTGAGCAATAAACAGTTGAAGGGAAAAGCTCGCAGCGAGCACTGATGACGACGTTCCAAGCATTAAAACTTCGTTGGCGCGAAACAAGCTAGCCAAAGCTAGTTGCTATGATAGTCGAGAACTTCTGTTAAGCTTTATTACTATTACCTAAAGAAATGGCTGAGGTAGGTCCAGGTCCTTCAAGGGAGGCACCTAAAACTTCTATCTAGTGTCTCTGTCGTTGCCTATCCAGAGCAATAACCTCGCCGTACACGTAGTGGGTTTGACTTTCATTTTCCAGAAGTTGCCATTGTTGTAAATACTCTAGTGGCCGACTGTGTAACTAATACCCCCCTCCACCCGCATTTCTTCAATCCATCGTTCAAGAAAAGTTGCGCAAGTAGTACATAGATCAATGTGGCGTTGATTAAACCCTAGTCTCCAGAGGTAATTTTCGTTCCACGACGCCAGAAGTTTCTTTCAAGAGATGGCAACACTGATTGTTGCCAAGTGGAACAAGTGAATCATGTGGCGGATTTCATTTCATTTTCATCCATATTTTTAAAAATAATTTGCAAAAACCTACGAACATTATTTGACTTGGAACTTTTTAATTTTGAAGAATTTAAAGTACGGAGAAAATCAAACTATAAGTAATGCTAGAGAATCAATGCACATTTAGTTTATGTTCGTCTTCTCACATTTACATTGCAAATACCGATTTTCAAATGAATGTGACTAACAACGTATTATTATTAATTTTAACTGACACCTTATACTTATACTTACATAAACATTTAAAACGTCGACTTGTAATGTTTATGTATATTCGCATACAAAATGAGTAATAGCGCAATTGCAGAAGTACAAGTGGACACAAATTATACTGAATATCTCTCCAAAAATTAGGGGAAAATATGAAAGTTTTAAGTTAATAGGGGAAGAATCAAATGTCGTTTGGAAGATTTTGCGACCGAATTTTCGGAACTAATTGAAAATGATCTTATTAGAGTATAACAGAAAATTTGAGAGGTGATATTTTATGTGCATTTTTGTGTATACTCGTATTAGCAAAAAAAAAAACTACAAAATGTAGCTGTACTAAATTCTAACTATTCGTCTCATCCACAACTGCAAGTATTTTCACGGCGTTTACAATTTTGAAATTTCAATATTACCCGTTCATATTGTGACATACCAATATGTCACTGAATATTGTACAATTATTTATTATAAATGGCGTCAATTAAAGGGGATAAATTATGTGAATATGCTAGCAAAAGTAAGCGAGCCGTCGTCAAGGTCAACATATTCATGGAGTGACAATCGCGGAGACGGCTAGCTAATTCTATATAGAATTCTGGGATTGGCCGAAAAAGCAGTGACAGTCGTGAAGACGGCTAGTTCGTTTTGCAAGAAATTTAGAGATTGGCTAGGTACGAAAGTACATCAAATGTTATCTGCAAATAAACAATCGAATTTAAGAACCGAGCTTTGCAGGGCTGAAAGAATACGAGAGACATTCATTCTGACTGATGCCGTGCTCATGAACGGATCGTCCATCGCTCCAATTAATGTTAGGAGTTTTTTTTCTTTGGGGACTTGTAAGCATCTACTAGGGAATGGATGTTCAGAAAACATCAAAATTGGAACTCTAAGTGTGACAGTGGAACTTAAAATATTTCATGTGTACGAGTTTGAGGGACATTGAGGGCTTGGGCGAAGTTGTCAGTGATTGGACTGGAATATTAGCAGCAAATAGTTTATTGATTTGATGAACGGTAATTGAAGTGAGCTTCCGAGAAAAGAAGAGAGATAATGGTGTCTGGACCTGAGGACGGCGGCGTCCATCTCGGATGAAGATGGCCGAAAAAAGCGCGCGAAGACATAAGGTTGGAACGGTCATGACAAACGTTTGTTTTATATTGGGTAAAGTTAAACAATACCAAAAATTGTTTTAAATAATTTAATAAATTTCCATGTTTTCGTGAAATGAATATATGATTTTTCATTGAGCCAATTCTAGCAATGAAGTAGCAAGATAGATATTTGCTTTTCAGATTCCTCGACCGAGTTTGTTTGAGTAAATCATTAAGATTATTTCAATATCTTGTACGGAGGTACGGCCACTGGGTATTGGGAATTTTTGAACAGGAGTATAACATTATCAGCTACAACAACTCATTAGTATGTATAATGCCATAAACAGTAAGAACTAATTTGAACAAAGACATTTTGAAATTTTTTACTTAAGTTTTGAACACATGAAATACTTTTAAAACAGTTTTTCAGCGTCGGTAACGCCACATTCAACTGATAATCAATAATAGAACAATGCAGTAAATTGACATGTTTAGATTGTGAACTCTCTTTAAAGAAGAAGTTGATGTAGAAAACAAACTCGCAAAATTTAGCGGCATTCAAAGAACGTTGAAAAACAAAACTAGAAATAAACCATGCTCGAATTATATAAAAACATGGCAGTACCCTATAGAGTTAATGAGTGTGAAATGTGTACACTCTCCACGAAATCAAGAGTAGAATAAATGCTTAAATGAGTTTTCTTACATCTGTAGCAGGTGTGACAAGAAAACGCCATAAACAAAATGGGACTAGTGGTGCTACAACTGCACATACTTTCTCGCGTTATTGCAAACAGCTACGTAATATTGAAATATTGCATTTTCTATGCTACTAACACCTCAGCTATTATTTGAAAACGTCCAATTCAACCAAGAAGCGAGCAACGCACTGTTGCCAGCGCAGCGTTATCAAGACTATGTGCATTCGCTCGGATAATAATGTCAATTCAGTAATTGGAATATATACAATTGACATCAAAATAATTACGAAAATTCTGGCTGTTCACTCGTGAGTTGCCTTTCGTATTTAGAAAACAATTCCAATAGCGTTTCATATCATCACCGGCTTCTAACCTTCACACCATGGTGGAAATATGTGTTATTAGGGGAAATATGTGGTGTTATTTGGTGGAAATATGTGGTGTTATTTCCACCATGATTCACACTATAGATACGATGAACACTAGTGCTTTTCAACAAAGAGAGAGACCATGTTTTTCTCGAAAAATAGATAAGATGACATAAACACGACGAAACACCGAGCGCACAGGTCAGTAGCAATTCAGGGAAATAGTCAATTTGACGGCTATAGAGAGTTTAATATAAATCGATCAATCTAACAATTTTGAATGGATGAATATTTTCGAATGATGCTGTCGGTCGTTCTAGTGTTAAGTTAATTTATTATGTCTTTTTATATACTGACACCGCTTCAAACGACGTGCAGGAAAATAAAACATTAAGGTAGTGTATTCGTTAGATCGTCCACGGTGAAGTAACCCAAAAAATACATTAAATGAAAGTAAAATCTTTGTTCTTCAAGGCGGTAAGAAACAATTTGGCCTAAACGGGCTTTTTAAATAATAACTACTAATAATAATAAATAACTTTTTAAGTAAAATAAATTTATGTTAGTACTGGCTCTTACGGAAAAACTTTTGCGGGCACAGTTTTTTTTTACGTTTTCGAAGAAGTTATACGGTTAATGTACCTTTTTCTTTAATCAATATGTAGTAATTTTTTTAAGCCGACCTGGATGGCCGAGGTGGCTAAGGGCGAGTACCGACTCAGCGCTTCGGTCCGAAGGGTCGCGGGTTCGAGTCCCGCCTTGGGCATGGCTGTTTGTCCCTTGAACTTGTATGTATGTGTTGTCGCGGAGGGCCTCGCGTTCTGCTGACCCCAGATCAGAGGAGCCCGCAAGTGTGTTGGTGTCTAGTGTATGGTCGGATATGCGTCCCATCGGGGCGTAAAGGGTAACCGGCTGTCGGCTGGATAAAAGCCCTAGATAAAAAAAAAATAGTTTATATTAATGCGAAAGAAAAGACAGCAGTCACTATCGCCTTCTACTATCAATGCGGCTTTACCACAATGGATTACAAACAACAATGACCGCTAATTCGTATGGGATGCACATTTTGCCAATTAGCATTGTTTATACCGCTAGCAAGAAAATGAAAAGGGATAGAAAAATGTAATAATTAAATATATTTTTATACTCATCAAAATTACTCGGTTTTTACATGCATTATATTTTATTACCCCATCTTATTAAGTAAAGCGAAATCATCTATTCCCTATCACATTTAACTCAATTAAAGGACGCAAATTAAAATAGGTTTCAAACAATTTCTGAAAGATTAATTTTAAAACTTATAACAAAAGCTCGAAGAAGAATTGAGAAAGAAATATGAAATAATGTACAAATTCTAACTTACGGAACATCCAACTGCTTAGTATCACTATTTATTTTAAGTTCAGGGAGTGCAGTAAATTGGGAGCGGTAGACTATTTTTTGAAATCTATTTTTAACGAACAGATTTCATTGAGGAAAATTAATCCATATCGATTGCAATATTTTTTGAAAGTGTCCCAGGGGTTTCATATAAAGTACCCCGCAAAACTGAAATCTCAGGTTCAAATTCAAAGATATGCGACATCACCTGGATCGATTGAGGAATATCAATTTTGGAGAAAATCGGCTGAACGGTTTAGCCTTTAGGGTTGTTGACAGACGAACAGACGTTTTACCGCCAATCGATTTTCGGTATCATGGACCCATAAAACATGGATTCTGGCTACACTATTGTGACATACCAAAATGACGAAACATTTTGTTTTTAAAAAGTCATTTATATGAAGTAGAATATAGGGATGTCAATAGACGATCGCAAAGCTGTCGCTATGTGACAAGTAAACAACCGGCGTTATAGGTCATTTTCGCTAGGTGAAGAGGATGTGGAATAGTATTGTTTTTGTTAGACAAAAAAGGATGATATGGAGTTCTGATGCTTTGGGTTTTTGAAGAAGAACAATGACAATCTCTCAAGCAACGCGGTAATGAGCGGGTCGGCTCCTGACATTTTACCAAGTCGAGGAAAGTCTGTTGATTGACAACCAAATCCGATGCAATAACTTGTAGTATAATTAAGTTTATCGTTTCTTATATTAGTATAAAACGTTCTTGTGGGAAAAGTCGAAGTAGTTCTACAAAGTAATAGTCAGTAGGTGTATAGGCGTCCACCCGTGATGCGAGTAAGGGAAGTAAAGGGTAATAATAGTATTGCTGGGAGAATTTGAACTTGATCGCGAACATTAGGCGAAGAAAATTCTACGGGGCGCCATCGAATGGAGAAGGGAAGAGCGCGCGAAGATCCGTAAATATAACAAGGTTGTTTTATAATTATTACAAGATAGAGAGAATTGGTCATGACCAAAGATAATTTCATTTTGATTAACGATGTAACAATTCTTGTTTAACTTTTATCAGAATCATAATATTTCCCATTATAATAAATTCCAAGTTGTTACTTGAAAAGAAACTTGATTATCATTATTCGTTACGTGCAATCCAGTTGTAGATATTTTGACAAGATTTTCAGATTTCTCGCCACTCCGTATGGATGGCAGATTGAGTAATTGGTCGCAGAGTAAGTAGCAACAATTATGAACTTCGAACCCAATTAACTGTGTTAGCACGACATAATTTTGGATGAGAAATATTAAAATTACGTAGAAAACATCCGGGTTACAGTCGTAATTATTTCCTGGCGCTCAAATGAATACTCTTAATTATTTTCCGAATAATTTAGTTGTGATTCATACGAAACGAGTCATGAATTTAACTTAATAATTCGTAAAATTACGAAGTTTGCTGGTTGAGAAGAAGGGCTTATTTAACTATATGTTAGAGGATGTTTTCTAAATTCAGACTATCATTCACTTTTTCGTTACCGGGGCCTGACAATAAGAGTTTTCTGCCGAAAATTCGCCGTTTTTGCGCGCAGCATTACATCACTTTCTTTTTTGAAAAAGTTCCTTCTTAAGTGCGAGAAAGTAAAAAATTATGATTCTCCTAAACATCTATTATCTAAATGAAAAAAACTCAAGAAAAGGGAGATCGTTTAAAACGTGTGGACAAAAACAGGATTCCATATAGAGTCTTATTATACAGTCCCAAACAAAAGAATCAGTATGGGAAGGTTGAGACGTCGCTGAACCGACTAAGTCTGAAAATGAACACGCCACGGGGCAAATGGCATAATAAGATGCCCCCGGAAAGTCTCTCCGCACAGCACCGAATCAGGGCCTCCTATTAAAAATTGTATTTATGTTCTTAGCAACCATATCACTCAGAAAGGAGTGGAGACAACACTTCTAGCATCTATTATGATAGTGGTGATTATGATTGATTGATTGATTGATTTTTTCGTGTTTCTGGGCGCGTCCACAGCTTTGGTCATTAGTACCGTAAGCGTAGGGCATGTTTTTTAGGAAATGGCGGTGATCTCCCGCTGGATGGCGAGATCCGGCGCCGACCTGCCGTCGGCTAGTGGGGTTTCCCCCTCACCAAGACTCTCCCACCAGCGGGACACCGCCCCAGCCGGAATAAGCTCTAAGCTCCCTACCGGTCTCCCGGAACATGTGCTAGTGTAGTGCATGTTAGTGTAAGTGTGTGTAAGGGGAGAGGATAGGACTAGGAAGAGGAAGGACAGATCGCGCGCGGTCCGTGGCCCGTTTGGTAGGGTACTGCTCCGGCTGGTGATTATGCAATTTTCGTTTTCCTTTATTGCAAGATACGATTCGTGCTCTCAACATAATTTCTGTTGCTTGTACTCTCACCAGCCACTAATTCCATTGTGAAGAGACTATTCTGGCGCATATATCAACTTGTAGAACTAGTAAAAAGTACAAAACGGTAAAAAGTTAAATTTTAAGCCAGTGATAAAATTCTCGTAAAAATTTCAGTTTTATATTCAAGAGAATTTTGTTTCAATTACATAGAATTAGTTACAACTCATAATTATACAATTTCTCACGATTTGTATTTTCTTCATTTACGGATGACGGCAAAGTTGATGAAAAATATTTATTCTGATGACGTGACATCTCTTAATTATTTAGAATGTGAATTCATAAGTAATTTAAAATTATATCATTAAATAATAATTAATTATAATGGCAATAAGAAAATAAATAATAATATATAAATAAGTACATTCATATTAAATGATAATTAAATAATAAATATAAATAATAATTAAAACTCGTGAATACTACGAAAGTTTTACTGTTCTCAAAGTCATCAATATTACCCTTACCCGGATTAGTGAAAAGAGTTACTTTCTTTGACTGGTGGGGTCCGGGTAGATCCCATTTTATTCAATGAAATTTCATTAAGACCTTGAAAAAATAATTACAAAATATCACGTAAATGATAATTTACATTGTAATGTGTAAAATTTGTTACATTTAAATACAATTTTCACAAATATATTTTGCATGACTTGTACAAATATGTATGGCGCAGTGAATGCATCTACGCCCGCTTTGGTGTTGAAATCATAGATTGTGTTGGGCCCTATATGGATCAACGTTTTGGCTGCTGTGTATTGTCGATAAGAGAACAACACAACAATTCACGAAAAAAATAGAGGAACACATAAAGAAGATATATAAGTGAAACAACGTAAATATAATATTGAAATTTACTGACACTTCTTGTCTAATGAAATTCTTACAGACATAATGAGCAACAAAATATAATTATGTTATGATTTTAGACAAAAAGCACACACGATCACCTGCTGGGAATCTTCAACGAGGAATACAAGGAACCACAGCGTAATCTAACAGGTTTGTTAGTTAATAACTTGAATTTGTGATTGGCTGGGGTTCCCTCGGACCCCACCAGACCAGTTAAGTTTTAAATATTTCATGGATGTAAGTCATTTTACTTCTCGCTCCGTGTCAGACTAAGAAGTGGAAATTTAGATTACAATAGGCGGAATGTACAAATCTCACGTAGTGTCAGTGTCTTTCAAGAGCCGAAAATCTAGTTACAATTCTGGCTGTTTATGCGGTAAATTAAATAGAAAATATTTCGCCATCAAACTGATTTTACATTAAAATAAATCAAAAGAAAAAATAATAATTTCCACAAATCCCTCATAGGAATACGTTCCAGAACTAAGCACAGGTAGAACGTTAAAAACATTGAAAACTAGTGGTGCTACAGAATGGCACGGACTTTCTCGTACTAGTTAGTTTTCTAATTTCTTTGGTCTGGGCTCGATATTCGAAATTGTCCCATCCTCTTGCTAGTTGCTATCTATCGCCGCCCAAACAACATTTTTACCATAATTTCTGAAATCTGATTAGAGTGAATAATTTACTACATTTTAGAAAAATATTTATTCACTTTTTCTATATCAGGACACCACAATGCCAGTTTTTTTGCCGCAATATTACATAACTTTCTCTATACTACGTACATTACTCCGCATATACATACGTACACGAAAAGGAAATGTGTATCAATTTCGTTTCGTATTAAATAATTAATCTGTAAATTTAATATGTATAGTACTGAAATATACCTGAAGGAAGGACTCAGCCTTTCTAACCTGGAGTTCCCACGTTTCGAATTCCGAAGGCGGCGGCTTTTCGACACTAACTAGATAATTAAGTCACATGTAATTAGTTTAGAATTTGGTAATCATTCCATGATAATAGTGACCGGGCGTGAACTTTTTCACCGGCAGCATAATAAGTAGTGGTCAGTCAGGAGATAATTTTCGATTTTCTTTACGATCAAAATTAAACAGGAAATAGATCATAAATATGAAACGCAAAATGTTACACCAAATTCTGAAAAAATGCATTTCTGATAAGATCCAAAGTGCAAATCTAAAACCTGCTCATAATATTTAAAGTGGATACAAAATAATGAATTAGTCCCCATCCATACCCACATATTTCATCCTCTCCATAATCGGGAAATAGAACAGGCGGGAAACTGCCTTCCCGCATGCAACGAAAGAGTTAGGTTCAGGTTACTCTTGGTCATAGAAGATACTGTTATGAAATTCCCACGCTGCTAAAAGAACAAGGAAAACGACTCATCGCGAACGACGGGTCGACGGCTTCGTCGCCTTTGCTCCCATTAGATAGGCTGCAAAGGTTTTCCCAAAGGAACCAGAACGAAAATGCAAATTACCGCCACAATTAAAATCCAAATTCTAAAATATAAATACCTCCTACTTCCTAAACGCGATTTCCTAAGAATCTTGAATATTCTTCTTCTTCTTCTTCTTCTTCACCTTCCTTAATCGGATTGAAGTAAATAAAGCGTAGTGCTAAAGGAATATTTTATAGCTCCACGTCCTAATTTTACTTTTCAGATTCGTATTCGGGAGCACCTTGGAATTTACAGTCGAAAAGTTTATGAAAGTAGAAATAAATGGAAAGACTTTCCCAAAGGAACAAGAACGAAAATGCAAATTACCGCCACAATTAAAATCCAAATTCTAAAATATAAATACCTCCTACTTCCTAAACGCGATTTCCTAAGAATCTTGAATATTCTTCTTCTTCACCTTCTTCAATTGGATTGAAGTAAATAAAGCATAGTCTAAAGGAATATTTGATAGCTCCCCGTCCTAATTTTACTTTTCGGATTCGTATTCGGGAACACCTTTGAATTTACAATCTAAACAACAAAACTTATGAACGTAGAAATAATTGGAAAGGCCAGGCATTAAGAATGGGAAATAATCGTTTACCTCTTCTACATACCTCGAAGGAAAAGAAGCATATGTACCCCCCCCTCCCCGAAAAAAAGAAGATGGAAATATCAACGAGTCGCAACAGACTAACATGTCTAATACCCGAGGGTCAAGAAGAATTCGTGATATTGAGCTACCAATCTTCTGTGTGAAATGATAAGGTATCTATTTGGGTGTTTGCAAGAAGCATCTCTCTACATATCGACATAAAACGTAAGCATATGAAACAGAGCTGTAAATCGTAGTAATAATACTCGCGATAACAGTGGTAGAGATTATAATACATTTTAAAATATTAAATTCGTATAAGATTGGATAATGGTAGAAGTATTCTCAAAGTGGTGATGAAAGTAATTTTCAGTAAAGTTAAACACGAATCCGTTATTTTACTGTAAAATGTTTTCCTTATAATTAACAGTAACTTAAGAGATCGAGCTAATGGTTCTCCAGTTATATTTGTCACCTCAGGAAAACGTTCTGCAACGTTTCTAAAACTAAATCTTGCATCAAGGCCGAAAAATATCCTTTTAAACAACTGTTAAAATTCATTGAAATATAAGGTCTATAAATTTCTATTCATCAATCAATAACATTTTTACAATCATATTTTCCACCGTTAGGAGTATCGCCAAGAAATTAATTAAAAAAATGTTGGCGGTCGCCCAGAAAATTAAAGAAAAGTGATAGAGAAGTATTACCATCGAAATATTATGGTTATTTGAACAAATATTAAATTAAATAAATAATTAAACAATTAGTGAAATAATATCATTCACAATACACAATACACAAAATACAAGGCCTCGTTGAGTAATTTTCGCATTTTTCTTTTACTAATAGCTTTTATGTCACTGTTCATTTTTGATATTGAAATGTTTCGTTTCAGATGCAACCTCTTTTTACAGAATTTTAACTTTATTTTTTGATATCCATCTGTAAAACGTCTTACAAAATAATAATATAAAAAATATTCTACGATATAGTATATCGTAGTGTTCGTATTCTCAGGTTAAATATGGAATGCTAGCGATATTTCATGAGGAGTTAACCCAAAGAAATAGCAACGTTTTTGCTATTTTCTACTGCTAAAAATCGACATAATATTTGGCAGACAGCCTGACCTACGGGGGAAGAGTCTGTGATGCCGGAACCCCAGCTAGCGGCGGCAGCGTTTGGAAGCCAAAGTGTGTCTGTTCGTGTGGCTGCGGTAGAAGAAATGAGCTGCCGCCCACGCCCCTTCCTCATCTCTCGCAGTGGGTCGAGAGCTAACGCACAGCGCAGCGCCGCGCCGCGCCGCACGGTGTCATGGCCTGCCCTACTCTCGCGAGGATTCCCTTTCTGTTCCCACAAGACTTGCAGACTTCCGCTACCGATTCCTTTCCGACACTGTTCGATTGAATTCAAGCTCTGGGGGGAGCAGAATTGCAACTATCGGCTACTCTGGTCGGTCGTTTCCCGTGGTTTCTTTGATCAGTACAAAGGGAGTGCCGGAGTAGTACTCGGACACACGGGTCACGGATCAACGCGCGATCTTTCCTTCCCCATCCTTGTCCCCTCTTCTCCCTTTATACATAAACATTTCCTCGCACTACACTACCACACTTGTCAGGAGACTCGTCAGGACTTAAAAGAGTATGTCCTGGGTTTTCTGGAGAGAAAACCGTCCTGTAAGTTGGCGCCGAATCTCACAAGGATACTTTCGCTATCTCCTGGATTATTACATGCAATATAATTACAGGACTTCATGATATGTGTAGTCGTAGTTGACGCGTCCGGTATCAAAGGATGCACAAAAAACAACAACAAAAAAACAAAAAAAAACAACCTCTGATTCCAAAATGGGAATCACGGAGTTATGCAATTTTATGTTTGAAACTAAAATGAAGTTCCTCTTTTCCTTTTCTCAAAAGAATCAAAGTTCAAACAAATAGTTTATCACGGGATTAACAAATAGGTGAGTAGAATTTCCTCTTTAGAAATTTTTTACTATTAAGACTTATAAACAAGCTTTGCTAGCCAATTACATCTCAGTATTCACTGCTGTGTTGAAATCGAGTTCTGGTTTAGTTTTCATCATCACACCATAGAACAAACGTCAGAGCATAAAACAAATATCTTTGCCTCTCCTTCCTGGAACGCTGTGATCTTTGAGAGACCCGCCCACTTCGGAGTTTCCTTCTTCTGCAAAGGAATTCTGATACGTGTGTGACATCACAGGAAAGTGTCATCCATGTAACAAGGAGGAAAAGTAGTGAGTCCACTGACGTGCCGCACATTTGGGGACACACTGTGCAGGTGGACAACACTGGAAAGTCGTGACATTTAAGATCAACTTCCTTACATTCCTACTTTCAAGCGAGAGTAATCTCATAATGTTTGAATTATTCATTACTAATGCTTTCAGATATTTCAAGAAGAAAATCATGAAAGGCAAATTGAACACTTGACGATTTTGTATCAAAGTTTTTAGTTATTTTTTCGCTAATTTCCCTGTAAAATGTCTGCATCAAGGTATCATTTACGGCTCAACTATTAGCAAAAATGTTTAATTCCACAATATAGTTAACTTTTCGGTAGATTGAGCGTTAACATTTTGAATGATAATAGTAGTACATTAACCGATACAGAGCCATCTTCATTATCCCAATTGGAAGTTTGTATTTTGCAGGGAAACTTTTAATCAATGTTTGTATGTAAAATGTTGTGTTTTTATTTTTAAAACTATTTACTATTTACGAATACATGTTAAAAATTCAAATTTTTATATAATGTTTTATATTACTGCGGTTGGTATGCAGGCGAAGATAATTTAAGAACGTTCTAGTTCTTGACCAATAGCAAACGCATGGCCAGGAAAAGAAGTAATGATCACTAGGTTTTCACCCGTAGTAATGGAACTCATTACTCATCATCTGTCAATCTTCTGGAGGTTGAGGGTCTCACCGATATTGACACATCCTGCGTATCTCTTGTCGGATGGAATGTCTCTAGGAGGAAGGGGATGTGCATTGACGTAGAATCAGCCTCTGGTCTGTCCCAAGGATCGGAACATGTTGGGGAAGCGCATTTCATGTGCTATTGTTTACGGTTCCACCAGAGGAGAATCTAGATAAAGTGGCGCTCAGGAAAAACACTCCACTTGAGCGTCATATACAGACAAAACGCTTCTGAACAAAAGATATAGCAACAAGTTCAGGAAAACCAAGTACACAAGTATTATAGTGGCCTCACAAAGGGAAGTCTAAAGGTTTCTGTGAACACCAAAGGATAGAACAGTGTAACATTTATTCAGATCAAAGAGAAACATGATATTGCATTGCTTCCTGAAGAGAAGTTGAGACTAGTCACGCTACAGAAGGGCACAGACTTTCTCGAACTATTTAGATTCCTATTTTCTTTGGTCGCCACCCAAAATGAATTTGAAAATTTCTCAGTTTTTCGGTTTCCCAATGGTAGAACCGGAATATTACTTTAGGAACATTAAAGACGAGTAAAACCTCGTCTTTAAGGGAATTTTTTGTTGAAAAATATGAAGCCGTTTTTACAAAAAGCGTCGTTTACGCGTTGCTGTAAATGCGAAATTTGATGCTCTTTTTACACTGAAATCTTTTGAGAGAATCTTCACTGGATATCATTTCAAGTACTTACTTGTGTAATCTTTTTAAAACAAAAAATGGGGCAAAATTGCATTTATGGCAGCTTACACTGTATATTTAGTACTATCCCTATTAAAAAATTTAAAAAAAAATTGTAGCGATTTTTTAGAAATTCTTGTCTCTTGTTTAGGGGACCGAAAAATTAAAAGAAAAAAGTAAATGAAAAAAAAAGTTTGATGCCGATAGCTAGCAGCAGGGAAGAGGGTGGCGATAAATCTGAAAAGCTAGTCCAGAAGAGACAGCTTAGGAAACCAACTAGTATGAGAAAGTCTGAGCTATTCTGTAGCACTATTGGTCATACCTGATTTTAAATGAAATTTCAAATGAGTAAAGTAACTTTAAATTGCCCAATTGAATTAAAATGAGAAGAATGCCCGTATTTATGATTTATCATTTTCAGAATATATTTAAAATACCAAGTTCTACATATTTGCAACGATAATATTTTATAATTCTGATTTAATCTTTAAAGAGATTCTTTAATTCTCTTAAAATAGAGTATTACTGTTATTTCACACACCCAATGAATTTCCGTTAGGTTTTTAAATCAATGACAGTGATAAGGAAATAAGCATTGAAATGAATTTTCCTGATCCATCATTAGAATAATTTATATTTTATTAAAATATTAATAACATTGCATACAATATGACAATTGTAAGATACACTAAATTTGCTGATTGTAATGATTTATTTTTTTTAATTTCAATTTCTTCTTTCTCGAAATAAATTATTTCCCTAATTGATAGTAGTTATAATTTACCTTTTTCACACAAATTCCGCAAGGTACCTTTGCACAGTAACGTCCGTGAAACGACCTGTAACCGCCTTCCTATACGTACACCACTGACGCTGCCCTAATATCCACATGAAAAGGTTCGAAGAAAATCGCGGGAAGCACCATTTGGAGTGCATTACATAAGGATTTAAAACAAAACAAAACAAAAAACAAAACAAAAAAAACTGAACTATTCTCTTATGAATCTTTGAATTAGTGTATAATTTAAAAACTATTATTTTCATTCATTGTACTAATTTATTTAAGGGTATATGATACATTCTGGCCATATTGTATCATATACAAAAATATCTGTCTTTAAAAGGGGTTGGATGCACGCGTATACCTAGTTTTTCTAACGTGGCAGCTGAAGTTAGTCTCTCCAAGATGGAATTCGGCACCACTTTTTGAGCCATTTTCAGTTCTACCGCTAGAGACGCTTGATCTGCAGCACTACTTGATGCAGTCGCGTTGCGCCAGGACTGAGAATGATGCAAAATGTCATGCCGAATTCCATCTTGAAGATACTACCCTCAGCTTCATCGTTAGAAAAACCCCAGTGTATGCACGGGATGCAATCCTGATTGCTGCCTGGAGGGGCTATCGGGTGAGAGGATATTAATTGGAGAAGGTTGGGCTACTCTCTGTATTATAACTGTACGTTTTCTTGAACCCTGTAATACCTACCCCCACTCCTTTGCCAAAATTAGTTGAATTAAGAATAAGTGATACCATTAAGCGTTGTAGACAAAATCTTACAACCAGAAATGTTCGCTCCTGTGAAGTATAAATTATTTTTCACTGAAAAGCAAACTACCAATTCGATGTAAAATTCCTTTTGTCAAAATAACCAAACTCCCCACTCTTCTGCCAACTAGCGGAGCGATGGCTCAAGAAAACATGCGAGGGTAATATCCAGGGTCTCTGTCCGTGGCAGAACGGTGGTTAATGATAGGATAGTGTAGGGAATGATTATTAATCGCGCACTTTATCTTGATACTCCATAGCGGAGTGTGCGGGGAGAGGTGGGTTCTGTCTACGTCACGACAGTGCAGGGCTGTCAACTTTATTGACAGAATACTCGGCTTAATAAATCGTCTTGAACTAGATAGCTATGAGAAACAACGGAAGATTTTTTAAATTCTGAAGAAATATTTAATAGTTATAGAAATAATTGAGCAATAAGAAGGATCATGGTACGCACAGGTCGATAGAAAGAGAGACCAAAGACTAGGAAGTCCGCATTGGAAAGGAAGAAGGTGGGCAAAGCACTGCAAACTCAGCCGTGACGTTCCGAGTGGAGCTCATATTTTTCTACCGGGCCGTGCTATGCCGGGCTGAGCGAGGACTAGGAGCTCGAGGATCAAGAAAAAAGTGCGAGCATTTTTTAGTAATGGAGCAAGCCGATGGAATGCTACATTTTAAGTAAAGGAAACGGAAGTACAGCAAAAAATACATACGTGCCGCAACCATGAAACCGCCTGAGACCACCCGGACCATGGGAACCACCTGCTCCTAGCAGTGAAGGCGGGCAGTCTCGACCACCACGCCACGGCCCGCCCGCTTTCCATGCTATTCTATCAAAGCTATCCCCTTTCTGAGGGGGAAGAACCGTTTACTGTTCATGACAATTCTCTATTCAAGTAGTACTATTGTCTGATATTGTTATATCTCAGATCTAAGATATAAGTCATGGACTTGACAAGGTGTTAATTAAATGAAGAATTTGTATTATTAATTTTATTTTTATTTTGATTTACTGTTTATTTTTATTTATTACATCTCTTTCTTTAATTAGTAATTAAATTAATGATACTTCCTTTCATTCACAAGGTAATTCTGTTTATAAAATCTCCATTTATTCTGTTTTGTACTCTGCATATTGTATTTATTAAGGTAATAACATGGAACACCTTGTTTGTAAACAAAACATTGTTAACTCCTTGTAAACTGGTATGATAAGGAACCATAAGTTGCTACTATATAGCAGCCTGTTATCAACTACAGTCCATTCCTGCATCTATACTTAGTTAAGGAAACAATATAATCTACCTAATAACGTAACTTGCTACCAGAAGCGCTTTTTCTAATATTAATTTATATTGTTACCGCTTGCCTCTCAGCGCTCAGACGAAATAATCCCGCGTAGGGATATTTTACATAAAAAACTATATAATGGATGTGAAAACGAAGCTACGAAATGCTTTGCTAGTCGCTCCTGGTTGTTTCAGCCCTTTAGGCTGGTACTTTTTCTCTATAGTTTCCATCCTGCGTGACCCTCTATTCGCTAACAGTGTTTCTTTCTCTCAACATTTCGTAACTGACGGAACAACCAGGAGCGCTGCCCGGCATTTTATATGCCGTTTGTATAGTGTTTGTATTTATTAATAATTTTTAATAATTGATTTATTTTTCAATTATACAGTCAAATCATACAAGTAATTTCGTGTTTCAGTCTTTCAAACTACGAAAATATTACAAAACTATACTTAAATATATTTGAAAATCGTGCCAATAGTGTAAATAGCTTGTAAATAAATTTAAATTTTAACGCTCCGCAGATCGGAGCAGGTATTGTACATAGATTCACTCATTGTTGATTGATTATTTATGATTATTGAATGTTCACTTTGCAATTTTTTGTTAATTTATCACCTCTAAACTTCATATTTCTTGCAGATTCATTTTTCGTGGGCACGTGCCACAAATTGCAGCTCTGCCACATATTTTTTGATGCACGTCTTCTAATGTTTCTTGTGAAAATTGTTGCAGATTTTTCAGGTTCCAGTCTTTTCTGGACTTTTTCTTGTCATGGCAAATCGCTTGCTGAGCCTGCCGTGTAAAAGGCCCGCATTGACCTCTTTCAGCGGTCTCTGATGCGTCTTTAGTCCCGCAGCAAACTTGCTGCATTTACGGCATATAGCCGTCATTTTTGAGGAGCAAGGGTTATCGCCCGCTCCCACATTATTTACGAGCTGAATTATTTTGGTATGGCGCATTGGCGCAATTGTTAGTAGCAAGCTGAATTTAACTTTAACTTCGAAACTGGTTATTTCCAGTAAAATATTTGGTAAATAGGAGAATACATGGTTATTATTTAAGAGCTGTTTACTGGCACTTCAATTATTATGTATGACTGAATGGTTTTAATTCAAAACCCATTTAATTAGAAGTTTCTTAGGATAAGAACTATTTCAAGTTTGTATTGTTAGAAATGACATGTCCTTTTTTCAGCTCCTAAAGTGGTAAAGTTGCTCTGACCTCTATCTTTTCTGTAGTTCTGTATAATTCCCTTTCAACAGGGATTTAGTCGGACTACCATGTAAATCATAAATAATTTTTGTAAAAGATGTTTTCCCTCATTGTCATAAAGCTTATGGTTATAACTGGATTTGCTTTGAGTTATCAAATTTATAACATTATCTATTGGGATTTACTAGAGTCTCCCTTTCCTCTATTTTCCTTATATTTTCCTCGTATACATTCGATTAAAGGTTGATGTTGGCCTCGCACCATTAGGACCCGGTCAATCAAATTATTTGATTATATTAAATTCCTGTTTAATAGACGACCGATTTGGTCTTTATACCTCAACATACATTTCCACTTACAAATGCAATAATGTTGACAAATTGCTGGAAATGTGTATATTAACGGCGTGAGGGATATTTCAAGAAAATTCCATTTGTGTAATTTTTGAAAAGAGAAAAGAATACAACAAAATTAACTTTACCTCATATTAAACAGTGCAATTAGCACTATTCATTCAAGTTTGAAGAAAACGTTTGGAGCTGTTTTTGAGAAAATGGCTTTTGAGCGTTTTTTCAAAATGTGGAAATTCGAGGTCCTTTTCATAGAAATCTTACTATCGATAAATGTTATATGGCAGTTTTTAAAACACATAAATACAATAATATGTACAAATTGCCGGCAATGTAAATATTATTGACGTGAGAGAGAAGTTAAAGAAACAAATTTTTTGTAATTAAAAAAACAAAAGAATAGAGCATTATTGTGTTTTTCTCATCCTATAGACTGCATTTTATCCCCATTACTATCCCTACCAAAAGTTGAAACAAAAAATTTGAAGCCATTTTTTGAAAATCATGTTTTTTGTATTTCTCTACTTGCAAATATTGCACGCTGTATTGCACCAAAATAAAAATAAATCAAAAACTACACATGACTTTCATGAAAGAAATAATTGTGGACAACAAATTTCATTTGAAGGGAAAATCTCTTGCCTTCAATTTATAGTTGCCGGAAGACGCCGAAAAAAATTCAACTTTTGCAATTAAGAGTTAACCGTGAAATTCGGACATGCGCCACCTTTGTAAGCGTCTTGTACTCTACTCTTTCAAGGTAAGAAAAAATGTGGATCCGTTTTTGAGAAAATTTTGAAAATGTCTCAGGAGCTTGATGTAAATTGATTGATTTTTTCGTGTTTCTGGGCGCGTCAACTGCTTCGGTCATTAGTCCCGTTAGTGTAGTGCATGTTTTTCTCCGGAGATGGCGGTGATCTTCCCCCGCTGGATGGCGAGATCCGGCGCCGACCTACCGTCGGCTAGTGGGGTCTCCCCCCAACCAGGACTCTCCCACCAGCGAGGCACCGCCCCAGTCGGGAGCTCCCAACCGGTCACCGGAATATGTAGCAGTGTAGTGCATGTTAGTGTAAGTGTGTGTGTAAGGGGAGAGGATAGAACAAGAAAGAGGAAGGACAGTTCGCGCGCGGTCCGTGGCCCGTTTGTTAGGATACTGCTCCGGCATTCGCCTGGTGTTGATCGGAGAAACCACGGAAAACTACCTATCAGAGCAGCCGGCCGCTAGAATTCTCCTCGAGACAACAACTGAATTCGACCTAGCTGAAAAGCTAGTGTCGAAAATCCTGCCGCCGTCAGGACTGGAACCTAGGACCTTCCGGTCAGAGGCACTGCAGTGACATCAGTTGATGCACTGAGCTACCGCTCCCGGTTTGATGTAATGTACCCCCAAATTTTAAAGGATGTTTTTCAAAAATTTCAAAGCTTCAAGTAGAGACAGATGGAATTTGGAAAAGATCTTACGTTTGTTTTAGGCGCTAGTGGTGTTCACAGACAAACGGACGGACGTTTTGGCGTCAATTGTCGTTTCGGTAGCAAGGACCCACAAAACAGGGATTCTGACTTCATCACGTGTTACAGGATTTTTTAAAAAATTTAACAACTGTTTTTTTTCACTTTTTCGTTATCAGGGTCCGGCAATGAAGTTTTTGCCGAAAATCCGCTTTTTTACGCAGCATTACATAACTTTCTCTAAACTACGTATATTACTCCGAGTTCGTATATGAGAAAGTAAAAATCAAAAGGAGTCGGGAGACCAGGCAGGCCACTTTACTTTAGCACACTTTCCAATCCAACAATCCAAGAACTTCTCATTTAATACTTCTGTAGCTACATGTAAAGAGTGAGCTGGACACCCGTCATATTGGAACCACATGCACTGACGTGTAATCAATGGTATATCTTCTAGTTATATGGGTGGAACACAAGAAAATGTACGTACATTTTACCATTTAATGTGCCTGGAATGAAGTAAGGTCCCACAATGAAATTGCCCGTGATACCACAACACACGATAGCACTTCAAGGTTTCCGAAGTACTGGCCGAATCCAGTGAGGATTATCTATTGACCAGTAATGCATATTTTGTAAATTCACATTACCGTGGTTAGTAAAAGTTGCTTCATCCGTAAAAATTATTCGTTTAAAAATACTTGGATCGCGTCTCGGGTGTTGGATGGCAGACCGGCAAAATTCCTCGCACCGTTCGAAATCTGGACCTCCGAGTGCTTGACACAAGGGCAGGTGATATGGATGGAATATCTGCCTACGCAATATGCGAAGGACACTCGGGTAACTGACACCACAGTCCTGGGCTACATGTCGCGAACTAGCATGTGTTTTTGCTTTGCGTCAATGCCAGAATAACCTCTTCATGTGCTTTGTCAGTTGCCGTTTTCTGCCTTGTCCTCTGGGGGCCCTTTAGGGTTCCAACTTCCCTATTCCTATAGTTTCGTGCACATACTTGTAAGAAGCTGGCGTGTAGAAAGCTGACTTTCATCTCTCCATATCGTTGTACTGCTCTAACGCCATTGCTTCCGCATTCACCATACCCTAGTAGCGTATCTAACTTCTCTTCATTAGTGTACACGACTGCTCTTAGACACTAGTAGAAGAGCGCTATCATTACCCCCGCGGCTCATTTTATACTCCTGGCCTCCGCCCAGCTATCTATGTAGTATGTGGCCTTCAAGCGTTTTCGGAACGTAGGCAAAACCATTCACGAGACATATTCCTTTACTGTCTCAGCGGAGACCGGGGAAGGACGAATGGAAAACATCACTTTAGTAGGAAAATATGTTCAAAAAAAAAACAAACAATTTTCTCGTGAACTAATCCACACTCGTTACGCCTCACGTTAGCGGATGCCCCACGCGCCTCGTCCCTTTTGCCATTAGTTACGCCACCTATTAGCCAGCTACGCTATTCGACAGCCACCCGCTCAAAGCCACCTCCGCCTGCCCCAAAAGAATCAGGAGACTTTCCCCGGGCACCCGCCTCCAACGCTTAAGGGCATCACCTGACCCCCATTAACGCACGCTCCGCGCTCTCGACATCTTCAGTCTCGTGAAGAGCTAGGTGAACTTGTTCCAAAAATGCTCCCCCGCTAATCCTCCGGAACATGCCATAAATTTACCAACAGTAGCGACAACTACCAGGTGCTCTCCCGGTCATCCTTCAACAGAAATCATTCAATCACCACAAATTACAACCATCCAAGAAAGTAGGTCATTAGAGTAGGACCAATAGGCAACTGCACAGCGTTCACAACATTCGAGAAAAAGCGAAGGGAACCAAGGGCGAAGCAGGCAGTACGAAAGTAACCAAACAGCGACACTAACGCAGGGGACAACAAGGTTTAGGGCAAAGGAATAGAGAGTTAGATGAGAAAAATAGACGGTTTTGAACTTCAATGAGTCGTCATCTAATAAGTTCTCCGGCTACGAGCTGGTCGGCAAGACCGTGAGAAACCAGTCTTTGACAGGGAAATCTTGAAATTACAAAAATTGCTCCTTACCGGAAGCAAATTTCATCGGCACCGGTACAAAATTTATAACATTTTAATCGAGCGCTGTATCTACGTTACCCGGTCATTATTCCGTTCAGTGGTATAAATTAAAAACAGTCCAAATAGCACATGCCAAGGTGTGCTACCTGCTATAACGTGCAACTTGACGCGGGAAGGTGACGTATGACGACCTTACCCTGCTTAAATCATCGTCAACATTGGTTCGAGAGAGTGGGACGCATGCTGCTGACCGGTGACTTCGCCGACGCGACGCGTGATAACACCGGTTATCCGGCCGGCATCGCCATCTCTCCTCCCGAGGCAGTAGCAGGCGTGTGCAACAAGAGCGCGGATCCAACGAAAAGGCCGACCAGCAATTCTCAACAGCGAGGTAACCATAAATGTGTTACGGTAATGCCCAGATTCAGAGACTGTAACCTTATTGGACAAAGGAGGGAGATTACATAGTTTAAAAGAAAATAAATTGGTATTGCAACCCCGGGCATGAGCAATTAAGTAGGCGACAAGAGACATCAGGGATGGGAGTCGAAGATGCCATGATTAACATTTCACGGATGACTGACGTTCGGTAACGTAATGTCAGCGTAACGAAATGTCCCGGGCGCGCCATATACTCCGCGGCTTTAAAAGGCGCTGTCCACTGCAATAGGATCTAAACGGGACTTAGGTATGCCACGGCGTCGCACTCGTTCGTCGTTTAAGCAATTAGACCAGTTTGAGCGGGGTCGGACTGTCGAACTGCACGAAGCCGGGTTGTCCGTTCGCAGCAATGCTGACCACATTGGCCGTGATGCGACGTCGGTGCTGCGTTGTTGGCGTGATTGATGGTACTGGGTGGCATCAGCTACAATGCGCGTTCGTCTTTGGTGTTCGTGGAGGAATCAGTGTTGGATACATCCAACACCTGCGGCCTGTGCCTATACCTTTCTTGCAAAGTGAGGGTGGTGCGCTGTTTCAGAAGGACAATGCCCGTCCTCACACTGCCCGCGCTACGCAACACGCTCTCCGCGATGTTCGTCAATTGTTCTGGCCGGCACGCTCGCCGGATTTGCACCCGATCGAGAATGCGACATGAAGGACCAATGTCTGACCAGTGCTTCAACACCCCCAACAACCCTGCCTGCTCTGCGTGAGTTGGTGCAGGAGGCGTGGAAGAGTATCGCAAGACACCCGATCGAGTCTCTCATGGCTCGTACGAGTCTCTCATGGCTCTACCCCCAGTAATAATGTGTAGTACTCTCTCTGTATGTGCTGTATCTTTATGGAGGAATAAATTGTACAATACAATCGGGGTGTTGCAATACTTTTTCCGCCAGTGTATTACCATTAAAAAGAGTCGTATTATTTTAAAATAAATGTGGGTCCGCTGCTTTGACGGACGACACTTAAGACATTCAATCAATGTAGTATTAATTAGTACATTAAAACTATGCTCGTATATACTGAGTGGTCAGTTTACTAGAGTGGTCTATACCGAGTAGTCAGTTTAAAATGCAACCCACAGCAGGGAGAGCGATTTTCATTTGCAACTATGTTTGAGCGGGTCGGATAGCGACTGGCCGTTTCAAGCACGTCAACTGTTAGGAATTACGCTAAACCCCCTAACTCCCAATGCTACCCAGAGGAGAGCAGGTGATCGTCATGGCCCCTAGTTCAAAGAGAAAGGCACGCGCCTGCGTTTTTGGCGTCGAAAGGAAATTGTATTGACAAAAAAATGATTCCTTCTTAAATTGTTTAAAAGTGAAATAAGCTTGCCATGTAAAATATACATTCAGGGAGACTTAATAATAAACTTTGCTTGTACCAATTTCTCAACAAATGCGCTCCAAAAATGTAATTATGTTTTATACTTGCTATTTTAAATAAGTATTAATAAATTGTTAAGTAGAACAAATGTTTGTTATTATTGAAACAATGTTAGTTAAAAATAGTTTTGAAAACGCAAGCTCAGTTGTCAGTGCATAAATCACTGATTAAATTGTCAGTGACAGATTGTCACTAGTTAGTGATGTATCATCCTTGTACTTCATCCTCTTTGTCTCCACCTTAACGATAAAAGCTACTGCAAACAAAAATAAGAGAGCTAATTTAGTAATTCATAAAGAAGAAACGGAAATGATTTATAATGAAGAGTTGGTGTCGGAAACCAGCGAACCTCTCAAAAAATGATGAAAATGCCCATAGTACGTATCAAAATCACGTGCGAGTATAGCAATGTACCTTTAGGCGCCGGGAGCACACTTTGGGCGCCGCGGGGTCGGCCTCGTCCTCTACCACCACCCCCGCCAGCGTCAAGGTGCCGTTGCCCGGGGAGTCGGGGCGCAGGCGCGCCGATGTGCGCAGGTACTCCTCCATTGCCGCCGGAGAGGAGAATTGGCGCACTGTGTACAGAGCAAGGGCGCAGTGTTTTCCATCTTCCTCTCAGTTTACTTAAAATACCTCGTTTCTCGATGTTGCCCGGATAACGTCCTCACAGATCACTCGTTTACTGCTTTCTAAAACAAGCTGCCTCTAACGATCTAAACGACTGCACGTCGAATAACTTGCGGCTATTAACTATTAGTATGTCCACTACCTAGTAGAGCACAATTCTACACCTATTCTCTCTACTGCCGAAATCAGAAGAACGTCTTTTGTCAATCTCCACTGCTCAGTCACTTCCTCTCCTCCTTTTCTGCTGCGTGACGTAAGGGATCCCTTCCCTATCCCTCTGGTCAGCCGACACCGATTTCATATGTAGTCGCTCCCAGGACCTACATATATCGGTACCGTCTCTCTCTCTCTCTCTCTCTCTCTCTCTCTATATATATATATATATATATATATATATATATATATATATATATATATATATGAGAGAGAGAGACAGAGCCGAAGCCGAATATATACCCCGCCCACGCATCAAGAACCCGAGATAGCGAGTTGAAACAAGTTGGTTGGTTGAAACGAGTTGGTTCAAGTCCGCCAAGTGGAATGTGGCGCGTTGGCGACGTCGGCATCGGCCAAGCCGAGCGGAACCAACGCTGACCAATAGTAAATAAAAATAAAAGTAATATAAGATAAAATAAAAGTAAGATAAGATAAAGAACTTAATATCGCCATTGGCTCCCGAGGCAAAAGCGAGGGAAACAACGGCCAAGATTTTTTTCCGTTGAAAGACGGGACTGAGTTAAAATTTCCGAAAGAGAGCAGTCGGTTTGAATCTCTGAAGAAGAGCGATTGAGAAATCTGTTAGTTTTTCTGAACTGTTGAGAAGTATGCTGTTAGTGGGAAGAAACGGAGTGATTTTCGAAGAGTGATTAAGTGGTCGCAAATCCTGGTATCGATTGGTTTGGTTTGGTTTTTTCGTGAACCTGAGCTACCGCTCCCGGTTCTGGTATCGACGAGTTGGAAAGAAGCCAACGTTTCATGAGCTGGAAATACGTGAATTGATTTGATTTTTTCGTGTTTCCGGGCGCGTCAACTACTTCGGTCATTAGTCCCGTTAGTGTAGTGCATGTTTTTCTCGGGAGATGGCGGTGATCTTCCCCCGCTGGATGGCGAGATCCGGCGCCAACCTACCGTCGGCTACTGGGGTTTCCCCATAACCAGGACTCTCCCACCAGCGGGGCACCGCCCCAGTCGGGACAAGCTCTAAGCTCCCGACCGGTCTCCCGGAATATGTGGTAGTGTAGTGCATGTTAGTGTGAGTGTGTGTAAGGGGAGAGGATAGGACAAGGAAGATGAAGGACAGATCGCGCGCGGTCCGTGGCTGGTAGGGTACTGCTCCGGCATTCGCCTGGTGTTGACCGGAGAAACCACGGAACACTACCGATCAGAGCAGCCGGCTGATAGAATTCCCCTCCAGACAGCGGCTGAATTCGACCTAGCTGAAAAGCTAGTGTCGAAAATCCTGCCGCCATCAGGACTCGAACCTAGGACCTCCCGGTCAAAGGCGCTGCAGTGGCATCAGTTGATGCACTGAGCTACCGCTCTCGGTTCTGGTATCGACGAGTTGGAAAGGAGCCAACGTTTCATGAGCTGGAAATACATGAATGAACTACGCTGCTTCTGGAGGTCGAACAGAATAGAATTGTGTTGCAAGCGGATTGAGTTTTCGAGCGAGTGAGTACAATTACGAAGAAGAGTGTAACGTGAGACATCACCAGTTGAACTATAACCTAATATTGGGAGCAACTTTAAACCAATTCGTGCTGTAAAACAGACGAGAACACGATCCTCCCCCAGAACTTCCCAATGCGCTCCAATAGCTGTGACGAAAATTCAAAAACACGCCGTTTCCGATCGACTCGCTTTGAAGAGAAAGGCGAAGTCGGAAGAAACGAAGTACGAGCGTTTTCAGTCGACATGTGGTGAGCTCGGCGTTGGATCCAGCCGACCGGCATCACATTTGATTGTATGGAGGAGGAAGGTTCCGCCACCGAGGTCGCGAGGATCTACGCAAGGGTATCGTCCGCCAGCGAATCAAAGCAGTGGCCGCGCCGAGCCAGTGCGCGCCTGACCGTGAGCTACGGTCGCCGAGACGGAGTCCCGCGAGAGCTACGCCCATAAGGCAGAACCCGCAGAGTATATTCACCCCTTCCATGTCGCAGAAGCGTGAGTACCCGTGTGAAAAGAGACAGGGATAATTAAAATATTGTATAATTAAATTATTAGTATTCAAATTGAAACAAGAATTAAAGAACTGATTTAATTGAATATTGAAAGAAATTGAATTTAAAGAGAAACAAACGCAAATTTGTGTAATTGTAAAGAAAATATTATGAGCGTTGCTTACAATACTTTTGTGTATGATATTGCCATCATTATTAAGTAAAATTTTGAATCTTAATGTTAAATGTGGTAACGAACATAGCGAGATAATTGAGCATAGCACTGTGCTAATCGTTCTAATTATTTGCATGCTCAATACGAAGTTCGGTGAATGCATGAATGGTGTGGAAATGGACAAGATGAGATTGCACTGAATTACATAAAAGTCACGAAGAGATACACAGGATTTGGTACTCATTACAGTTTAATATTGTGCGCCGGAGAATTATGCCTAGCAGTAAGCAGCAGGGGACGGTCGCGTAGGGAGACCTATGTCTTGTGGTCTACAACACCACAATTCCTTGATTCGTCTGGGGGACCCCGGGGTGGGCACCTTCACCTTTTTGACTTTTATCCTCACCCCTCCACCGATGCGCAATACGCCTACGGGCTATTGGTCGGATCCAGCCGGAACCCAGTTTGCCCTCGCGGCAACCTCCTCATACAATGCTTGCGTAAAGGCCGCCCTGCTAACTCAAGAGCTCCTAGCTTTCCAAGCTAGTACCGGAGTCTAAACAATGCCTGAACCAAGGTCCAGGCAGTTCGGAGCCCCCATCCCGGCTCCCCATTGCTTATCGCCAGCTATCGACGTGGTTAACGTCGGAACCTAGGCAACCTGACGGGTGGAATCTAGTTTCCCGCCGGGCTTTAAAGTGGGATACGGAGTACTCCGAAAAACATCCTTCGCCCAATCCTGCCCAAAGGACAACGCGTTATAGGCCCCACTGGTGGGTAGCCGGGCGCACCCGACTACCAGGAGCTAAGCATCGCCTGCACCTTCAAGCTAACGACGTGAGCGGCGTCGCGAGACTCAGGATCCGGGTGGTCGTCTACGACACTCCACCAGAGACCGCGACAACCTACGCCATCGTGATCTTCCCCGGCGCGGACGTGGCGAGACGAGCAGACTCGCTAGCCTCCCTCCTATCGTGGTATGGGCAGTTGGCGGAGAGGCCTGAGTATTGCCGAGTCAATTCAGGCAGCCACGCCGCGACCATCGTCGTCTAGCACGATAATTATGTATCCAG
Source organism: Teleogryllus occipitalis (assembly GCA_011170035.1). Lineage (NCBI taxonomy): Eukaryota > Metazoa > Arthropoda > Insecta > Orthoptera > Gryllidae > Teleogryllus > Teleogryllus occipitalis. The sequence continues at coordinate 427,535 of BLKR01000437.1, read as the reverse complement.
TTCACGATATTATTTGGGCGGTCGTAACTGTGAGCAATGGAGATCAGTATCAGATAATTTCATAATCAGATACTAATAAAGAAATTACTACATTGTTATAAACCTCTAAATATTGATTCCATATACATGCGATTGCATCAAGATGTATCTCCCCACAGACGACCCATATATATATATATATATATATATATATATATATATATATATATATATATATATATATATATCTTTGGGTGGCAGACGGGGGAGAGGATGGGCACGAAAGGATCGCGCTCACCACCCTACGAATAGTGAGTAAAAATTAAATGATAGGAGAAAACCAAAAAGACTAGGAGAACACTATTTCTGTAGTTCTCCTCCTGCGTAAGGGCGACCGTGACCCACCTAGTTAGCTAGGCGTGGAATTTGCACCACTCGGAACTCAGTCTACGAGGATGGAAACGCAATTGCAGCCAGAGGTGAGCATTTGCTTACGGGACATCATTCCTCCGGAGGCTATCTCCATCAATTTCTGCGAGTCACTTGTGAAGGAGGAGGGCGCCGAATCCTGAGTGCTCCACGCCAACTCCCAAGGCGCGGACTCTGCACGCGACCCATTCCTGCACAAGGAACAACCGCCATTCATCACTGCACAAGACTACCCTCCAGCACTCGCGTGGGGTATTACAAAACAACGCCCCTTTCTCCTCAAACATTTGTACTAAGTACAGTACGTATTCCTCGCGCACTGATGCACCAGGTATTTTTCCGAAAAGTTTATGATGTCTATAATGAGATAATATCTTTGTCTTTCGCAACGTAATAAATATATATTATGGTGCCAAATAACGAAATTTCGCCGCAATTCAAAGTACCGTTACAGGACTTATAAAATAATGTAACAGAGAGACTTGTGGTGATAGTATAGCACATAGTTTCTCGCATTATTGGTAACGCGACATATCATTATATTATTATAACACATTATATTTTATCTGTTAAATGGATGAACTGAAAACATAATACCTCCTGATATATATATATATATATATATATATATATATATATATATATATATATATATATATGAGTCATCATTGCGATAAATAAATATTGTAAAAATAATGTGTTAAAGTTTAGCATTCCTGAAGAGTAACAGTATGACGTCAGTGAATCTTTGAATTGCTGATTGTGGTGCGACGCACCACATGACATCAAATAAGCAGTATTTTGCAACTTGCAGTACGTTTACCGTTCTAGAACCAGTTGTAGTGGTAAATCAAGAGACTATATTATCTTATGATTCCCGTATTATCAACATGGAAATGTTTGTCGACAACGGACTCCGGGACATTTCAAGAATGTTTGATATATTCCAGAAGTTGAAAGAATTTGTTCTCTACCAAAAGTACTTTGTGCAGAGAATTGAAATCAATATAGAAAACGGAAATATTTAGCTGTATCGTGGTAAACAAATTGTTGAAACAGGTGAATGGAGAGTGAATGCATATATTCCCAATATGCGAGTTGTAGTGCCACAAGTACCAGTAAATAGAAAACTTTACTACAGCACCTCAGACTCTTCATGTGTCGCATGAGCGTCATGAACATAAACGACATATCCGGAATGAGTTGAAAAACAATGATATGGATGTAAGTGCAGCTGAAACTTATGATTTTTGTGACGGATGTGCTTTTGTCAAGGCACATAGAAAACCATTCAAGTCACGGATGAATCGAAGTCAAAGATATTCTGTGTGATTTAAGGGGGATTAGGGCAAATTTCATCATATTTTCTTTTTAAAACACAAGAATGAAGTTTACAGGTGTTTGGAAATCTTTCTAAACGAGGCTTCGACTGCAGGCCATAAGGTGAAGACCTTTATGTGCGATGGAGGCAAAGAGTTTGCCTGTGAAGATGTTGGACGAATCCTGTGCGAATGGATCGTGGAATTATGCTGGTGATGTCTGCCCCACACACTCCTGATCAAAACGGAGCTGCAGAACGAGAAAATAGAACTATTTCGGGGTGGGCTCAGTCAATGCTTTCAGTGAGTGAATATGTCTAAAATGATTGGTCACAATTAAGTGAGTGGTCACAAGCATGTGAAACAGCAGTTTATTTATTAAATCGCACAAGCAAAACTCCAGTACAAAATCAATCACCAATGCATTTGCGGAGTAGCAGTACAATTTTAAATTTGGAACGTCTACGCATTTTTGGAACAGACTGCTATGAGCACACGAATATACACAATTTTACTAATTTTTCCACCTGTAGAAAAAGTCAATACACGGAACTAAAATTCAGTCGGATCGAGCCGCACATAGCCTAAAATTTGTATGAACACTGCCGGTCACGTCGTGTCAAAACATCAGACTGAGAATATTGGTGCCCATAGACAGTGTTGCCAACCCGAATTTTAGAAAATTAGTACATTATGTGCCAAATGTTGGTAGAAGTTGGTAGAATGTAAAATGCAAAATTGGTAGATCTACCACCTCAATTTATAAGATTTTTTAAGATTAAAAATGCATGAATTGTTCTTAAAATGTTTTTTTCTTTGGAAATTATACATATTTTTATTGAAAAATTTTGAATGTTCTGCGCTAGGCTGCCCGTTGTTTGCCATGAATCTTTTAGTGCGCAACAATCCCTCTAGAGTCTCCGTGAAAATTCTATTTCTCTGGAATGTTTTCATATTATTAATTGCAGAAAACAATCTCTCAACTTTGGCGCTACAATGTGGAAGTGCGAGTAATTTTCTCACGAATTCGCATAGCAGGGGAAACATTGGAGACTGATCTCCTTTTTTAATGGATGAAACATGCTTCCAGAATTCTTCAGGTGTAGGACCCACATTTTTTCTGTGAAATGAAATGTCATGTTTCTGATCTCCACTCTCGGTCCAATTCGGTCATGTTTTCTGGGCATAGTCCTAAAAATAAATATGTAATGTAAATTTTTAAAAAAAATAGAGTGGACAACATTAATAATTATGTTTAACTTGCTTGGAAACTGAACTCCTAAATGAGCAATAGTTGTGACTGCATGTTTTTCAATGATATGTTTGGGATACATAAATTTAAGACATTATAATCTTTGCTTTTGATTAAAACAAAAATACTGCTTTCTTTGTTTTACACTCTCCATATAAAAGAGAATGCATTTTTCTATAAACTGTATTATTTCCATTTCATTGTTTCTAGCCACAAAGTCTTGTTTCAATAACAGGGAAATAACATTGCCACCAAGATAGATTTCTTCAATTGCTAAATGGTTTTGTTTAATTTCATATTCTAAATTCAAAATTTTGTTCTCTAAATCCAAGTTAAGATCCTTGCTATTGTTTTTTCACCTTCAGTCAGCTGCAGTAATGCTGGTTTAATAAAACATTCCAAGATAGTTTTGTATGTTGTAAAAATCCGTTCATATAAAAAAAGTTTAGGACTTTCTGACTGCATTTCTTTATTAATGTCATGGAAATAGGGCAACACAATCTAAAAAAATTAAGTATAGCTCTGTTGAAGGATCCATGGACTTCACATGGATTGTCTGAGCTGCAAGTATCCTGTCATTCAAAACAGCTGGAAGTGAAACTTTAAAGCTGGAAGCTGTTCTAAAAGCCGTGCGACCACAGGAAGTAGAGACAGCCATGTTGTTTGAGCTGGGTGTAGAAGTTTGTGGGGTTTTATATCAAGAAAGGACTGGAATTCTTTATCGTCACCCAGACGTTTTGGGCTATTTTGGATATAACTGTATACATCTCTTGCAAAATCCTCTACACCCCTTGGAAGAATTTTGCAGGCATAAGAAGCACACAAATGAAACGAGTGGCAAATGCACTTCATCATGAATAAATGTGGGATCTCATTTGCAAATAGAGTGGACAATGAATGGTGTGAACCAAACAGTATTTGCACCATCAGCTGCAAACCTAATCATGTTCTGTTTGTAAGGAATATTTTCATTATCAAAATATTCTTTGCATTCATTGTGTAATGCTGAGGCAGTGCCCTCTACAATTGGTATTGAACATAAAAAATGATCTTCCACATTGAAATCTACTGCTGTTCTGGCAATGAGCGCCAAGTGTTTTGTTGTTGATTTGTCCGTGCTGATCAACAATCAAAGAAAATTTTTCAGTTTGTAAAGTCTTAACTAATTCCTGTGAGATAATTTTCCTGTTACATTTGTAACAATGGCTTGTGCCTTAGTTTTTTCGAATGTAATTTCTTTGGCTATTTCAGAATCCGAGCAAACATTTTGAATAAGTTTCTTTAGGTCACTTAAAAAATAATATTATTTGAATACCTATAGTGTCTTAATTAAAATTAATTTGTTGTGAATGAAATACAACAAAACATAGCCTACATGAATGTGAAAATATATATTACCACAAAAAAAGTGGACATGTGGTTCCCGCTATGAATGATGAATAAATGAACGTGCTTTAGCGCCTAAAACGTTAATCTGTCGAAAAATATGCAAAATACAATTAAACGCAAATTTAATTAAATTATGTTTGCAAAACAGCATCTTCCTAAGAAATGCGTGGTTTTCAAGTTACAAATGAAAAACTGTAAAATAGCTTTTAGCAGTATTTCGAGTTTCCTCAGACTGCACAATGCTTTTAAAAGGTGGAAAAAATTCGGATTTAGCAATTAAGCACAAAATAGAAAAACAACTTACATTTCCCCCCTCTACATTACTTTCTCCCCCTCTAAGTGATTGGACACCAGGGGAGTATCAGCACAACGTACGATGTACATTTGAGGTAGCCACGTGATTGTATTATTTGAGGTCTTAATCATGTTTCGCACAACTTGACGTCAGATTATGCTGCTGATGCTAAATTACCTTAATGCCACATCCTCTTTGTTCGCATTCTTCGAAAAAAGCTGCACATCAAGGTGAAGTTGCATCATGGAAATACAACCTGCATCACACTCGCGGCCACATTCAGCACCCCCAAAACATGCAGAATGCTCTGCCGAACTACCATTTAACTACCTCCGCCCTGGAAGCCTGAACTCACTCACCACGAGAGAGCGCTCCTCGCCCCTCTCGCTACGAGGGTAGGGTCCGAGGGGTTGTAGGCTGGGAACCGGGTGACGTCGGGATGGGGCTTCACATCGATGAATACGCGCATGAGGAGAACGCTCAGGACGAGCAGCACAGGAAAGAAGATCTGGAAGAGCGTGGCGAACACATGGCGCACCTGCAGTAACCAGTTCTTCCAGACCAGCAGCCAGAGCTTCGTGCAGTAGCGCGTCATCACTGGGCGGAGCGGCGTGGTATACGACAGGCATGCAGAGAGAGTACAAGCGAATGAAGTCACATAAGACAAATTGGGAGAATAACAGGCAAAAAGTTGTTTACTTATGGAATACTATTTACTTAAGGGAAAAGTTTCGAAATATAACTATTACTTGGGATAAATTGCATTACAACTCGGAAAGTTAATTCTACCAAACGCATTTATTACTTTTCACAATTAAACTACAATATAAATAAGATTACAACATAATACTCACCAGAAGTTCATTAAATATACGAAATTGCACTAATTACGTTCCATTCTCTCGTGCCCAAGAGAAAAACGTGTCGCACACTAATTCTCCCAAACTAGAAAGATACTTGATCACAAATAAACAATTTAAGGAAACAAATGAACATTTATAAACGAATGACACAGATATAACTTACGTTAACGCCTAACATCGGAAAATTTGTCTCAGCAAAATAATATAATATTCACTTAAATGCAATAATCCATAGCATTTTCAAGACAGACCTTTACTAATTTTGTCTTAATGTGTAAAAGTTGCAAAAAGAGTTCATAGACAAGACACTGCCGTGGCTTCCATCACTGTTTCCACTCTCAAAAATGTACACCATGTGCAATAGAGGAAGTATTGTATTAAGGTAGGATTTGGGTCTCCTGATCCTTATAAAGCTAGGAGGATGATTTTTCAAAAATGTTTCAATTAGGCGGAAGTTCTCAGCACCAATCAACAGATTACTGGTAAGGAAGGCGGTGCAAGTAGATGGAAGTTTCTCCGCTAGTGCTTTCGCCACGGTGTAAGATATTCTTAAACCGTGGCTTTCGTACAGGTTGAGGCACCAGTACCAACAAGTTTATTGTGAAATGCCCACTGTAATATCAGAAATATCAGGTAAATTTCGAATTAATTAGATCGTTGATGATATAGATACCTTTTTGTATAAATGTAAATAAAACATGCTGTGTGGTATCGATAATATGTATTTTTAACGTAAGATCTTTTCGGCCGACGTCCTGCCCTCTTAAAAGAGCTGCACACTAAAAAACAACAAAAAACGCATAACTTCGTTTTCCGCCTAGACGCTGACGACCCAGTTTGCATATGCATCTGGATACAACATTTTTTACATAGCAATTTGTAAATAATTTGTGTAATTTGAATTCTTATATTTGATGTATTCCTGTAATTTTTTCAGATAACTCTGATGATAATCGCTATGCAATCGAATATATATATATATATATATATATATATATATATATATATATATATATATATATAGAGAGAGAGAGAGAGAGAGAGAGAGAGAGAGAGAGACAATCTAATTTAATTTTTAAATTTAATATTTCCTCTGCCCTTCTAATATTATTAAATATAAATTCAACGTAACCCGTTCCAAATTTATATAAGAATATGGGCGTCAGGAAAAGATTATGTTAATTCAATTATTAAAATTAATCTTCAACTGCTATTTCCAATAAATTAATATCCGGCTAACTGGGTCGATTGGTCTTATAATAAATAATCGCTATACCTTACTAATAGCCGATTATTCGATCCGCCACCTGTACAGAGTGGCCGAGGACTCTGAAAAGCAAATATATATTTCTAGCTACTCATTTGCTGGAATTGGCTAAATGAAAATCATCTTTTCTATTCACAGAAACTTGTAAGTTTATTCAACGTTTACGAAATTTTAATTATACGAAACGTGCTTCCGGTCATGACCAGTCTCAAAACTTACACTGCAGTACCCGTCTTCGCGCGCTCTTGGCCGATGTCTCCGCGTAGAACCATTTTCAATTTTTCCCGGTGTCGATGGCTCCAGGTCCAAATACCATCTTCTTTTCTTCCGTTCTGGCACAAGTGTATTCAAGTCACTGATCCTCACCGCCTCATAAGTTGATAAGACTTAATTAATTTTCCTTTTAAAAGTTCCCAGTTCTTTCTACGCGTATACTTCAAATATTAAAGTTCAGCAAACTATTATCTGCATCAAATACTCCCAGTCCTGTTGCCGACAAATTCACCTAAGTTCACAATTCTAGCTACTGCACTCGAAATATTTCCAAGTTCCAATTTTCGCACATTACATCAATAATCTAAGTCCGACAACCATACGCTCCAAAGTAAACGTTCACAATCCCCAACTCCCAACATCAATTATCTACACACGATCCGCACAGCACCACGGCATAAGTCGGAATGAATCCTTATTCCCCTCTTTCAGCCCTTCAAAACTCGGTCCATACTTTCTACTGTTTCTTGTCAGAAAAAAATCGACCCACTTCCGTCAAAATACATTGTCATTCCATCCCTAGCCAATCCCTAAATTACTTACAAATTCAACTAGCCGCGCCCCAGACTGTCATTGCTTTCTCGGCCAATCCCCAAACAGTTAACTAGCCGCGCCCCGTGGTTCGAAGCAATGAAATTTGTTGACCTTGACGACAACTCGTCTACCGTTGCTAGGCCGCCATATTTACATATGTCTATCCTTACCATTCACCCTGTTTACAATAAATGTGACGCAATACAATGTCCCACATATTGGTATGTCATATCATTAATTTAAGATCTACTTTTAAAAACAGAATTCATGATTGAAAAAAATCTCTAAAATATCTTGCGTCAATATTGTTTTTCGACAATATTGTTTGTATATTTGTATATTGTTTGCAATTTTGTATATTTGTTTACAATTTTCCAAGGTTCAGATTGTTCGCCCAAAATTGGACATTTTTAAAGGTCTTTTGCTTCGAGGAATAGATTTATAGAAAAACAATTGGTGTCCTTTTTGAGAAAATTTGGAAAGTATGATGGGTTTCGGTGTAAAGTACCGTCAAAATTAAAAGATTCATTTCAAATTCGAGAATTTGTGACATCAGCTAGATCGTTCAAGGAATATCCATTTTGGTGAAAATCGTGTTTACTTTAGGCTCAAGAATTTTCCATACGTAGACGGACTGACGAAGAGGTTTCTCGAAAATCACTTTTTCAGTTTCAAAACAATAGTTTTGACAGCCCTGTGTATAAAAGTAATATACGAACACAATCAACAATTCTCTTTTTTCAAATTAGCAATATGCAATAGACGTTTTTTCAATGCAAATTTCGACACTTCTTCCTGCAGTATTACATAATTCTCTCTTTACACATAGTATATGTGGCGATAAAAATATGCTAACATTGCTAGGAGTTGAACTTTGGTCGTTCTAATCTCGACGTATAGCTCGAACGCACTACGCCCTCACAAGCATTGCTCATCACGTTCTCCAGTCGCACTTAGTACGAAAACAATAATGTGATATTCATTGAACTTAATTTTTTATTAGAGAAATGTACTCCGTGTGTCAAGAACATCAAATTCCAAATAGAAATGCAAAGGAAGAAAACACACGCAACTACATAGCTCATTTTAGTTAGAAATATTTTCAATAAAATACTGAGTTCTGTAGAACTCTTTCAGCAGGTCGTTCCCGGTCTTATCTTTCGCCGACTATCGCCAAGGATGAAGTACGTCACAGATGAAAGTTGCGATAACGCTAGACTATTACGCGCAGTAATGCAGTCGTTCTGAAATGAGAATCGCAATAGCGGCAAATTTATACCCGATTCCTGAAGACATTAACACACTAAAATATCGAGTGGCGCCTAAAAAACTAATTCTTTCTGTGATTTATGTAAAGGTTGCGAATGATTATAACTGTACTATTAACCGCAAATATGTTTTCTACCCGCAAAAATTATTCGTCACGGATGAGATTCAATTTTAGGTACTCAAGCTTCCCCAGCAGTCGTCTTACCTATTACACCACAGATACCCTTATGACAATTCTACATCGCAAAGATGATTTTAAAATTTCACATATTAGAGATTTGATTAAAAATCACGTGCTATTCCTACATAAATGAAAGAATTTTATTAGTCAGATTAAAACTTGCTAGAGGTTATTTAACAATAATTGGAGTATATGCACCAGAAGAGGGGAAAAAGGAAGAGACCCAAAATTTTAAGAGCAATTACAAAAAGAAATCAATAAAATGGCAAAAAGTGACTACCTACTACTGACTGGTGACTTCAATGCTAGAATTGGTAATGCACCGATCCCAGAAGTGGTAAGAACTTACGGAAAAGAACCCTAAACAACAACAGGCATGACTTAATTCAATTTTGTTCATTTAATGGACTTAAAATAACGAACAGTTTCTTTCGCAAGAAAGATATATTTATTTATTTATTTATTTATTTATTTATTTATTTATTTATTTATTTATTTTACGTCAAAAAAGCAGTTAAAAACTGCGTATGACGTGCTATGGGGAAAAGTGAATTGTGTGCACATTTTCAAAATTCTGTGATCCCTACACTAAGTCATATACTACTTAAATTTTGAATTTTGAAAGGGAGAAAACAAACAAAAAAACTCCCATGTAATAAAATCTATTTTCAAGGATAAATAAGCAATAAATTTTGGCTCTTATTACTTCCTGCCGCGACAACGTGGAAACGATAATTTGAATAATTGTATTTCCCACTGTATTCTAGAAGACGTGCACAGAAAATGAAGTTACATTTATGTCCAGAAGCAAAACAAGGGGCCATCTCAGCATTTGCTCAATGGATCAGGGAAACTGGACGAAAAACCTGATCGAGATGGGGGTCATTGACCCGGAAGCTGTGTTACAATAGTTGTTACAGGTTGTTTATACTCATTTATACAGTCCAAATGGTAATTAATGCATTATGTATCATTGTTAAAATTAATGTTACTTTTCTTGTGATGCTCAGTATAGTCTCTAAATATACATAAGTATACGTGGACTGAAAGAGGATATCAATCAATAATTGATTACGTAATTGCTAACAAGAAGTTAACTAGATTAGTGCAAGATGTGAGAGTGTATAGAGGAAGTGATGTTAACTCAGATCACTTTCTAGTACAAGCAAAAATTGCATTGCTCACCAGATGGAAAAAGGAGAATAACCAATATCAAAACAAAAACAAAGAAGTCTTCAAAGTATATCTACTTCAGGACGAATCAATAAAATATCTATATCAAAAAAGATTACAACAATATTTACGAAATAAAGATACTGCCGAAAGCTTACACGATTAATGGAATAATATAAAAAACAGCATAATGGAAGCTGCAACAGAGGCTATAGGTGAAAAGAAAAAATTTAGGAAAAAGAAACGACTTAGAATATGGAATATGGAAATAAAGAATGCCATAAAGGAAAAGAAAAAAACTTATAAATAATATTTACAAAAGAAAACAGAAGAATCTGCAGCAAACTATAAAGAGAAACGTAATCATGCTCATAAAATAGTAAGACAAGCCCACCAAGAATCCTGGAATAAACTAATATCCAACATAGAAAACGACATACATGGCAGACAAGAAATAGCTTATAAACAGATGAAGCAATTAAATAAAACAGAAAGAGGTATGGTTCATCTCCACATTATCGACAAAGAGGAATGGATAAATCAATATACAAATCAATGGGTAGAACAATTTGAATATGGACCTGAAAAGATTAACAACTCCTTAAATGAATTTGGTGGAGGTGACCCATACCTAGGAGATAATATAACACTTAAAGAATTACAAGAAGCTATACACCAAATGAAAAATAGAAAAGCACCAGGTATAGATGGAATAAATTCAGAATTTATCAAGTATGGGGACTTCTTCTAGAATTCAGGCTCTTGCATCTGATAAATGAATGCTGTAAATCCCATGAAATTCCAACTGCATGGGAAACTGCGGAGATTATATCACTCTATAAAAAAGGAGAAAGAAACTTATGTGAGAACTATCAGGGATTAAGCCTACTAAACACAACCTGTAAGTTATATGCAAGTGTTATCAATAATAGAATAAAGAAAATTGTTGATGTTTTGTTAACAGATGAACAAAATGGCTTCAGGAAGGTAAAATCATGTCAAGACAACATAACAACAATACGACAACTAATAGAGAAAAGAAGAGAATTCAACCTCGAGACTCACATATGTTTTGTTGACTACAAAAAAGCATTTGATCGAGTTAACAGAAAACTATTGTGGAATATTATGAAGAAAAGAGGGTACCCAATACATTTAATAAATGTAATAAAAAGCCTTTATAAAAATACACAAATTATAATTAATACTGGAACAACAAAAACGGATGCAATGAAAATTAAAAAAGGACTGAGACAAGGGTGCACATTATCACCTACTCTATTTAATGTATATATAGATAATATCATAAGACAATCGAAAAATGAAATAAATTCAGGAATGAAACTACACCTCCAAAATAAATGCATTAATAATTTAGTGTTTGCAGATGATCGAATAATTGTACAAAAAACAGAAAATGATCTGCAAAAATCTATATTCCGCTTAAACCAAATATTTGATCACTATGATTTTAAAATATCTGTTAAGAAGACGAAAGTTATGGCTTTTAAAGGGAAATACCCTATACGTCCCAAAATTCCAAGTAAGAAGCTAGTGCTATTATTACACGTTATGAGCTTAACCTGTTATTAATTTGAGATGCCACTACAACTTGTTGTGTACAGTCAATTGCTCTAGGTTCAACACAGTCATGATCTACAAATATTTTCTAATAATTAAAGTGATATGTAACATATTTTACATAAACTATGAAATTCAATTCTGACAATTCCCCAAAAATCTTTAATTGGAACTAAATCTATATTATTATTAAGCAATGACACAAAAAAAGGGAGAGGGGAAGAGACGCATGGAAGTCAAGCAGCTAAATAGCAGATGAAATATTTTACTAATTTTCTGTAGTAACAAAAGTCATTCTATATCTTCATTAAATATTTTATAAATAAATTCAACACAAATTATATTTTCTTTATAACAAAACATCAAGTCATTTAAGACACTATCTCTAAAGCACCCCTATATCATTGTTAAATTACTTTAATATAATTTTTTTCTTTTTCTGGAAAAGTTCAGCAATGTATATTTTTTTTATTAATAATCTCTAATAAGCTGAAGCAACCTCTGGAGTATTTGTACTGGGTGTTACTATTCTCAAAATTATTTAAGTGGCCAGCAAATATTACAATAATTGAGATCATTGTAGTTCAGAGCTCATAAGAGAATATTCAAACCAAACCTGACCCATTTCCAATACTTTCATGAAGTGTAAGAATTGATGTGATTCAATATACACAAATCTGTACGTCAGGGTTAATGGCCTTTATGTCACATCTGATCTTGCACAAAGCAATTTAAAAAAGTGTCCCTTGAACGAAATTGAACAGTTTTATCTAGTTTCCAATTTTGTTCAAAATGTCTTTGAACATAGTTCTTGAAACCTCCAGGAAGGGCAATGAAACTAAGCCAAGCATTAAAATCACTATTTAAGCAAACAATGGCACTAGGGTACCTTGCCAAAATGATAAAACAGAAATGTGTTCAAAAGGACTGAAGGGGAAACGCAATATTACATGGGTTAATACAAATCTTTTTTATCTTAAATTAGAAAACCCTGACATAACTTCAGGGGAAGCACTTTTTCTCTAATTTCGCTAATCTGCAATGAAATTGCTGCCTCCGAAGTTTGAATGTTTTGGGGGTATTTTTAGCATACTGAAATCAAATTCAAAGCCAGAAAGATTTATCACCCACCATTTAATTTTTTTAAATTTTATTTTTTTATTCTTATAGCATAATTTTTGTATGATCAAAGATTAATTATATAAACTGTAACCCTTTACCAGGTGTAGTTTTATGATCTGAGGATTTGAAAATCAAATGTATTACGAATGTTTTTGATGTGTTTAGAGTAAACACCAAAAGAATCAGATGTTTCTCATCTGATAAGGGGCGCAAGCACCTCAGGAAGTTAACGTACACCCTTGCCATTATTCTGTGTAGATAGCCACTCTTTGGTGACGTTGCATCGCTCCTGTATAAATCCATACCCTTTTTGTTATATATGTGGAAAATACGCATTGCATAAGCAGGGGCTAATATTACAAATTTTGTAAAATATTCATATCTTGCCTATTTTGGAATTGAACTTGGAGGGCAAAGTACACCTTGGGCTGTCCACAGAGTACGTAGAGTAAGCATTGAATATCTTTGTCATTGGATCAATAGCAAAAGACCATCACTATCATTTGGAATACCTATAGTTTGGAGAGACCAGTCAAACCTTAGTAATGACCTATTTCTGTTTGTGTGATGTGAAATGGGTACAATTCAAAAAATTAAAAGCAAATTATGTAGCCAGTTGTTTGGTCAGCCATTTTACCTGTTCTCCATGGGCCTGATGTACCCGATCCCTGTCCCAATCAGAAAATCTTAAACTGATTTTATCTAAATATGTTGCAGAAATTATGGAAATTGAGATGAATGACAGACTTCCTACCAGGATCATCAGTTGCAGAACGTGGATGTTTTAACCAGATTGAATCAAACGACTTGGTGAGAGATTTTGCCCTCTCTAAAGAGTTGAGTTATTGCTTCTAGACTAAAAAAATTTGCTTTGTCCAAAAATATCTTTCTATTGATTCAGACAACGCAAAATAGAATTTAAATCCTTTTTCTCTGAAGATTCCTTATATTGCAATAATGTGAAGTAACTTGATCAAAGTGAACACACTAAGATCGAAGTGAGTGGAGATAGTTCATAGATGCTTCCAAGTTTGAAGAGTGTTCTCCTTCATAATGGAAACGTTTTTGGTTCAGTGCCTGTTGCCTACTCAGTTATTCAAAAAACCATAGGCAAATTTGCAGCTGATGTTATTGCAATTGAACTACAGTGAACACAACTGGTAAGTTTGTGATTATTTTATATTTCTTACTATTCTGCTGGAAGCAAACTATTGTTGGATGTTAAAGCATGAAATACCTGAATACAAATATAAAATGAAAAGAAACAGGAGAACTTTCTCAAGTAAGAAGCAACGGGTGTAAAATGTTTATCAAACTTTCCAATAGTGCAAGACAAAATAAAGCAAAAAACTCTAGTGATATGTATTAACAATCATACACATTAATTTCAGCAAGTAGTGTATATTAAATAGTATCTTTCCTTTAAAATAAAAAAGTATTATGAAAACATTTCTGATGAAATTCGCATAATTATACAATACATGTAAAGTGGTTTCGCAAGAAAACCTTACGTGATAGAAGCAAACGAATTGAAAATTCAGATTCAGTAGATCGACATTATATAAAATCACATTTTTAATTTAAGCAATAAACAAAAAAGTTTAATTTCACAGGCTAGTGTTTTTTTAATTTTATTTTTTAAAATTATTATTATTATTATTATTATTATTATTATTATTATTATTATTATTATTATTATTATTATTATTATTATCATTATTATTATTATTATTATTATTATTATTATTTTTTTTTTTTTAATTAAATTGTTTTCTTCCTTAAAAGCTTCAAAAAGCTTGAAATAATCTCTCTTCCATCTCTAGTTTTTTGCCAAATATGCAGCATGATCAGCCTCCATACCTTCCACTATCTCCATCACTATATTGTACATCTCCGCCCACTGGGTCTCCACTTTCTTGAGAGGGCATAGTTGGAGGTGGACGAAGTGGTGTGGGTATGCAAAGAATTGCTGCTCCAGCTGTTTACAGCAATGCTGCTGCTAATACCACTGGCACCACTCTTCACAGCAACATTATTGCATCTGGTGCTGGCACCAATATTGCAGCTGATTTCTCCAGCTGGTGCTGGCAATATTGTGTGTAGCATTACTACTGCTGCTGCTCGCACCAAAGAACTCAGCAACAAAGTTATTATTGCCAGCACATTCAGTGTCAATTGTTGAGGCACTTAGGTGGATTTCTGGCCTCATATTCCTCCTCCCTCCATCTGTGCTGCAAATTTGAATGTTTTGCGGCCCCTGCCAGCCAATGCTTGATTGTCTAGGTACTTCTTGAAATTTCTGTCCAGAACCAGCCATCTGTTCACACAGTGGGAAGAATTGCACACAACGCCCTATTCCATCAGGGAGTTCGAAATTGCACCCCGCATTTCTTTCAAACTTTTCAAGTGACCACCTTCACCTTAAAATCTTTGTAGATATTAATGAGTAAGATAGTGTCTTCACAACTCCAGGTCTTGTATTCTGGCATCCCATTTCTTATAACTTATTCTTACTTAACTTACTTAACTATATTCTTTCTTATTCAAAAATTCCTGTGAGAAAAAGGGCAAATTTATAATAATTAAAGAGAATTGATAGCATAAAAATTAGCCCAATAGCAAATTAGCACAAAAAAATGGCACAAGTTTTTGCAGGATTCTGAATCTTCCACATATTTCAAAGTGAACTAAAGCCCAAATCAGATCAAATAAAGAAATTTCTTAAAAACATTCAGGAGGAACTTTATTCATTTAGTATCAACAGTCATTGACCTGTCAAAGGAAAGTAAGATCTTAAATGATTAAAACAATTTCCTAAGGATTCTCACTTCTTTTAGCAACTTTTTTATCTATCAATATTCTTTTTAACTAAGAGTTACATCTAAATACAGTACATTATTTCTACTTTGAAATGTATTTAATAATTCACTTGCCTGTATTATATTTTTGTCAATATTTTTCTTTTAAACAAAGCAAATATATTGACAACTAATAAAGATATACCACCTTTTGGTCTAAAAATTTGCAAACAAAAAAAGGAATTAAATTATAAAATAAAGGAAAACAAACAAAAGAAATTTAATATACTTTCCACAATTATTTTAGCAAGAGTGGTCTCACAGGGAGATACAATGGAAAACAAATAAGAGAGGAGTAGAACTACACAAGACTCAAAGAAACACCCTCCACAAAAATTCAAAATAATGCTAATAGAGAAAAGTACAAACAAATATAAACCAAAACTCAATGCTAATATACACAAACATTCCAATGTATGAGTACAAAAGTGTAGTGGATAAACAAAAGTGAATGCAACCTTGCAGATTAAAGCACAAAGTGCAGCAATTACAAATTGTGTACAGAAGCAAATACAACAATGCATGCAAATAACCAACAAGTACAATAGTGATTACTAAGTACAAGAGTAAACAATAAAAAGAAAACAACATTCAAAATTATTAGCAGTCATATTAGTAAAACAAAAGCGGTCAAATTAAATAAAACAAACGCATTTATTAGGTCAGTAAAAGGCAAGAATAACGAAAAAAAAAAAATCTGAAACAATAACACTCTAACAATACAGTATGGTAAATAACTACATATATTTTTGGTCACGGTAAATATTATTTACAAGGAACTTCGTTAAAATTACTCACCTTCCATTGCCCAAAAAAGAAACGGTGTGAAAAAAGAACAAGTTCCGATATCCACAAGAAAATTCCGAAAGGAAGCGAAGTCACAAAAAAAAACAACAAGAATCAATAAAACGTAAAACAAAGCAGGGACAAAATATAGAGTGTGAAACACAAAGCAACTGCACAGAAACCAAACGTAAATGGCGCTTGTTGAAGTTTGGCGATGATGGGAACTTGAGGTCAGTACTACGCATGCGTGGATTTCTAAGGATAGTTTGGCAGAGAGCACAAATTTTGGCACGAACTGACTGATTTCAAACTAAGCAGCAACCCTGCTGCAACAGGGGAAAATCTTTATCTTCAATTTTGTAGTCGTAGGAAGACGCCGAAAAATTCAACCTTTTGCAATTTTCAATAATTCAGAGTTATTAGTGAAATCGGGCCTATGGCAAATTTATAATAGTATTTCGATCTATTCTTACAAAAAAAATTTGGAGCCTTTTTGAGAAAATTTTGAAAATGTCTCCGGGGCTTCGTGTAAATTACCCCCAAAAATTAATGTTTCTCAAAATCGCTGAGTTTCGACTGATACCAGATCGAGAGGGGTTTATTCAGTTTTAAAAAAATCGTACGTGTAATTCAGGTACTAGTGTTGTTCGCATACACCAGACAAACGGGCGTTTTGAAAAACACTTTTTCGGTATCAGGAGAATCCAAAACTTGTATTTCCGTTGAAATCTCGAAATCGATTTTCCGCAGGATTACATAACTTTCTCTATACTCCGTATATTACTCCGTATATACGTATGTATACGAGAATGTAACTAGTGGTGCTACAGAATGGCACAGACTTTCTCGTCGTAAAGTTTTCTAATTTCTTTGGTGTGTACTTGCTGTAGTCTTGCCACATCCTCTTGTCAGCTGCCATCTATCGCCGCTAAAGTACATATTTTTGAAATTTGGTCAACTTTTCGGTTTCTTAATTGTAGAACCGAAATATTACTTTAAGAATATTAACGAATGGTAAAACCTCGTCCTAATTAGCAATCTTAATTTAAAAATATAGACCCGTTTTAATGGAAATCGCTGTTAGCGTTACTGTAAATGCAACAATTTTTTTCTGCCGAAAAGCCACCGTTTTTTCACGCAGTATTACATAACTTTCTCTATACTACGTACGGACTGTATTACTAGTAGTATATTACTTCGTATATACTTACGTATATGAGAAATTAAAAATTATGTCTCTTACAATTTTAATATGCTGTACATATTATTGGTCAGGAAATTTATAATGAACATTTCATTATCGTGACCACATCCATATTTCCATTTTGAATGTTTTCTAACAATACGTGCGCAACGCGTTCTGTCTGGTTTCTTCCCGCAGGGACATGCGGCCACTTGCACCTCTCAGGGTAGGCGCGCCCGGGCGGTGCCTGGCTTCTCACTGTATTCAATGGAAAGGCCCTGTAGTGAGCGTTGAACAGTAGCATGCTGTGTACATTCTAGACGTATACGTGTTGTGCGTAGACCAGCGAAATCACTTCGTGCCTCGCCGATTTCCACTATTTGAGTGGAAGTCACGTGGCGCGTGTGTTTACTGGTTTGTTGACGAGATAACAAGCGGAGAAAGATTTTTATTTATGAAGTATTTATTTTTCATCTGAAATTAGTACGTCGCCGATTATTAGTGTTATTTAATTTTTTTATATTTTAACCTGATTTTACGTTAATATTATGACATGCAGTGAATGAACTTCTACGTACACTGTTTTCTCGTATTAACGATGGAGAAAAGTGACAAATTTCGGTTAATGGTCGATTGGTCCTGGCGAGAAAAATGGAAGAAAATTCAATCCTTAGTTGTGTGATTCACACCAATGGCTAATAGATAGTGAAGTTAAAGCTAAGCTTGATTTTTGGCGGTATCTGTTATTGCCAATTCCAGTGGCGGATGGTGCCCCAACAGTCTGGAGGTTACACCTCCATCAAATCACGGAAATGTAATTTCCAAAATTCAAAATACGAATTGTGACATACCAATATGTGAGTCATTTTTATTACATGTTATTTGTCGTAAATGGGTGGAAATGCTAGGGTAATTAAATAGGAATATATCGCCGTAGCAACGGCGCCCAAGTTGTTGTCAAGATAAATAAATATTCATCTGGCATTGAAAGTGAAGGCGTGGCTAGTCAGATTTGAAAACAGTTTGGGGATTGGTTGGAGAGAGCAACTATAGTCTACTACTGTGGAAGTATGTCTGATTTTTCGAGATAAAAACAGTAGAAAAGGGAAGCCGAGGTCTGGAAGGCTGAGCAGTAATAAAAAAAGTACATATTCTGTCATATGTCGTGACGCTGTGCGGGTCGCTCGCGGATAGATAATTTGTGTAATTGGAACTCGTAATTTTTCATGAGATTGAGGAGCGTTGGACTCCGAATAATTTACAGCGTGTTAAAAGTATAACTTGTAATTTTTCGCGAGGTAGTTCTACTAATTATTGAACTGATAGAATTTCAAACGTTCACGAACAATTTGGACTTTATTTTTACAACACGCGGACATTAGAACTTGTGAGAAGTCGTATATGATAGGACTCGGAAATATTCTGGACAAGTATTTAATTTGTGTAACTTTAAAACATTTCCGCTGTGTAATCGTAAAGAACTGGGTATTATTTTTGCAAGTTTAATCGAACTAGAACTACGAATATTTGAAGTAGTGCGGGTCAGTGGCTCGGCAACGTTTGCGTGGAAGAACAGGAGCGAAGAACGCGGTACTTCGACTCTGGAATTCGCATCACCGGGGAAAAGAGAAGATGGTCCTTCGTGGCGATGTCGATCAAGAGCGCGCGAAATATAGTGCAGTATAAAGGTTCCTTATTCCTTATTCCGTATCCTTATTCCTTCCTAATTCTGGCCGCTGGGTTGTGACGTAGGAGGCGCGTACGCGGAGATGCTACCTGGCGGTCCTCTTGACAACCGACTGCGACGAGACGCGACAGACTATACTAACGGAGGATTACTCCAAGCGCTATTAGGGGAGGATTACTCCAAGAAGCGCAAAGCGCTCAACGCCCCCCAAGGGGTTTAGAGATGCGTTGCGTCAAAATAGACGCAATTTTAAAGATTCCTCGCCACTCTGTATGGATGGCAGATCGGGTAATCGGCTATCAATAGGTAATAGCGATTATTTCAGACGCAACCCATCGACCCAGCTAACGGGACAATATTTAGCTTTCTTTGAAGCAATAATAGCTAAAAAATATTACAGTATCCTTTTTCCTAGCACCCATGTTAACATAAATTCGGAAACGGGTTACGACGAAACGCCCAATGATTGTGAGCAGTTTGTGGGCATGTTTCAGAATACATAATAAAAATGTAAACAATTAAAGTAAATTAAATAAAAATAAATTAAATAAAAGTCTATATTGAAACATTACTTACATAATTTTATTTATAGTGTCCGTGTCAGGTATATACACCTTTCGCGCAGGTGGTTTTGGCTTTGATTTCCATTGGGCACGTACTAAGTTCGACTCCAGCACATTGCAACAAACACTATTACTTCGACACGTTTCACACAAATAAAATTCTTTTATTTCTAAAATGTCACTACTCTGGAGTATTTTGTAATAAAGACGCTCGTATCCCCACCAGCGCTCTCCGACTGTAACTGCAGGCTGCTGCAAGCGGAAATATGCATCCACCGTGAGAGACAGAAAGGGAATTCCTTCCAGAACGGCTAACTTCACACGAATTCATCAAATGAACATTTTCAATCAATAAATCTAATATTGAATGAAAAATCTCTAAACATCATAAATAATGCATTAAATACCGTCAATAAGTGACTGAATTTGAGTACTTTTAATAACATGCGAAATTCGTAACATTATGCTGCAGGTATTCTGACGAAGACAGCATATTGGTATTCTCTTCTGATTCCCTCGGTCGCCTCGCAGCACTCCACAGCGTTCGGCCCCCCACCCATTTGGTAGCGCCACCAAAAGGCCGCATGTTCTCCATGTTAAATCGAATGACCAAAGAGAAAATTCAGTAATCCCAGTAATACAGCCAAGAGTGTGGTGCAATACCTGACAAGGCACCAGACACCGGAGAGAGCTCCAGTTGGACGCTCTTTGGTTTCAAAATTATTTCGTATACATTGATCTTGCTGCAATATCTTCAATATTGAATGACATTAAGGGACACTAGGACTGAAATTTGAAACTTCTTTGCTTTTTATCCAATCTTCTTGAAAGTTTGCAGGTGTGATTGTTATAGTAATGCATTTACTTGGTTAAAATTTTATCAATTTTGGTCGAATAGCTTTGAAGATACATACGTTTTTATTATTATATTTATCGCGTAACACAGTTGGATAAAAATGTCCTATTGCGCATTGTATTTTGTAAAAATTTTGGTTGGATTTTTTTGAACTTATTAAATAATATGAAGTAAATCTGTGCATGGATTTTAAAATATTTACTTTTAAAAAGCTTTTAGAATTATTTTCAATATTTTTTCTCCCACATTTTTAGTAAGTTTTTTATTTATAGATGTTTATTTCTTGGACATTTTTAATGGCACACACAAAATAATACACAGATTTATTCATTTCTATACATAAAATATTTGAGACAAAGTTTAGAAAAAGTGAAAAATATTTAGGTAGGAATGGGAGCTTTCAAATATAAGAAAATGTAGTTTTGAGTAATGTGAGTTTTTATTCAGATTTTAGAAATTTTCTGTATTCACTTCTGTATAGTTTCTTCTTGCCATAACTTTTTTTCGTCATTCTACCTTTAGGTTTGCGCCACTTGGAACTTATTCAGTACTAATCTATTTTCACTACACATTCGGACAAAAGAACAAACAAAACCGTAGAAAGTTTTTACCATCCAAAAACGGAACAGTGTACTACTGTAAACAAAACGCGTATCCATGGGCCTTACACACAGTCACACCAGATACCATTCAGTTTTAATATTTATAAAATACTTATTAATAAATAAATACTGTGCACAACTTTGGTCACTTTACTTATCATAGATTTACATTGAAGATGCAATTTAATCAAAAGATATATTCCAAAATTAATTTGCGTAAGTGACTACCCTAATTGTTACAATTATAGCTCATCCAACAGCTCACAGAGAGTGCAACATAACACTTCTACGGGAGAAAGGTGCATAAAAATATAGTTGTTCTTTCTTGTTTGGGGTCCGAAAGAGGGCGTTTGGTATCTACAAACGGAAGCACACAGGGGAATTTAAATGGTTCCCGTCCCTTTAAAAATATCGAAAACGGATCGAGAGTAAATTTATTTTATTTCTAACACTCCATGCAGTGTTATTATACAAAAAACAAAAATTCTATATTTTTTCAGATTTTGCTCAAAATTTGTTCTAGTGTCACTTAAAGGGAAATGTACATTCCTAAGATATTATAAGGTCCTTTAAGATTATCAGGGGGTTGTCCAACCGTGCAACCTAAAGACGAACCGCCACTAGTCAATTAAAGAGAGTATTTAAGAATAGAGATGAATATTTTTGCCTAAAGTGATGATCAAAAGCTATGCAAAAATTAATGTCAAATGATCACATACGTAATTCAGTGAATCTTAAACTCCTGGGAAAAAAGAAAAATAAGCATACGTAATTCAGTGAATCTTAAGCGCCGAACCGGTAGCGGTAGCTCAGTGCATCAACTGATGTCACTGCAGCGCTTCTGACCGGGAGGTCCTAGGTTCGAGTCCTGACGGCGGCAGGACTTTCGACACTACACTACTAGCTTTTCAGCTAGTCGCTGTCTGGAGGAGAATTCTAGCGGCCGGCTGCTCTGATCGGTAGTTTTCCGTGGTTTCTCCGATCAACACCAGGCGAATGTCGGAGCAGTACCCTACAAAACGGGCCACGGACCGCGCGCGATCTGTCCTTCCTCTTCCTTGTCCTATCCTCTCCCCTTACACACACACACACACACACACACACACACACACACACACTAACATTCACTACACTACCACATATTCCGAGAGACCAGTCGGGAGCTTAGAGCTTCTCCCGGCTGGAGCGGTGCCCGCTGGTGGGAGAGTCCTGGTTAGGGGGAAACCCCACTAGCCGACGGTAGGTCGGCGCCAGATCTCGCCATCCAGTGGGGGAAGATCATCGCCATCTCCCGAGAAAAAATGCACTACACTAACGGAACTAATGACCGAAGGAGTTGACGCGCCCGGAAACACGAAAAAATCAATCAATCAATTAAGCGCCCGGGAAAAAATTGAAATTTCTGAATTGTCAGAGCAACACAAACTCGCAAGTTTTTTTTATAATCTCAAAATCTTGAAATCACGTCTACATGAGCTTCGTGGAAATAATGCTTTGGAATGTAATGATATCTGCGAGACAATTGTTTTGAATAAATTGAAGAAGATAACAAAAATATGGATAGAGGTGGTGCGTGGTCCTTATTCTCCTTTCCCGGGATCCGCCACTGATCAGTTATTTAATGTCTACCCTAAGAGACTTAAGACATACCCTAAGACACTTAATGTTAAACTAAGAAGGCCCAAAGAAGCCATCTGTAATAGTTTTAAGTTGAAAATTAAGTAGTTTATTTAAGTTAGGCCCGACCCTCGCTGCAAGAGCCTAACCGGCTGCAGCTTAAACTGTACCCCATAATAATCGAAATAAATTCCCACCTCTCCAGGGCTACTGGAGAGGGGAAAATTAAATAAAAGTCTACCCTAAACATTTGTTCACGAGCCGCCATTGCTGACTGCTGCTGCTGCTGGAACGGTCAGTGCTAGACTGTACTTGCGCGGACTAGTTCGGGAGTGTTTCGGACTGCTGCTGGAACAAACCTATTGTCAACTCTCACTTCATCACTAGCACCTTCGTACAAACTAAGGGATATGTGGCATACTAAAACTGTTCCCCGTGTCTTGTGAAATGAATAATGAAGATATTGTAATGATTTGGAGGAATGTTAAAATTTAAGAACTCAGAACTATAATTTCAGAAGTTCCACAAATATAGGTAATTTAATAGTGTAAAAGGTCAGTAAATAACTGTCAGTGATGAAGCAAAATTTAGTCGCACCCGAGGCGGCTGTGCACATGATGCAAGAGGAACCGCTGCCCAGCCTATCGGGCTCAATACCTACTAAAACTTTAGTAGTGTACCTATTAATACTTAGTAGGTACAACTAGTATAACTAAAACTTACTAGGTGACCAATGAACTTCACGCACCACTTTGCGTCAGAATATTAGAATACGGAATTATAAATGCAGCCAGATACAAAAACAATTATCACTTTGTCATTGGAACAGATATATGAGGCATTTTTAAAAAAATATTGTATCTTTTATTTCAACTACACCTCTATCGTGTTATTTTTTGGTTGGTCATCGTTGCAAATTGTCACTTTATGCCACTTTCAAAATATTTCTCAACAGTTCTCGCTTGTCCTGCAGGATGGCGACCATCTGGCCTTACTTTTCAAACGAAGCGCCCATGTATTCACGTTGTTCGTGACGTATCTGGTGCTGCGCAAATCGAGCAAATGTCAGTGCACCGGAGCAATACCTACTAAGTATTAGTATAGCTTATAGGTACATAGCACCTACTAAGTTTTAGTTATACTAATTGTATCTACTAAGTATTAATAGGTACATTACTTAAGTATTAGTAGGTATTGACCGAAGCGACACACCCATATATCTTTGCATTATAGCTATAGCCATAATGTGTGGTGTCATCACACTCGGTCCGATCCCAAGGTACCCACATTGGTTTATTAAACCAAGATTTCCACCGTTTATGTCACTTATCATTTAAAACAGTATTTATGTGAATAAATATATAATAGGAAGAGAAACTCTCGCTGTTTGCAAGTATGAGCTAGAAGATGTGCCATCATCGTTTCCGTATGGCAATATCTACTTTAAGGTACAAACAGAGAGTATATTATATATGTATTATGGGTACAAACAGGGTTGGGCAGTATTTAAATACTTGTATTTGAAATACGTATTTTAAATACATTTTGTATTTGAATAAATGAATTTTTGAGATTTTTGGACATGTATTTTAGAGATGTATTTAAAAATATAAAATAGGTGTATTTTCTCGCAAAAAAGGAAATACTTCAAATACAGATAAAGATAACGAGTATAGTTTCTTTTTGTTTGATACTGCTAGAGAATAAACCTCATTGAAACAAAAATAAAATCCCCTTTCAGCTGTTGAATTTGAATTCTCATTTTAAAATTATAAATCCAAATCATTAAAAATGCTGGACAATTATCCGACAATAACGGTGCGTTTATTTCTTATAACTAGTCCCGACAAGGCATTTTTTTGTCAATTTTATTTCTTTGAATGTATTTTTAGGCAACTTACCTCATTGTCAATGTTTACCTCAGAAATGGCTTTTGCGAGGGTTGCCTATAAATGCCTATTTTAGAGATATTTGTGTAATCAGGCGTTAAGAGCCTATAAGTGCCTATATTGAATTATCCGCATTTAATTTTTTTCTTTATTATATTTTCTTTTCTACAATCATTTTTTGAGAAATCACTGATGGTTATTTTTTTACCAAACCAAAGTAACAACCGCATAAAATCTGCCAGAGCGTTCTCCGATCGAGAAGCTCTATGCCCTGTGTGTTCTTTCTTGTAACGCGTCGAGCAGGGATACCGCTTAGAGACATATGATAATTTGACACCGTGCGGGTTACATTACCTACTCCCCGAAGCCAGTCAGGGCGCTTCAGAGAACAGCAAATTGCTCTCGTCTTTCCGACTTTCGCAATGATTAGTGAGCTATTTGTTCCTTACCAAGAACTCAACAATCTTCAAAAATAGTGCTCCCGGCATCTTCCACTTTTAGAAGGTAGAATTACACGAGATAGGCGTAATTTTCTTCGATAATTTTGTTTTGATTTCGAAGTTTGGTGCATGCCAGATCAGTAAATTTGTTGTTCCTGTTAAGCATACTTGCTACAATGCCAAAAGAGAAATGTTCAAGAAGTGTATTGCTAAAAGGGTGGATTTATGGAGAAGATTAACTGAATGTGTATTTTTTTTGCCAGCGTTGTGAAAGATAGTAAACTGAGCAAAAAAATTCTTACAACACTACAACTCAAGCAAAAAATGCAAAAGTGACAAAAACTATTTAAACCTTCTTCATAAGTGCAGTCAAAAGATGTAGACTAGGAAGAATTTCAACACTGACTTATGCCATGCCGCAAACATTCCATTTTCAAAACTTGAAAATCCAATATTTAACCAGTTTAACCAACAAAATATAAAATTCCATATGAGTCAATCCTTAGGAAATATGTAACTCCGCAATATGTTTTGACAATCGAAGAAATTCGATTTGCTTTTAGAGAATTGTGTTCATCATTTATGCAATACGTATTACGTCTAAATGTTAATATTATTCAACCATAATGGCCATTTCCCTGCCTATTTTTACGTTTTTACTTCCTAAGTCCTATTGTTAACTATAATGCCTATTCCCCTGCCATATTAAAGTTTTTAAGGGCCTATTTTCGAACTTTTTAGTTCCTACATATCCGAGCTCTACTTATAATACTAGCTTACGTTCATCCGCGCCAGTTGAACGACCGTTTCCTTTTGCGTTCGTCAAATAGGTGTTTATTGTCTGATGATTTCTTTGAAAAACTTGTCGCTTTAAAAGGAAATTATTCTTATTTGAGTTAGACTTATAAGTTATTGTTCAGAAATTTATGACTGTCAATTAGTAATTTGTTGCAACTGACAATTACAATAAATTGTTGCAATAAAAAGATGATAAAAATATTGTACTATTTACTGTATTTTCAGTATTTGAAGTGTTTTAAATACGTATGTATTTAGCTACTCAAAACCTAATGTACTTTGAGTATGTATTTAAATACTTATTTACGAAGTATTTTGGCAAGGTATTTAAATACTAAATTTAAAGTATTTTGCCCAACTCTGGGTACAAACGTAATTTCAAACGCTACTTCGGTAATTTGCTTGTGAGGTAGTAAGCGAGCTTAAGAGTCTTTTGCCACTGATTTCGTCCACGAAAGCAACACTATTGTATTCGTCCCCCTAAATGACTAAAATGCAACTTATGAAAAATATTGTCGCATGGACATACGTACTAGAAAGCGACATAGGGTATTTTCATTTCTTTTTGTTTTGGCATTTGGTGTTGTCATAGAGTCAAAAGTTGGTTGTTCTAACCGGAAGTGTGTACAGACGTCACGTTGAAATTCAGTCCTTGCTGTTAGGTGAATTCAATACTGCCTAGATTCTCAAGGCCTGTTGACTGTCATATTAGGAGTCAAGATGGCGGCGAAAGTAGTTATATCGTGTTGAATTTTTCCTCGTAGAGGAGGTGTAGTAACTAGTATAAACTAGGTATTGTCAGCAGCAATAAATAGTGTGCGGCGTATGTACCCTATTATTTTTTTAAATTCTGACTGGTACAATATGCCGTATCGTTGTTGCGTACCACAGTGCAGAGAGAATTTTCCCTCTGTGAGTGATACTGGGAGTGAACTGGGAGTGTTTTTAAGTTTCCATGTGAGGAGGAATGGAGACAAAAATGGTTTCATGGAATAAACCGAAAAGATTTTTAGCCATCTAAAACTTCAAGAGTAAGGGTTGTATACCATTTTTTGCATTGGTTAGAAAATTGGAGTAGTAATAGTGATGGGTTAATAAGTAAAACATATTGAATAGGAAATAAATTAATGCCTGTGACAATTGATTATTTTATCGAATTCATAAAAAACTGTCATCTATGAGGCCCAATTGAAAACACAAGTTTATTGTAATTACGTGCATTGGGTTTAGTCTGTAACTTCATTTCCATCTAGTATAGTGCCGTTTTACGTATCATTCCGTACGTTTCAGACAACTTAAGAACTTAATAAGCCATTGTTTTACGAAAGTAATGCACGCTAGTGTAAAACTTCCGTAATGTAGTATAATGATTGAGAAATTTGAGCGTTGTTTCTTCATTACATGTTTCAAGTAGGTTTTCCTTACAGGTGACAAAAGTGGCTCAGGTTCCGTGGTCTGAAGGACAGAATCAAGTCAGCTGGAAAAGTCAGGAAAGAAATTTGTTTTAAGCGAAAATATCCTAGAGTAAGTCAGTTTTGAACAATTCCACTGATTCTAAAACGAATAGGTAAAACAATACTTAGTACTCTAAGCTCAATAAACAGATTTTTTATACAAAATTTGTCACAACCTTTCCACAACAAATATGTTCTTCTTTGTAGTCCTTATTGAATATAGGCTTTCAAATCTTGCCTCTTTATTACTCTCCAACTGCATTGTTTGAATAAAAAATGTGATGGGTGACAGGAAGAACGTGTTTTAAACTTTCGAGTAATATTCGTAATTCGTATTGGGATACCAAACTAAAATGCATAACTAGAAGAGTGTAAATGTCCATGTAGTCCAAATGACATGTTTCTAGATGAATAAATATATCAGTCGTATCTACAATCTAGACCAGGGGTGTCCAACTTGCTAGGTCTCAATTGCCACAACTGAAACTTTCAATATGGTTGCGGGCCATATTTTCATTACTCGCCCATATTCTGCCATTAAGAAACAGTTTAGTATGACGTAAAGTTCATTTTGGTGTATTATTTTGTTTTGTTTTTTAAATTACACAAATGTAATTTTTTTTAAATATCCCTCACGCCGTTAATATGCACATTTCCACCAATCTAAAAAAATATTGCATTTCAGAGAGGAAGTGCTTCAAACGACTTCAATTGAAGTTTTACGAAAACTCAAAAGATTCTGTGAAAAGAGCTTCAAATTTCGCATTTACAGTAATGCTAAATCGTCATTTTCTTAAAAACGGCTTTAAATTTTTCAATGAAAATTTCTATTTAGGACGAGATTTTATTTTTCTTTAATATTCTTGAAGTAATATTTCGGTTCCACTATTAGGAAATTGAAAAATTGAGAAAATGAAAAAAAGAAAAGTACTTTGGGCGACGATAGATGACAGCAAGAGGATGGGGCAAGACCTAGATAGCAAGAGATAGGGGCAAGACTAGCTTTAGCTGAGTATTTTTTGCGTAATTTTGCATTAAACATTGGCAACTTTTAAATTTTAAACAATAATACTATTCTCATCAGAAACCGATATATTTTTTTCATTATTTTTTTTCGTATGTAGCAAAGGACGGCAAAGAAGGTGGCACTGGTCCCATTTTCAACGCATTTTGTATTTTCGAAGATAGGTAATTTCTGTAAATTGGAATTTCCCGCGTTTCGTTTGAAGCTGTGACACTCCAACGGCAATGTAATTTGATAGGTATTTCGAAGTTAAATCATTCGTTATTAATTAATTCAAAATGATTATGAGCGTAAGAATACTTGCAGGAATGAATAATGCGAATAGTTAGAATTTAGTACAGCTATATTTTTACACTTTGTTTTCAAATACGAACATGAATGATCACCTGTAACGTGTTCTTCTGTGTTATTCTGTATTCCTAATATAAGATCCTTGTCAATTAGTTAGATTTTCATTTCATATGGCTGATTTGTGGGTGTCAGGGTGTCAACCTCATGGAAGAAAATTATGGTTCCGTGGACTGTAAATAACCACAGGGTACTGGGGTTTCATCAACGCCACCTAGATAGATCTATTTAGATGGCGTTGATTTAATTCTCGGCACACTCGCTAAGATCGCAGCGCCAAAACACGTTTTTGGAAATTTCTTTGAATTTTCTGACCGGATCTGAAAACAAATTATCAGCTCCCCATCAGGAGACTGAGACGCGTCGAATGAAATCTGAAATGTCTCGATTCGTACACGGAAAGTGGTCTACCGAAAAGTGACGGAAATCGAACGCACGCACATCTGCACATTCGGGAGTTAATCAAATACTGTAGGAGGATTATGGAGAGTTATCTTCATTGGATGTCCAAAAAGTACATTCAATATCGTGCACCTATGCCAGCTGCCACAACAATCAAGATGTATCCATTCTGCCCATACAGAGTGCAGGGCTGTCAATTTTCGCATGTAGCTTATTGTACATGTATTTATTGCAGCACCAATTGTTTCCGTGTATTATAAGAGCACGTTTTCTTGAGGCCCGGAAGACCTACCCCCGTCCATTGCCACCATTAGTTGAATTACCAGTAAAAGGTAAAACAAGCATTGCAAACAAAATCTCATAATAACAAATGTTCGCTCCCTTGTAATAGAACCTATTTTGCATCAAAAAACGAACTACAAATTAATATCAAATTCATTTTGTGAAAATAATCAAACTCCCCACTCCTCTCGCAACTGGCGAAGCGAGGGCTCAAGGAAACGTGCTTGGATAATAGGTCTCAAGCACCAGAGGGGTGTTGCGAGGATCAGTCATAACGCCTTAACCCATTATCCAGGCTCCCTAGCTTCAGAATAAAGAGGCAATTTTAAAGATTTTTGTAGTTTTTATACAAATATCTCTTCGCCACCTTCGCAATATTTATCATTTCTGCGAGGGAATTATCAGGTCTTACGTTCGATCAGTGTACCAATTTACAGAACATAAGCTTCTAATCTGTTCAAATTATGCGTGGCACACACACGCATACCCACATATCTATCGACATACTACATCCAGACAGACACCATGGTAAAAGAATTCTATAACTCAGTGTTTTACCGGATTTTACCACCGGACTTTAGGCCTCAAATTCTTCGGCAGATTCCATTAGCTTTCCTGTCGACCGTGCATCGCCGAGGAAAAGTAAAAATGAATCAGAGGACAAATGGAGGGACTACAAGGCACTTTTAACAGTAAGAATCCAAGTAGTCAGTACATTACGTTTTATTTCATGAACAGAATTTATTGCAAAATACAAAATCAGAAGAGTAATTAACATCAACAAATTAAAATTTGTTTCAGCCAATGTGAAAGCTTCCATTAAACGTATTGTGAAAGTAATACATAATCTCTCAAATATACCATAATAATGTCATAAACATTTTTGCAATATTATAAATATTGTTCGTCTACAAGAATAATGCTTCTGAACATTTATTAAACATACATTTTCAGAACCTTTATTTTTCCTGCATACTCCAAGGTGACTTCAAAACATATTATGTTAAAAACAGTCGCCAGCGAATATAATGTCTTAAAAATATTAACGACAAAGTGTAAATAAGTTTAGTACCAGATACATCCTATTTTCTTCTGAAAGGCTTGGAAATATCGTCAAAGAATATTTAGGGCTGCTAATCGTCCAATTCCGGAAAGAAACAAAACGCTAGTGAGAAACAATGTAAGGTAAAAGTAGGTAAAAGAAGTCAAACCGTTCAGAGTATATTCGTGCTACATAATTAAATAACTAATAAAAATATGTATTACAATACTATTTGACATTAGTTTCGTTCCCATGGATATTTAGTCCATTCCATTCCTTTTTGAAAACATGATAACACATTCTACTAGCTTATGGCCATACATAAATCCGACTGGGAGAAAGCCAATCACATATATTTGTCAAGGAGTTGAGAGAGAGGGTTATTCAGGGGCACTTGCGGCCAATCTGTCCCTTGCCACCCTCCTCATACTCTTGCTGGGAGACCCACATCTGCTTGAATGTGGCGAGCGACGCGAGGATGGAGCCGCCGATCCACGCCGCGAATCGCCGCTCCGCCGCACCCTTGGCACCCAGCACCTTCAGGCGCACGCTGGACGGCGCACGCAGCGAAAGCTCGTGCGTCAGCCGCTCCGTGAAGCCCTGCGAATGCACACATGCACCCACCCCAACATCTACTTGCAAACGCACCCCTTGCGCCGGGCAAAGCTCAGCCCCTTCAGGCAGTGATAGCTCGTGCGTCAGCCGCTCCGTGAAGCCCTGAGAATGCACACATGCACCCACCCCAACATCTACTTGCAAACGCACCCCTTGCGCCGGGCAAAGCTCAGCCCCTTCAGGCAGTGATAGCTCGTGCGTCAGCCGCTCCGTGAAGCCCTGAGAATGCACACATGCACCCACCCCAACATCTACTTGCAAACGCACCCCTTGCGCCGGGCAAAGCTCAGCCCCTTCAGGCAGTGACAGCTCGTGCGTCAGCCGCTCCGTGAAGCCCTGAGAATGCACACATGCACCCACCCCAACATCTACTTGCAAACGCACCCCTTGCGCCGGGCAAAGCTCAGCCCCTTCAGGCAGTGATAGCTCGTGCGTCAGCCGCTCCGTGAAGCCCCTGAGAATGCACACATGCACCCACCCCAACATCTACTTGCAAACGCACCCCTTGCGCCGGGCAAAGCTCAGCCCCTTCAGGCAGTGATAGCTCGTGCGTCAGCCGCTCCGTGAAGCCCTGAGAATGCACACATGCACCCACCCCAACATCTACTGCAAACGCACCCCTTGCCGGGCAAAGCTCAGCCCCTTCAGGCAGTGATGGCTCGTGCGTCAGCCGCTCCGTGAAGCCCTGCGAATGCACACATGCACCCACCCCAACATCTACTTGCAAACGCACCCCTTGCGCCGGGCAAAGCTCAGCCCCTTCAGGCAGTGATAGCTCGTGCGTCAGCCGCTCCGTGAAGCCCTGAGAATGCACACATGCACCCACCCCAACATCTACTTGCAAACGCACCCCTTGCGCCGGGCAAAGCTCAGCCCCTTCAGGCAGTGATAGCTCGTGCGTCAGCCGCTCCGTGAAGCCCTGAGAATGCACACATGCACCCACCCCAACATCTACTTGCAAACGCACCCCTTGCGCCGGGCAAAGCTCAGCCCCTTCAGGCAGTGACAGCTCGTGCGTCAGCCGCTCCGTGAAGCACTGCGCATGCACACATGCACCAATCCCATCACCCATTTGCAAACGCACGCCTTGCACCGGCAAATCAAGTCCCTTCAAGCGCGCGCAGTGACAGCTCGTGTGTCAGCCGCTCCGTGAAGCCCTGCGCATGCACACGTGCACCCACCCCACCACCCACTTGCAAACGCACGCCTTGCACCGGCACATCAAGTCCCTTCAAGCGCGCGCAGTGACAGCTCGTGTGTCAGCCGCTCCGTGAAGCCCTGCGCATGCACACGTGCACCCATCCCACCACCCATTTGCAAACGCACGCCTTGCTCCGGCAAATCAAGTCCCTTCAAGCGCGCGCAGTGACAGCTCGTGCGTCAGCCGCTCCGTGAAGCACTGCGCATGCACACATGCACCAATCCCACCACCCACTTGCAAACGCACGCCTGGCACTGGCAAGCCAACCCCTTCAGATGCGCGTAGCGCCAGCTCGTGTGTCAGCCGCTCCTTGAAGCCCTGCGCATGCACACGTGCACCCACCCCACCACCCACTTGCAAACGCACGCCTTGCACCGGCAAATCAAGTCCCTTCAAGCGCGCGCAGTGACAGCTCGTGTGTCAGCCGCTCCGTGAAGCCCTGCGCATGCACACGTGCACCCATCCCACCACCCATTTGCAAACGCACGCCTTGCTCCGGCAAATCAAGTCCCTTCAAGCGCGCGCAGTGACAGCTCGTGTGTCAGCCGCTCCGTGAAGCCCTGCGCATGCACACGTGCACCCACCCCACCGCCCACTTGCAAACGCACGCCCTGCACTGGCAAATCAAGTCCCTCTCAAATTGAGGGCGCGCAGCGAGAGCTCGCGTGTCAGCCACTCCGTGAAGCCTCCTGCGTATGCACACGTACCCACCCCACTATCCACTTGCAAACCCACGCATTGCACTAGCAAGCCCAGCCTCTTCAGGTGCGCGGAGCGACAACTCAAGCGTCACGCTCCGTGAAGCCCCCAGCACACACGCACCCACCCCACTATCCACTTGGTAAACCCACGCATTGCACTAGCAAGCTCCAGCCTCTTCACAGGTGCGCGGAGGAGCGACAACTCAAGCGTCAGCCGCTCCGTGAAGCCCTGCGCATGCACACGTGCACCCACCCCACTATCCACTTCTGCAAACCTTAATGCATTGCACTAGCAAGCCCAGCCTCTTTCAGGTGCGCGGAGCGACAACTCAAGCTGGCGCGCCAGCCGCTCCGTGAAGCCCGGCGCATGCACACACGTGCACCCACCCCACTATCCCCTTGCAACCCCACGCATTGCACTAGCAAGCCCAGCCTCTTCAGGTGCGCGGAGCGACAACTCAAGCGTCAGCCGCTCCGTGAAGCCCTGCGCATGCACACGTGCACCCACCCCACTATCCACTTGCAAACCCACGCATTGCACTAGCAAGCCCAGCCTCTTCAGGTGCGCGGAGCGACAACTCGCTGTCAGCCGCTCCGTGAAGCCCTTCCTGCGCATGCACACGTGCACCCACTCCACTATCCACTTGCAAACCCACGCATTGCACTAGCAAGCCCAGCCCTTTCAGGTGCGCGGAGCGACAACTCAAGCGTCAGCCGCTCCAGCCCTGCGCATGCACACGTGCACCCACCCCACTATCCACTTGCAAACCCACGCATTGCACTAGCAAGCCCAGCTTCTTCAGGTGCGCGGAGCGACAACTCAAGCGTCAGCCGCTCCGTGAAGCCCTGCGCATGCACACGTGCACCCACCCCACTATCCACTTGCAAACCCACGTACTGCACTTAGCAAGCCCAGCTTCTTCCCAGGTGCGCGGAGCGACAACTCAAGCGTCAGCCGCTCCGTGAAGCCCTGCGCATGCACACGTGCACCCACCTCCACTATCCACTTGCAAACCCACGCATTGCACTAGCAAGCCCAGCCTCTTCAGGTGCGCGGAGCGACAACTCAAGCGTCAGCCGCTCCGTGAAGCCCTGCGCATGCACACGTGCACCCACCTCACAACCCACTTGCAAACCCACGCATTGCACTAGCAAGCCCAGCTTCTTCAGGTGCGCGGAGCGACAACTCAAGCGTCAGCCGCTCCGTGAAGCCCTGCGCATGCACACGTGCACCCACCCCACCATCCACTTGCAAACGCACCCCTTGCACCGGCAACCCCTGACCCTTCAGGTGCGCGCTGTGACAGCTCGTGCATCATCCGCTTCGTGAAGCCCTGCGCATGCACACGTGCACCCACCCCACCACCCACAAACGCTCGCCTTGCGCAGGGCAAAGCTCAGCACATTCAGGCGCACGCTGGACGGCATAACACGTTTTAGGAAGTAATTTACTATATACAGGAACAAGATTTATTCAGTTACCAAGTCCCGACAAGAATAGTTTTTCCGTCGAAAATTCGCAGTTTTCGGGCACATGTTGACAATACTTTCTCTTATGTACGTAAGGGCAAGAAATTAAGAAGTCATTTTTTCATAATTACAATATACAAATACGATTTTTGCTTTAAGCAAAATCTGTTCCAAAAATATCAGCCTTTTTTTTCTTCAAAAAATGAGGTTAAGTACATTTTTTGGCGTAATTTAGGATTGTAATTTATGCAATTTATAAAATAAACGCTTTCTTAAAAACAGTTCCAAATGTTTTCTTTAAATTTTCTCCTCGTTTGTATCAATATACCGTAAGAAATGGAGTTTGTCCCATAGTAGTTGCGAAATTGGCTAAATGTTAACGCAAAATTGAAATAAATTGAATTAAAATAGAAAATTGCATGTAGAAAATGTCTGCGTTGAGGCAATTGGATTTTTAAGCGTCGGCTGTAGGTGGAACGTCAGGGCAGTTGCATGGCGTAAGGCAAGGCGCACGGCGAGGTAACTTCGAGGACAAGAGTTCGAGTCGCGGTGCTGTTTTTTCTCTCGCTGGTTGAGAACAATTTTGCAGGTTCATGTAGTAGTATAATATTACGCAGCAGTTATAAATAATGCGAGACAGTATGTGCTGTTCCAGCATCATTAATAGTGTTATGGTTGCGGTTTTACTATTAGTATTTCCCGTATTTTTCTGAGCAACATATTTTCTTTTTCGACAACTAATTAGCAACTAAAAACTACTAGTTTCTATGTAATTTTTTTTTGTTTCTTTGAAATATTTTGGTTGCTTAGTAATTGTTGGGCTATCTTGACATTAACTTCGCGCAAATTGACATTTCCGGTATTAGTTGAAAGGCAACAAAATTTTCTCTTGTTGGTTACCATATTTTGCAAAAAAGCGACAATTTCATGTGTGGTTATTTTTATTTCCCCCTGTAATATCTTGCTTTTTTTAAGTTGGTGGGCTAACTTGGTATTAAGTTAGTGGAAATTGGATTTCGGGTATTAGTTAAAGAGCAACAATTTTTTGCGTAACTATTTAGCAACAAAAAGTGACAAATTTTAAGGTAAATTTCTCGTTTTTTAAAGTTTTTGTTGTTTATTTTTTACCTTGCAACGCTAACTTTATCACGTTATACATTATTATTCATAATAAGGGGTAACTGAATAATGAATTGACTTAAAACGCATGAATGTAATGAATCACCTGTCGCTCCACCATAGTGACCACCCAAACCACTTGTGCGCGCTTGTAAAGTTCGCTCGAGATATCTGTCTACTCGATGTTTCAGTACGAGCGAGACGCACGAGAAGGGAGACACCGCGCATGCGCGTAAGAGCCATTTACGCATACTATCGATGTCCACAAAATATCGGGAAGCCCAATGCGAGTTAGGAATTGTAATCGCTTATAAACGTTTTGACTGCGTTAGTAATTTGTTACGTTTGTTTTCTTGGTTGCTTTCTTACAAGAAATGTTAATGTTAACTTTATGTGTCGAACAGCTAGGAAGCCGAGGCGGCATTTAGTGCAACCGTCCACCTCGTCTGTGACGTTATCACCTGCACATGCGTGACCCACGAAACAGTCTCTCTCGTATGTCACGATGCACATCATCCGCCTAGGGCCCGCAACAGACTTCACCGAGGAATGCGTTGCGAGTAATGGGGAAAATCGAAACAAGGAACACTCACCGACCTCCACACTCTTGAAAGTTTCCTCGTTCGCCTCTGCGGAGGCGAGAGTTCCTAAAGAACGATTTTTCTAAGGATGAGCCAAAGTGACAGTTCGCGAAAACAAGTGAACATCACATTATTTCAGAGAAGTATCCCTCCGCCGCGACAGCTGTTCAGCGACGCCCCTTCGTAAAGCGATAATGGCTCCTGTGAAAACATCCCTACGAAGAAGTTCAAGAGTTTCGCTGAGGTATAAGCACGTACGTGAGTCAGGGAAATATTTACATTTAATTACGTATGTGGAAAATCTCTTAACATGTTCTCACAATCAGTAAAAGATAACTGCCACGAATGTAAATAGAAAGAAAAATGATTTTACGCCGGAAACCCGTGCACTGGTAAGCATCTCCATTCAAGTCTCGGTTTTAAAATAAACATTATATCGCACAAAAAGTAAATTCAATGTAATATATAAAGAAAAAAAGGATTTTTACAGAAGAGCACATTACACTGCACTTCCTATTATCAATTATTTCTCGCGGCGCACTATATTTTTGTCGGACAATGACACCCCAAAAGGAAGTGTCGAAACCATTTACAAGTTAGCCAACTGCAAACGAACGAATGCGGGAAGGGAGTCTAATGGGCTCAAGTGCACAACGACCACAGAATCTTCAGTTATGTTGCCAGCAGTAGCTGTCACTTTGGCTCATCCTTAGGAAAATCGCTCTATAACTCGAGTCGGTCAGCGAGCGAGTTTTCTCGTATACATTCCTACTCCATTTGTTGTATGATATTTGGGCATTCGCTGCCGCAGGAAAACACTGAACAGTGCATAGAAACGAGTGAGGTTATAAAATTTACCAGTAAAAGATGTGATAAACAACCAGATATTTAAATGTCTTACTTTTATTTTTTCCATTTTATTTTCTTTAAACGGAAATGAACTAGGAAAAACTTATGTGGAAAATATTCTTCCTTATAAGAAAGCAGTACATAATGAGCAAAATAAAAATAAGAATTTGAAGCAAGAAATTTGAAAGGGTATTTTGAAAGAATTTAATTCATTATTTTTTCTTAATTCACATTTATTTATACATTAATTTATTAATTGTGAAGTTCATTATGAATTATTTGATAATTCGCCATTTATTCATAATTCAGCTAACAAATATAGTAAAACAGAGGGAATAGAAATTACGGAGCCCAAGAAAAGTGTACTCCTTCCCTATACGTCACAAACAGTTCCTTCTTTTACATTAGATACTTACACGCGATTGCTTGCTTTCGTTTTAAGCTTGATGTTACTTGATATTCCGCGGAACAAAGCACGTCGTGTTCTACGTGTCGACAGGAAGCGCACAACTGCCATAGCCCCCCAGCCTGGCGATTCTCACCCTGCCGCGAGGAAAAACGATCAGTTTCATTAGCCGCTTGCGCCATTCCGCTATCGAGAGGATCTCGTATGTTATTAGTAGACCTCGGATTTTGGGACAAATGCCTTCTTCTTTTCAGGTTCCTTTAGGAGATTGTGAAAAAAAAATTGCAGGTGTTTACGAATCAGGAAAAAAATAGATCTACTGAAAGCATCCAATAGAGCCTAAAATGTCCCAAAACGGCTGTTGATGCCTATTGTAATATTTTTTGCCTAAATATGCCTGAAACAAGTCATTTTGAGTTTTGAAATAGTCATACGCACGGAATTCTCTCACCCAACACACCGAACACAAGGAGCTCTGCAAGAAAATATAAAGATGTTTCACTCTTATCTCCGATCATCACGCACTTCTTTGGCAATAACACCCATTCATGATGCACCTACGCTGTTTACTGAGAATGAAACGTGAAAGAAAGAAAGAAAAAGAAAGAAAGAAAAACAAAAAAAAGAAAAAGAAAGAAAAAGAAAGAAAGAAAGAAAGAAAGAAAGAAAGAAAGAAAGAAAGAAAGAAAGAAAGAAAGAAAGAGAGAAATAAAGAAAGAGAGAAATAAAGAAAGAAAGAATGAAATATATAAAGAATAAATACTTGACTTTTCGGAAAAAAGTGTTTAATATAATCCTTCTATGATCAGAAGGATCATGTCACTTTCCATGTCTAACAATGCCTAATTCCAGAATTTTGTTACCTGCCTAAATCACCACTTTTTGTGTTTAAAATTCAGAGGTCTAGTTATTAGGAGAGTGAAAGAGCCTTCCAACAGTGCAAGAGACATTGAAGGGCGTCAAGACTGCTATTACGATATCTAGAGACAGTGAACAATGCAGAATCAAGTATGGAGAGAGCACGAACTCTGGAGAAGGATCTAGAGAAATTACGAAGTAAGCAGAAATTAGAAAAATGTACGAAGCAAACAACTGAAAATTATAGATTTTTTTAAAGGAAAAATAAAGATATTGAAATTTTCAGTTCGTGCTTTTAATGTATTTTGCTGTAACTCTATATATTGAATAAAATCAATCATCGCGGAGAAATTCTATTTAATTACATCATCAGAATTATTGAACCTCTGATGCAGTGAACCAAAAATGTTAGTCAACAGAAGTTCACTATAACCGGAGTCGACTGTAATGATTTATACGCAGTGCGGTAATTATCTTTAGACAATTCGGACTCGTTAAAGAGATGATTTCCGATTATGATAATAAAACAAGGATTTCACGGATAAAAATTACACAAGAATTTTTAATAAAACAAGTAATTGAACTCGCAGCTGATCATGAAGCTAACTGCTGGCAAGACTCTCGGCTTGTGGCACGTAAAAGCATTTCGAGTCATCGAATGATATATTTCTAGTGTGTAGATGCAGCCTTACCGGCCTCTTTCCTCATTTTATCGTCGCGCATTTCTCACAACGCATTCGGTGTAGTCTGTTGCCAGCAACCGCGAAGTCCGTCGAGCCGTCCTCTTCGACTCAGAACACATCGAGGAAATATTTTTTCCCAGATCCCCATCTACCTCTCTCTTGCCATGTGAATGCGCGCATTTTCCTTAAACAGCTCCACTACACTTCGATTACAACACGAGGTCCGTTGAGATACGTCATCTGTGACGCTGTCATCCAACCCAGAGCTTGAAGGCCACTGTAGTGACGTTCAAGCCCCCTATGGATTAGAGCGTCACAGCTGTCGAACTGTCACCGGAACTCGATCAATTCATCTGTGACGCTGTCATCCATCAGGAGGTTGAAGGCAATACTTACTAATACTTTAGCAGGTATTGTTGAAGGCCACTGTAGTGACGTTCAAGCTCCCGATTAGATGACAGCATCACAGTTGACTGTCACCGGACCTGGTATTTTAATCGATGTACAGCAGAGAGAGGGAGAGAGAGAGAGAGAGAGAGAGAGAGAGAGAGAGAGAGAGAGAGAGAGAGAGAGAGAGAGAGCGGCAGAGGTTGTCACCTGCAGGAGGGTGTTACCGCCGGTGACGATGACGTTGCCATAGAGCGAATGGCGGGCGTCCACGTCGCACAGCCGCACGCTGGCCGCAACTACGTCAGCGGCGCCCAGGCGGCGCATGGCGGGGGCGGCGGCGGTGGAGACGGGGGCGGGGGCTGCGCCCGGCGTGAACAACGCCTCAGGAATGCTGAAGCGCTCCGCACCAAACTCCTGCCAACGCAACAGCTTCCTCTTCCCCACCCGCCATCGGATGTCTCGCGATCAAACCAGTTCGACGGGGAGGACGGTGAAATGTCTCGTTACTTTCAAATGACGATTTAAATTTGATAAATTACAATGAGGATGACTGTGAAAACGCTGTATTATTAAAAACATCTCTCTTATCCATCTTTTTTCCACCTTCGACAATTATCTTACGTTCGCGTCTTAGCGAAGCGTACTCTGTTCGGCTACGCGAAGCTCGGCTGGCGTTTCAAAGTCTTTGACGAATATATTTACACACTTCCGTCACAGGTTGTTGCTCAGAAAGAGATCGCACGGCGGTTGCAGTGACAATCATGAAATTTTCTAGTGAAGCAACCGGGACGAACCCTTCATGCATGTTATGGGCCAGCATGCCATTAGGTGCCATAGTCACGCATAAAGGAACCCGAAGTGTTCAATCCATAGCGACATGCTAAAAGTCCTGTCGCAAGAAGTTTCTAGTAACATTTGCGATTCCCTCTATGCCCAAAGTACTAAACACTTTTTAAGGATAATTCAGAAGAAAATCATAATTTAGCAAGCTTTTATATAAGTTTGAACAATGCCTTTCTCTTGTTATGTAGTACCTAATTTCCAGGTTAAAAATCAACAGCGTTTTTTCTAATATTCATAATTTTTGTTTTGAAGTTTATTGTATAAAATTTGTAATTGTGTATCGCATTTCCCCCATATTTTGAAGCCACGAGCCGCCAATGAATCAAACTTCGTTTTCAGCGATTAATCTGTCAAACTCCGACGCAACGGAAAGGATTAGACAAATGAATCGTGTAGCTATGAAGAAATAATTCTTAAACTCAACTAAGTCAAAATATTTTAAAGAAGTAAAGTGACACATTGGACTGAGTGGAAATTTGGAAAACGTTAAAAAAATTGCCTAAACGATTGTTGTTAAGATCGTTAATCTTCACCCCTCATGAATTATACGTAAAACAAGCATACTGATCGCTGTAACATCGTTTAATTGTCATCCACTCAAGGTTTGAATCCTATGTTCTGTCGGTAGAGCGCCTGTCTGGATAACAGAAGGTTCGGATCCCGATGGAACAAAACACGCACTCCGTAACAACACATTTTCAAAACATTTATATCCCAAGATAAGTAAAAATCAACGAGGGTTTCAAGTGTCACGACAAACCTTTCTCTTGTTAGATAAAACTAATTTCAAGTGTTCGGGGGCAACAATGCGAGGCACATTGACGGAGAGCGAAGTGTTGCGTCACCTGATGGTATCCGTCCGGAAACTCATAGTGCGCGGCGGGCACCGTCGTCACCACTCTGGCGTCGAAGGGCGTCTCGCTCACCTGCAGGACGCTCATCTGGAAGTCTTGCACCACCTGTGCCACCACACAGCACTTCAGTACTAGAGACAGGATTTTTAAGTAATTTCTAGGGGGCGGATTAGAATTAAATGGCATTTTTTTCTTTTCACTTTAGATCAATTCCGTTTAGTATCGACATTATTTTTACTTTATATCAAATGACCCGTTTTGTGACCCATTTTTATGACTTTTTTTTCTAATTTTTCGGCGATTTCGACTATGAAGTCATTTTTTACCTCTTTTCGTCACTTTTAAAGCATTTTTCGCAATTTTATCGATTTTAATGGCACTTGCTTCAAATAATATTTACGACATGCAACAAATGCTCTCACAGAATTCTCCAGGAGCCTATTTGATTCCTTGGCTCAGAAATTGTAACGTTGCCCGTTGGGAGTATGTAAGCTAAGGGTTTTGTGACGGCTATCAGCGTCAGTGTCGGTTCGGCCGATTTCGCGATAATTAAAAAGTGATTTCCTGATAAGATCAGTCCAAATCAAAAGTTTACAAGTTCAGTTACTTAAAGAAAAAAGATTTACTACTGACAAAATAATTACTTTAATCATTGTCATCACTTTCACAATCATACAATACGCCCACTTCATTATTATTGTCTTTTTCAAGTTTATAACAACTATTTGGTGGACGATGAAAACTTACTTTGAACAATTTAAACTTTGCTTTGAACCTTGCATCAAACGTTTTGAACTTTTAAGTATGTCAACAAGGTTTTTCTTTTTGGCATCCTGCTCGAAATATAAACACCTCTGAGCAGTATTAACTCCACACGCCAGCAGAATAGTCTCAACACCACTGAGCACATAATCTATAACCAGCACATCATACAAAATATTGTACCCACGACATCAACAGGAAACTTCGTGGTTATACAATATGTTCTACCAGTTGATGGCAGCACTGTCACATTTCATGAAGAAAAGGACTTAAATATAAATATAGTTGATCAATGCATTCTGGCGGTTAATAATAGGCGAGATAAAGTTAAATGTCATCTTTTTTTACAACAATGAAATATTATGATGTCTAGGTCTAGAAAAAATTGAAAAAGTGCAGTATCCTTCGTACATGCCTAGATTGCATTTCAAAATAGTAGTACCCCGTTTCCAACAAAAAAAGAGGGCATTTCGTCCTTTCTTGTACCCGAACAGGTTTTCTTACTTCGACAAGAGGGCATGTCCGGAAAAAAGAGGACGTATGGTAACCCTGCAAAACTTGTCCGAAAATCGGCAGGGGTAGTAACAAGGCGGCGAAAACAAGTGCTTCGTTTCCATTTTCAACCCTCCCTCAGTGCTACCCTCTGTTGCGAGGCGGACGAACTGATTCCTGTCAACTGTCAAATTAAGTCCGAAGAGCTGTTTGAACATCGAACGCAGTTTTGATTTTTTTTTTTCATTAAAAATGCACGATCTTTACAAACTCAAAATACAATTAAACAAATGGAATAATTAAATAAGAAACGGCTGACGACTACCCGCCCATTTCAAAACCTGATTTTGATCCACACTGGGTTAACATTGACGATGAATGAGGAAGCTGAATGCAACTCTGTGTCGCCGGAAACTCAAATAGTTAATGGCAGTTTTTACAACGTAGTCCACACATTAGTTAGAGCATTAGGCAGCAGCAACAAGTGAGGATAATTTCCTATGCAGGTGTAGCACACACAACCGTGATTCAAATATCATGCATTCTTGCATCATGCAACTACGCGGTGTAACTTTTGGAACCATACTAGCGAGTGATTATTTTTGTTTCCGGGTGCGTCAATTCCTTTGGTCATTAGCAGTGTAAGTGTAGTTTTTACCTCGGGAGGTGGCGATGTCCTCCCGTTGGATGTGGAGACACGGCCCCGCCCTACAAATCGGCTTTCGGGGTATTCCTTATCTAGGTATCTCCCACTCGCTTCAGCCTGCACAAGCTCCAAGTTCCCAACTTGTGTGGTAGTGTACTGCATGTTAGTGTAAGTGAGTGTGTAAGGGGTGAGGATAGGACAAGAAAGAGGAAGAAATCATCGCGCGCGGTCCGTTGCCCGTTTGTGAAGGTACTGCCCCGGCATTCGCTGTTGCTGATCGGAGAAACCACGGAAAACTACCGAACAGAGCAGCCGGTCGCTAGAATTTTCCTTCAGCAGCAGCTGAAATCGGCCTAGCTGTGAATCCAGTGGCGAACATCCTGCCCCCGTCGAGACTCGAACCCTAGGACCTCCCGGTAAAAGGCACCGCAGTTTCTCAGTTGATGCCCTGAGCCACCTCTATCAGTTCCAGAAGTGGCACTGCGTAAGCGCGTACGGCAATACTGCAGAATAATTCGTCAAAATCAGGCCTCTAAATCGGATCTTACGGAGTTTTATGTCCGTGGGCTTTTAAAAATGGTACAAAAACGTCGTCTTTCCTTGATCTATTATTTATAAATAATTCCTACATAAACGTATGATGACTATGTAAGGTGCGTAGTATCCAGAGGAGACTGAAATGTGCTACCTGATCTGAAATCAATGCAAACTAGGAAACGACGCTAACCACAGAACTTGCTACAAAAAGGGTGTTAAAATCCATGAGTATTTGGAATGATTAAGCCACGTCAGCTTTTCATTACTAGAAGAGTGAATACCTTGAATTCCATATATTCGTGCCAGGAAGATGTGACTTCCGGTAAGTGTTTCTTGCGAGTCCACAGTGGTTTCTCGCGTTCTTTTACAGTTTCTTTTGTAGAAATGAGATACGACGGTATAATCTGGACGCCAACCTTCTCCTGAAACCAATATAAAGCCACATTTTAGTGAGATACAAGTAGTGAATTTTTGGAGAAATGTCAGTCGTATAGTTTTCATGAAGACACTAAAAATTTAATTGCCAGTTTTTCAGCATTAAAGCATAAAAATGCTGCTAGTTCTTTAATGATCGCATTTTCATATTTATAATTACCTCGACTCTTCTGTAGCTTGTTTTGTGGTCGAATCACCTCAAGGAATGGCAAATGTCTACAAATATGCTAGGACCATCATTGCTAGAAGTTTCAGTGCCTCATATCGCTAACGATTGTAACAAATTACAATTAAGCTTACTTGGCTACGATTATTTGGTAGACATATTCTGGCGTTGGGCAATTACGGTCATAACGATTTTCCGCCTGCTAACTTCAATCTGAGGGTTCATCAAAATGGTTCGACCATTCTACCAATTTACACCTTCCTGTTCTGTCTGAAAGGAATTTGATCTGAGCTCTTTTAGTTCCAAGATGTCGAAAATTAAAAATGCTCTTATTCGACATATGATAAGCTAATTCGATTGTTTTTCAACATAAAGGCAAGACACTTTAGTCAACCAAACTCCGAACAGAAAAGCCAGCATTAATTTCAGTACATCAGCAATAGGTAATACCTGCGCGAGAACGCTCGCACGTGGAAT
The DNA here is from genome assembly GCA_011170035.1 of Teleogryllus occipitalis. Lineage (NCBI taxonomy): Eukaryota > Metazoa > Arthropoda > Insecta > Orthoptera > Gryllidae > Teleogryllus > Teleogryllus occipitalis. The sequence continues at coordinate 382,693 of BLKR01000437.1, read as the reverse complement.
CCTCCTAGCATGTACTGTAATATCAAATAGGTTCAGTGAAACCTCTCTGAAAGACCATCCCTATTGAACTATCACCCCTCTCAACGACCATTTTTTCTGGGAACGTACACTAACACCTATTTATTGTACATGGATTATACCGCTGTTATCAGACAACCCCTCTCTCGACCACCAACCAGCCCCGTAAAACCAATTTACTTAATTAGCACATTACTTGAGACTTTTTAAGGCAGAAAATTGTAAGCACACCGTATTTTCAATAGTTCAAATGATTTTTTTCATTTAGTTACACAGATGATTACACAACTCAGTTTAATTTAATTTTACTTATGTTAGATGGCTCAATAGCTAACTTAAATTAATACAATAGTTGAGGTGACCCATCAGGCTCCTCTAGTCGGGATATAGTTCGGAGAATTTCTTGAGGAAGATGTGAAAGGGAAACATATTTTGTATTCCGGTTCTAAGAGATGGGTTCTTGCCGAACTGTGGACTCATGGAGAAGGGCTTTAGGATATGTTTAAGAAGTAGTTAGTAGCTAGATATGTGATACGATAGTCTAGTCTCTAAGTCGAATCGTTTATTGGTTCGTCACCAATAAACAATTACACAAGTGGTGACGTACCAACCAGGTTATTGTACTGGTGAATACCAGGGAGCGTTAGAAATAATTCTGAGAAAATGGTTTTGTACAATTTGCAGTTTCCTTAGCTTTTTGCTGCTTTTAACCAAATTGGGCAAGCGTATAATCGTCTTATTATTGCTTTGTAGTATATTATTAATGCTGAATTGTATGGTAAAGAGCTGGATGTGTGTGTTAATGGCTTGTAATTAAAAGTAGCGCATGCATTCGCGCGACATGTTCTGTGCCTGAGCTTCATTTTCGTGGAAACCGGAGAGCGGAGGGATCCCGGGAATCAAGTAACCGAGGTCACTGATTTGGTATCATGGCTGGTCGATCCATTTCAGTTTCATTTCTTCTAATTAGACGGCGGATATGAAAGTGACATAACGTTTAATTCTTTAAATTAAAAAATTCTGCCTCATCTTACCTTTCTAGAAGAACATCTCAACAACTTTTTCTCTACCGTTAATATACAATCGGTTCACTTGGAACAATTAGTAAATGGTATACAAGATGTAACAATTAAAGATAATTTAAATATGTAAATGTAAATCTATAATATGCTCATGCTTTAGTCTATATACATGTTCACTGATTGTTGATTCGGGGCTCAGTCTCGTCTGGTGCCTGTTACTTCGCTCGGTGATGTCTCTGCCATAGTTCAAACTTACAAATCTTTGTACAAATTATTGTTGCTTACGAACCACGGCGCGTCGCATAAGTATCTCAATGTTTTTGTTTCAAATCTCAAGATCTCCAGGTTTGACCTGCCAGCTGCACCCCATAGTTCTATACCGTAAGTCCCTGTTGGCTTGATTATTGCTTTGTACAGTAATATTTTGTTGTTTAAGGAGAGCTTAGATATTCGATTAAGTAATGACAATTTGCTTACTTTCGTTTGTGATTCTTTCCTTTTTTACGTTATGGATTTTCCAGGTTAAGTGGCTATCTAGGTGAAAACTAAGATTCCTCATAGCAGTTGTTACTGAGAGTTCTGACGAGTTTAGTTCAACTTTTGGACACTGTTCCTTTCGAAGTGAAGAGGTAATATGTTGTGATTTTGCTGTGTACTTACTCTCCATTGATTCGTCCCCTCTTCTATTTTCTCCAGGTGCGCTTGCAGGTGTTGTAATGCTAGCATTGACTCCTCTTTAGCAGCAATGATAGCTGTGTCGTCAGTGAATGTGGTCATAATAGTTTTTTCTGTTGTTGGTAGGTCAGAAGTATATAATACGTACAGTATTGGCGCAAGGACACTTCCTTGTGGAACACCTGCACTCATTGGTTTAAATTCACAGAAAACATCTTGGTATTTAATTTGGAAGAAGCGACTGGATAGGTGTGATTCAAAAAAGGGATAAAATGAATGTGGTAGTGGTTGTCTGATTTTGAAGAGATTTTATTTTGACAGACCTTCGTGCCAAACTCTTGTCATATGCTTGCTGCATGTCCAAGAAAGCGGCAGAACAATATTTCTTTTCTTCAAGACTTTCAGATATTTTGTTTACTATTTGGTGTGTCTGATTTATCTTTGAATGAGCTTCCAGAAATCCACATTGAAATTCTAGTTTTATATTATTTATTATTGGTTTAAGTCGTAGTAGAAGTGGTTTTTCAAAGATCTTTGGAAGAACGTCTGGGGCGGTAGAGTATCAACGTCGGAAGGCACGGTTATCGAGTTGCCCTTTAACACGCGAGTGTATGTTACGTCCGGAATCTGATCCCTGCACACACACAAGGCATATTGCTTTATTTTTATTTTCTCGTCCTTACGATTGTAAGAAAAGAAAGTATTGTAATCATGCACCGAAAAACCGTGTATTTTCGTCAAAAAAAAAAAAAAAAAAAAAAAAAAAACTGCACATGAAACAGTGAATAAATCCTGTTTCTAATTATAGTAAATTACTTCCTCTAACACGTTGTAGCCAGAATCCTTGTTTTGTAGGACCTTTGCTACCAAAATATCGATTGTCGGCTACACATCCGCCCGTCCATCCGTCTGTGGTCAATGGTAGCGCCTAAACCGTTCGGCCGATTTTATCCAAAAGCGATATTCCCCGAACGGTCTGAATGAACTTGAGACTTTGGGAGTTTCAAACGGATATTCTGATTTTTGTGGGTAATTTACACAAAGCTTCAAAAACATCAAAATTATCTCAAAATTCGAACCAATGTTTTTATTAATCTTTGTCCTCGGAGAGATTACGAGAAGGCGCTTACAAGAATGATGCAACTCTCATGTTAGTTGAAATTCCAGATTTTTCGAAAATTGCTAAGTGCAATTTTTTGGGGGCGTCTTGCCACAACTATAATATTGGAGATATACACTTTTTCCTAATGAAATTGTTAACATTTCAAAACTACAAAATTGAAGATAAAGATTTTTTCCTTAAACGTCTCTTGTAAAAAAAAGCAGTTATTTAAAAAAGGTCTTCTTTTGAAATAAATTAGAAACGAGGAATTTTAAAAAACAATTTTTTGAAAAAACGAGTAATTTTGCGTAATACACGCTTGAAATTTGTGCATTTTCTAAAAAAAGTTATTTTTTCATTAAATTCCCTCTCGTACGTCACAACAGACAGTAAAATATAAGGTGCTAGTGTTATTATTTACGGTCGAAATCATGCTTTTGGAATATCGAAGAGAATTGAACTCTTTTCTATTGTGGACATTTTCGGGGAAAATTTTTCCATAGTTTCTGAGAAAATTTCAATGTTTCTGAAAATTCGCTATTTTTAGTTCCCATATGCTCAAATATTTAAGGTTGGTTAAAAAACATCATTAGAGACCCTTAGACGCTTAGGTGTTAACAAATACATTAAACAAGGAAATGCATATACATTTTAATGACGTGAGAGATATTTTTAAAAAATTGTGTAATTTTTGAAAAATGAAAAGAATACATCAAAATGGCTTTTATATCTCAAACAGTATATTTAGCTTTATTCGTACAAAAGGCTTGAAGAAAAAATTTGAAGCCGTTTTTGAGAAAATTTTGTTTTTAATATTGGTTACATTTCAATCGAAATTGCTCAAAAACGAATAAAATTGTCAAAAAATATATAGGTAGTGGGTAAAAGTTTTACAATAAACGCATTGTAACTCTCACAGTAGTTTAGACGTCTAAAACTATTCAGAATTTTCTGTCAAACATGGTGGGAGTACTTGGGCAAACAGGCTAGGAAATGCCAGAATTATGTAGGAAATACTTATGGAACATGTTTGGAGTATTCGGAAAAAATGGGACATTTTAGTTTTTGTCACGATAAATGAGGCAAAAGTGGACGGTAAACACAATTTTGTCACACATATTTAACTTTCGGAATAGAAATTAGACCAATAAAAAAATATTACAATTTCCATGATGTAGTAGCATTCAATCCATGCCAACCAAAGAATCCCTTAAAAAGGAACATTAAAAATAAAAATTAAAAAATCGCATTTGTTTCATTTGCATTTCAGTATTACTCAAGATTTCATACTAATTAGCACAGAAACTCTCAGAAGCAGAGGGATCGTATTATTGAATTTCTTCAGAGCAATATCGTTAGCGATAAAGTATATACATCAGTGGCGAATTCTCCGATACACCGCATATACCGGCGGTATACCTAGTAATTCGAAGTGTATAAGAAACATTTCATAGGTTTGGTAATCCTATAAAAAGTTGAGATTTTGAAAGCTTTAAAACAGATGCGAAAAAATAACTCTGTTTTGCTACCGAAAGCCAGTCAGTCTTCCGCATGCCATCCCTAAGCGCTGTGAAGTGCATTAGAGTGAGAAGTTTCAAACAGTTCTTAATGCTTTCCAGAGAATTATAGAAGAATATTGAAGAAGTAATGGTCACTAGTTATATTTGGACAATTTTCTAAATTCATGGTTTCAATATTTAGTCAATGGCAAAGTAAAATAATCTGCATGTATTATTTGCTTACATTTATTTTGTAAAAAATTGAATTAAGCTTTTTAGTGTGTAGGACTATAATTGCATAATTTAGAAATAAATATTGTGTTTATGAAATAACATTTTATTTTGCACTCCTTTGACTACAATTCCTTTCACTGACTCAGAATTCCTAATATTAATAATTAGGGAACGGATTTTATTGTAATAAAAAATGCAAAATATGTACATACATATGTACTTATTTTTTCCAAAATATGTAAGAAAAAATAGGAAATATGTAAAATAAAAATTCATTATTGTGTTTAAAATTATTCTCTACTAGCATTCGTCAAGCATAGAACGTCGAAATCAGTTCTTAACTAGCATTCGGAGTGTCTGAAAGTAGGTTCTACCTCTACAGAAGTAATTCTACACTAGATTTCACCACACATAAGTTTTATTCGAAATACAAAATACGTTCATAGTATATATTACAATGTTTACGAGAAGCCGGAGTTCGAATGAATAATAGTACTGTGTAGCCAGTGATGAATCGCAGGGCAGCGGTTTCCCCCCCTCCCCATCGATCAACGTGGGAGACAATTTTCTGCAAAAAAATATTTGTAAGCTTTCGATCGAGTAACGAATGTGCTGTTTGAAATATGAGTAAAATCGTAGTGTAAATTACTTTTGTACACAGATATCCTCTCATTCTTGACTCCGAGTATGCAGTAAGTGGGGGTGGGATGACAATTAAGGCGAAGATATAGTGATCATAGAAGCCCAGCAGCATTACATTTGATTTTTAATAAAGATGATTCCGTAACATATAATTTTAACGCGCATCAGAAATATTCCGTTTCGACGTATAAATATATTAAAATATAACGAAAGATGTAGTAGTAAGTAAAATATGTAAAAATATGTAATTATACCAAAATATGAAAAAAAATATGTAAAATTAAAATAGTTCCAATTCATTCAGAATGTCTTGATAATTCAAAAAAATATTATTGAATGCAGGTATATAGTTCCTGTAAAAACATGTAATTACATGGAAATCCGTTCCCTACTAATAATTATTGGCTTCTAAATTGTCTAGCGCATTTATTTTACATAAAAAAGGTTATTATAATTTGACGCCATTATGAAAATAGCTTCGTAATGTAATTTTAAATGTCCCGGTCTTCATTACGCGCCATCTCCATTGGCAGATCGCCCTTCGACGCTATTGGCTCAAAAGGAGTCAATATGGAATCCTCCCACCATGAGAATTAGAGATTTGAGTAAGGGCGTTGAGAATAACATTAAGATTTCGTCATTTCAGTGCAGGTCCAGTTTGCTGTTACGCGCTTAATGTGTTCGAAAAATCTAAATGAAAATCCCTTAATGTTACAGAAAAGCAATTTTAATTTCATGTTTCTATTCACAAATGTAGGGCGTCGGTGGGTAAGGAGTTAGCTTACTGGCCTCCGAACTCTGGGGTGCGCGGGTTCGATCTCGGCCGAAGTGTCCGTACTTTCGAAGAGCGGAAAATCCACAGTAGCATATCAAACTTGTGGCATGTAAAAGAACCCTGGTGGAATGCCCGGCAAAATTAAATCCCTTCGACAACATTCACCCTAAAGAGATCTTACACTCTTCGACGACAGTTCGGATATAGTAACTGAGACCGACATCTGGCGGAGAGAGTGAGAGTCATGTCTCAAGCCTTTTAAGGGACCGCCCGCGCGGCGCGCCTGCTCGACAAGGTCCCCTGACCCGAGTTCGGAGATAGGCTTCTAAAGAAGCCTGGGCCGAAAAGTCGGGGAACGCAATGGGAAACCACCCTGAGTATTTCCTTCCAAGAATCTTGGGTTACCTAACTTCCGTACATGGAAGATAGGACCAAAGAAGCAGATTCATAAATGTATGGTTTGATTTATTTGGTCAAAAAATTTGCAACGGTAAACGAACTGCAGATTTGATTTTTCTGCATTGCTAACAATATAGTAACTCACGGTCAGCTCTACTCCTACCACTACAAACAAAAGGCGAGCTCAATAAAACGTGCCCGTAGTGAATTAAGTTTCGAATGATTAAAACATTTGTTAATTATTTAATGTTTGGATTTTCCATTTTACCTAATTTTATATTAATCTATTTGATATTATAAATATAATTATGATCAAATACATAAAAATAAAATTGTGCTACATACATTCATGAACCCGGTAGAATTTGAGCGGGGTGCCTGAGCCATCCGCAGCACTATTTGGGATCCCAATATACATTTAAAATATTTATACTTATATATAATATTATTACTTTTATATATTTATTTATAATTTTTATACATTTAATATTGCGAGCTTGTCAATACATTTCGAGGAAACCTTACGCAAGTTGCTGGCCGAGTATCTTTTGATTGCTTCCTCCCCTTTCCGAGAAATTTCAGCGCAAAGGAAATATGACACGGCGTTGGGTCACTGAGTCACTCCGTGGTTCCTATCGTTACTGCTCCTTCCTTTGCAGTTCGCAGCTGTATCCCAACCACAAGCCCAGTAAGCGATTTTACTTCCAATCACACACTCTAAAGTGGTGTTTTGATGCTTTCACTGATTACAGTATATGTATATTATACTAATTTGTGTTTATTTTAGTTTCACCTTTTGGGTACAGTCTTCGTGGGTGTGTTTATTTATTTCAAAATAAAATACTTATGTGAAATATATATTAACTATCTTTAAGTTGACTAAAATATTTAGATTATGTTAGTATATTTATACTCCGATAATGTATTTACTAGAATATATTTGTATTATAATTCTATATTAATTTTATGAAGTAAAATTTTATAATATTATAATATTTAGAGTTACATTAATTCAAATATTTCGTTAGGCACAGAAGTGTTTCTTTTCTATATGTGAAGCAAATCAAAACCAGAAAAACTACGAATGAATTATGTTCAATGTGAAAAGATGTTTCATGTAAATACATGAAATACATTTGTAAAAAGAAGACATAGAAATTAGTTAAATACTCGTCATTGTTTCTAATCTATTTATACAAAAAATTAAAATAACCACGCACTTATTAAAGAAACAAAAAAGTGTTTACAGGTTTCTAGTCTTTTTTTACTGCACAGTGAATAAATCATACCAAGCGCCCCTATTCATTACAAAACATGGCGCGCCTACTGCCGGGTTCACTTGTATATTGCATACCATTTAAATGCATTAATTACAAGTTAAATATTAAAAGTAAACTCCTTAGTAACATACCTACCTCCTTGGCACTAACCTTTAGAAATGATTCACACAGTGAAGTAATGTAATCTCCTCCAATAGGCGACCTTACTATGGCTCTCTTGAGCACAAAACCATCTTCAACAGGTACAGCCGATGTATGTGTTGCCCCACTATCCACAACTATTCCCGTAGTACGGCCGTTGGCGAAAGCAGCAAGTACAGAATTCTTGGCTAAAAAGAATGCAGGCACGTTGTACTTTTCAAACATAATTTCAGTCAGTTTTTCCCTTTTTTCTGCCTCATTCCATGATGCTTCTGACATAAGGACAGGATGAAAATGTGGTTCTGATTGTATAACTTTTTCGTACGCATAATCCAACACCTTTTCGAATAAGTCCCAATCATGAATCATCCCATCTTTCATATATCTTAATAATTCCATTCTCTCTTTAGCAACGTGTACGAAATTAGTGTCGACGTAATATTTCCTTCCGTTGTTATCAAAAGGATTTTGCTTTCCATCAAGCCATTTTTCATCTTCATCAAAGCATGGAAATGATTCTGTTTCTTCGGATATCCCAACAACTGCTGGAATTTCTGCTTTTGGAGTACTATCTTGAGCGTGACCAACTCGCAAGGAATAATGCCCCACATCAAAAACCAAAGCTCCTATGTCATCTCCACCATACAACATATCAGCACTCATATTGTCCGTTCTTTACCACTCAATAAATTTCACGACCGAATAAAGGTACACTTCACTATCGCGTTAATTATAACAGCTTCGTAAATTACATTTGCCGCATCACTCGGTAACAACCGCACATTTAAAAATCCTTGAAATAGGTTACAATCGTTCCCTGTTTACAATGGCTCCCAGCACTCTGAGGATATGCAGACGGGAAAGGATGTTTCGACCTTCGCCGCGCTGGAGTTTCACACTTTGGCCACTAGGGGCACTGCAGAAACCAAGTCAGAGACTCTACAAAGCAATCACTTCCAAAGCTATACAGATCGTAATTAAATTTTGCCAACATTTGAAAAAGAAAATCGGAGATTTTCGAACACAAGGTTTGTTTTCGAACGGAGTAGACAGTAGAAGATGTCAACAATTTTGAGATCCAAATCAACATTCAGTGAAATACGGAAAGTGGCGTTATTGAATGTGCATACTGAAAATGGAATATGGTGTATGGAATGGAAAATTGTGTTTCGACCTTCACTGCGCCGGAGTTTCAAATTTCAACCATCAGAGTCACTACAGGAACTCGGATAGTTTTCGGAAGTAGCGAATTTTGAGGTACAAATTTACATTTAGTATAAGACGAAAAATGGTATTCACTATTAATTTTTTAAAAATTATTCACTGAAACAATTCTTCTGATCAGATACGGTTGAAATAGATATTATTCACTCGATATCACATAATTTCTTTTAGAGATTATAATATATTCTGATGAATCAACCAGCATTTTGATATAAAGACATACTTTCTAACAGCTTGTCTATTTCTAATCGTAACATTTTAATAGATATTTATTTGTAGAAACGGAACACCACAAATAGGATATTGCCAAAATCTTACCAATGCCGTCCCTGAAATCTTTCTGTGAAGATGGTAGTCGCTAGTCAAATACTCACCCACTTATTACATCTAAACATTAACAATAGCTACTTGTAAACATGAACGGGGCATTTAAATAATTATTTGTAAATATTTATTAGAGAAATCTTGAATAGTTGCTCTAGACAATGTTTACTAATAAAAGTCCCTCGCATAACTTTTCATTTTCATAAGTTGGCAGTACCTAATACAGGTTAGGTTGATTTCGGCGTCCGTACTTTACTTTCTTTCGGCATTCAATATTTCTCCACATTGTTTACGTTGAAAGTGAATTATCGTTGAATAGTTTGTGGTTGCGTGTGGTACAACACTGTAAGTAAGAATGGGTTTCTCTCGTATCACAAGAAAAACAGTGCTGACAATAGGATGATTTGCACAGCATATCTAGTCATAAGCCAGTACTTACCGTTGCGATGAAATTGACATCAATTTTTACTTTCTCGTATACGTAGGTATATACGGAGTAATATAGGTAGTATAGTGAAAGTTATGTAATGCTGCGCAAAAAAACTGCCGATTTCCGGCAGAAAAAAATTCATTGTCCGGCCGTGAAAACAATAAAGTGGATAAATCCAGTTGCTAAATTAAGAGAAAAAAATCCTGCAGTGGTGCAGTCAGAAACCCAGTTTTATGGGTCCATCATGCCGAAAAACCAATTCGAAGCAAAACGTCCGCCCGTCCGTCTGTGAACACTGCTGGCGTCGAAAACATGCGTAGATTTTTTTCCAAATTGAAGAAGCCCCTGTCCATCTGGCTCTAGTTGAACATTTGAGATTTTGAAAAACATTCTTTAAAATTGGGAGTACTTTACTAAAACTTACTTTTCTTTAAAATTGGGAGTACATTAAGCTCATCGGACATTTTCTAAATATTCTCAAAAACGGCTCCAATTTTTTTATTTAAATTTCTTGTAACAATAGGGTAAAATACACTTTTAAATCTGGCCTAGGTCTGATTTTCGTGGTTAACGGAATTTTCGAAAATTGAAAAAGTTTGAATTTTTTTCGGCGTCTTCCTACAACTAAAAAATTGAAGACAGAGAACCTTTCTTTAAATGAAATTTGTTGTCCATAAGTAGTTCTTTTATAATGATTATGTACATTTTTTGAAAATTTTACTAATTTCCGTGCAATAGTGCGTGCAATATTTGCAATTCTAAAAAACTACAAAAACAAGATTTTCTCAAAAAAGGCTGCAACTTTTTTCTTTAATTTTTTTGGCTGATATAGTACCAAACAAACTATAGGATGACAAACGTCATATTGGTCTATTCTTTTGTTTTCTTGAAATAACAAAAATATATTTTTTCACTTGTCTTTTACGTGGGTAATATTTGCGTTAGAGGCGATTTCTTCGCGTTATTGAAATTATGAGTACATGTGCTTTAAATAATGTCATACAAGGTTTCTCGTAAACTCAACAGTTTTCTGTTAAAATGAACTCAAAATTCCACATTTTCAGAAACGTTCAAATGCCATTTTCTCTAAAATGACTCCAATGTTTCCTTCAAACTTCTGCAAGGAATAGTGGTAATAACACTATTTAATACGGCGTAAAGTTCATTTTGGGGGTACTCTTTTGTTGTTGTTTTTTAAATTAGACAAATGCAGGTTTTTTAAAATATCTCTCACGCCGCTAATACACACTTTTCAATGGATACGTATGCATTATTGCATTTGCAAGTAAAAGTGATTTAATGGCTTCAAATTAAATTTTTCGAAAATTCAATAGATTCCTGTGAAAATGAGCTTCAAATTTCGCATTTACAGTATCGCTTTACGCCATTTTCTTAAAAACGGCTCCAAATTTTTCCATGAAAATTGCTATTTAGGACGAGATTGTAAACTTTTTTTTAAATATTCTTAAGTTCTACTACTTAAAAACCGAAACGTTGAGAAAATTTCAAAATAATGTAATTTGGGTGGCGATAGATGATAGCAGCAGGCAAGAATGAGGGTCAAGATTGTAGAGTACCAGTCCACAAAAAGGAAATTAGAAAACTTTACTACCAGAAACTAAACTTTTTCTAAACAATATATAACAAGTATTGTATCGCAGCTTCTGAGTCAATGACCCCCATCTCGATCAGGTTTTTCGTCCAGTTTCCCTGATCCATTGAGCAAATGCTGAGATGACCCCTTGTTTTGCTTCTGGACATAAATGTAACTTCATTATCTGTGCACGTCTTCCAGAATTCAGTGGGAAATATATTTATTTAAATTATCGTTTCCATGTCGCGCAGAAAGTATTATTCCTTGACGAAGGGTATCAAGGATAAGAGCCCAAAATATATTGCTTATTTATCCTTGAAAATAGATTTTATTACAGGGGAGCGGTTTTTTCAAGTAGTGTATGACTTAGTGCAGGGATCACAGAATTATGAAAATTTGCACAGAATTCACTTCTCTCCATAACACGTCATACACAGTTTTAACTGTTTTTGACGTAAAAAATAAATAAATAAATAAAAGAAAGTCTGTGCCATTCTGTAGCACCTCTAGTTACTTTCTCGTATACATACGTATATACGAAGTAATATACGTAGTATAGAGAAAGTTATGTAACGCTGCGCGAAAATCGATTTCGAGATTTCGACGAAAATACACGTTTTGGGTTCCCCTGATACCAGAAAAGTGTTGTTTTTTTTTTGGAAACGTCCGTCCGTTGGAACTACTTGCAATTTTATGACTATGGGGAGGATGTCTGATTGTATAATAACAGTATGATATTATTTAACTCATTTAGAATAGCTCTTTGTTATATCTTTATTTATTTATTTATTTATTTATTTATTTACGTCAAAAAACAGTTAAAAACTGTGTATGACGGGCTATGGGGAAAAGTGAATTGTGTGCACATTTTCAAAATTCTGTGATCCCTACACTAAATCATATACTACTTAAGTTTTGAATTTTGAAAGGGAGAAAAAAAACAAAAAAACTCCCATGTAATAAAATCTATTTTCAAGGATAAATAAGCAATAAATTTTGAATTTTGAAAGGGAGAAAAAAACAAACAAAAAAAAACTCCCATGTAATAAAATCTATTTTCAAGGATAAATAAGCAATAAATTTTGGCTCTTATTACTTCCTGCCGCGACAACATGGAAACGATAATTTGAATAATTGTATTTCGCACTGAATTCTAGAAGACGTGCACAGAAAATGAAGTTACATTTATGTCCAGAAGCAAAACAAGGGGCCATCTCAGCATTTGCTCAATGGATCAGGGAAACTGGACGAAAAACCTGATCGAGATGGGGGTCATTGACCCGGAAGCTGTGTTACAATAGTTGTTACAGGTTGTTTATACTCATTTATACAGTCCAAATGGTAATTAATGCATTATGTATCATTGTTAAAATTAATGTTACTTTTCTTGTGATGCTCAGTATAGTCTCTAATTGTATAGAAACAGTTATGCAGCAGAAACGATTTCACTTGGGATTTAAACTTTTCTATTGAATTTAATCGTTTAATGTCATCTGGCAAGGTGTTGTAAAATAATGTACATGTATTGTATGTGAATTTTTTGTAATGAGCTGTTGATACTGTCACCTGATGAATATGATTTCTACGTCGAGTGTTATAGTAATAGACTTCGGCATTTTCTGAAAATATATTCCCGCCCTTAAGCAAGTCATTTTTTACAAAAACCACTGATTCGTAAATAAAAAGACACGGTAATGGTAGAATTCCTAGATTAATGAAGATAGGCTTACAAGAATCACGTGGGTGGGATTTGGTTATTATTCGTACAATTCGTTTTTGTAATCTAAAAGTCTGGGAGCTATAAGATGTATTTCCCCAGAATATTATGCCATATCTCAGGCGGGAATGAACATTCGCGAAGTATACACAACGAGCAGTATGAAGGCTGACTGAATTTGCAAGAATTCTGAACGCGTAGCATAATGAACTTAATTTTGTGTTCAATTCATTTAAATGGACGTTCCATTTAAGGTTTGACTGAATTGAGAGACCTAAAAATTTTGTTGCATTAACATGAGTCAATGGTACACTGTTCATTTTCAATGGAGCACAGAATTGTTTATTTGAAATGGAAAACTGCATTAAAACCGTTTTCTTTTCGTTTACTATTAATTTGTTATTTCGGAACCAATTTGAAACATCTGATATTGTACTATTTACGGTTTCTTTATTGCAAAGGATGTTCGTATCATCCGCAAAGAGAACCGTTCTTCCGTTTCGAATCGTCGAGGGCATATCGTTTACGTAAAGTAGGAACAGAATAGGGCCTAAAATCGATCCTTGAGGAACTCCACATGCAACGGGCAAAGAGTCGGAAAGGTGCGTACGTAATGTTCCATCATTCCAGTAAGGTATTTCAACTTTCTGAGATCGTTGTTTAAGGTACGAACATAACCAATCTAGAGCAATACCACGGATTCCATATGAAGGTAATTTTGAAAGTAAAATGTCATGATCAATGATGTCAAAAGCTTTTGAGAGATCTAAAAATAATCCAATAGGTGCCTCGTTTTGATCTAATGATGAGGCGACATCTTTAAGAAAAGAAAATATAGCTGTTTCCGTTGATTTTGATTTTCTAAATCCATGTTGGCAATCTGAAAGCGCGTCGTGTTTAGTGAGAAAGGTTTCCATTCGTACGTAAAAAGTCTCTCTAATATTTTTGAAAAAACTGATAGAAGAGAATGGGCCGATAATTTTGAATTTCATTTTTGTTGCCTTTTTTGAAAGAGCGGCTTAATTTTAGCTGTTTTGAAAATATCTGGAAACGTTCCAGTGCATAAAGATGCATTAAATATGTGAGTTAACGGGTGTATAATGGCATACGCACAAGTCTTTAACAAAGAATCTGGGAATTCATCTAAACCGGACGAATATTTATTTTTTAGTTTACCGATTATTTTGAGAATTTCATAGGAAGAAGTTTCGGAAACGAACATTGTGTCTAAAATTTTGGGTGCACTGTCTGTTTTTGAATTTTGTGCCTGAAGACCCTTAGTGAGATCGGCAGCAATTCTCGAAAAGTATTGGTTAAAGAGACTAGCCACTGTTGCCGGATCGTTGACATTTATATCGTTATATTTTAAAACAACATTCTCTACGGGTTTTCTAGTTGATTTGGTAGTATTTTTTATTATATTCCACATTGATTTTGTTTTATTATTTGAGTTCAAAATATCCTGATCGTTTTTCATGATTTTTGCCTGCCTTATGACTTTTCGTAACAATGTTTTGTATTTTTTAAAGTAGATAAGGAAATCTTGAGATACGTCATGACGTTTAGAAATGAAAGAAAGAATTCGCTTGTTTTTACAAGATGTCCTAATCCCTTGTGTTATCCAAGAATTGCTTTTCCGTGAAATATTTAATTTTCGTTTTTGAAGAGGAAAGCAAGTGTTAAAATGAATTGAAAGAGTTGAAAAAAAAGAATTATATTTCTCGTTTGTATCAACAGTATTATAAACCGCTTCCCATGACTCCTGCATCAAGTAGTCTATGAATAATTTAATTTTACTTTTAGTAAACAATCTAGTCATACGTGTATTATTTATTGTGTCAGTGATCGCATTTCTTATAATGGTAAGAATTTGTGCATCGTGGTCACTGTATCCTAAATCTTTTGTTTCAACTTCATATCGAGTAGTAGTTTTGTTAATTATAATTTGATCAATTGCCTTCATCGAATTTTGTGTGATTCGTGTAGGTACATTAATTGTAATGTCTAAATTGAAGGAATTAATTAAATTGAGAAACTTTTCTTTCTCGCAAGATTCGACCAGAAAATCAATGTTAAAATCTCCGCATACAACAATGGATTCAAAAGAGCGATTGCTGACTTTGTTAAGTGTTATCTCAAGGTTTTCTAAGAACAAAATATAATCTGCAGTTCTCTTTGTTGGAGGTCTGTAAATGCAAAGTATTATCACTTTTAGTGAAGTAAGATGTACAACAGAAATTTCGAAAATATTTTCAATGGAATACACATTTAATTCTGCCAAGGGGATAGAATCAATATTATTTCTAACGTAAATACAAGAACCACCATACGTAGGACCTTTATGCGATTCTCTCTCTCTACAATAAAAGCCTGCGAGGTAAAAGTTTGGAATTTGGAAAATGCTAAGTTCATTAGGAGATAACCAATGTTCTGTAAAGCAAAGAACGTCCGTTTGATTTAGATCGCTCTGTAGAGCTGCCTCGATAAACTCAGTTTTATTTGAAAGGGACTGAACATTATGGTGAAGAATGTTTATTTTTTGCAAGTACCTACACGAATGTTTTTCTGCTGCATCTGACTGTAGTTGCTATATATTTACTCCATTTTTACCTCGAGTGCGTGGTCGAAGGTTGTAGTGTGTCCGGGCAGTGACAGGTTGTGAGGAAGATGGGGCATCAGATGAAGACGAATTGGTAGTGGGAATGGGAGAAACGGGAGTAGGTTCAGAGGAAGAGGCAACAGGGTTCGAAATAAGGGTGGGGGTGGAGAACGTAAGGAAGGCGAAAGGGACGGATTTTTGGCAGGAGACTGCGTAGGACTGGAGTTGATGATGTATTGTGCAAGTTTGTTACCGACTGTATGTTTTCCAGCAAGGTTCATGTGAAGACCATGCCGGGTGAAGTGTTTTGCTGAGAGGAAATTCATTTCAAAAAGTGTGACATTTGTTTCTCTCAGCTGCAGTTTCAATTGTTGGTTTGCGTGCTTAATCTCGCTGCATAGTGTTGGTCTGTTGTACCAGAAGGGCAGAGTCGAGACTACAATGTTAGTATTTTGGGCGGCACATTGTAATTTGTTAACATGTTGTTCAGGTGTAAAGTTACCGCCCAAGTTAATGTCATTCTGCCCTCCTATGATAATGACTGTGTCCTGATTGGTCATTGTTTTCGTGTGGGTGTCCAATTCTGCAGTCACATCTGCAAACCTCCCGTTAGGTTTAAAAATAGATGAGACTGAGAAATTGGAGGGTAACTTCCTACTGAGAATGGAGGAAAGATGGCGGCCATGACTGTCAGCTAAAATAAGTACCTGTTTTTTAGGCTCAGTAGGAATGTCTTTGTTTTCAAGTGAGCTAGGATGCGCAGCTTTACGTGTTTTGGTTTTGACGCGCTTCCTAGCCTGTTTGCGTTGGTTTGTGCATGTATTTGTCGATGGTAGAGAAGGGTGGTGAGGATCAGGAAGGCGAGGAAAATCTGTTTCATAATCTAAAACACTAAATTTGTTTGGAGTTGTGACTGGATGCGGTGTCTGTGTCTTTTGTACAGTCACGGGTGTACGGTTGGTATTATTCGCAGTGTTGCCGACTTGTACCCAACCGTCTGTGTAGAGAACGACCTCTTCCAACCTTCGGATATGTTGATCTAAATTATTGTTTACGTGTGTGAAGGCTTTCAGAAGGTCGGCTTTGAGAGTGTAGAGAGTAAAGAGAGTAGAACGAACAGTAGCCATGTCACGAATGCGTTTTAATGTACGTGATAAAAATTGAAATAAATACAAGAAACCCCAGATAAGAGCAACAAAAACCTAGCTTTGTATTTTAAAAGTGTTAAATTGATGTGTATTAAATAAGTTAAAAATCAAGATTCAATACAAAAACTAGAAGGTATGCTACACACAATTCTAATGGAGCTAGTACTTACGAAATTTGGCAATGTGGCTACGTAGAATTTCGTCAACTTAAGCTGCAACTGTTTTATACAATCAGTAGATTATACGTTACCGTAATTAGATAAAAGATAATATCTGAAAGTTTGTCTTAACAACGCGTATTCTGTGACTTCCGAGGTGCAAACAATGCTGATATTACTACGCTGGATGCTAATTTTATCAATTAAACTAAACTCAGGGTTCTTGTCTTATCACAAAATATTTATTTTTTAAATTAAAAGACACTTAAAAAGGCTTTGCCCTGAACTTGATTTACATCAAATCAGCTTGCCGGAACCTGGACAGAAAGGATGATTTGTAATGTTGTTCATTCTTTATTCTATGAGGAATATTGCTTCAATGAAAATTCAGACGTTGCTAACTATGAAAATAACCTTTAAGAAAGCACAGAAAATCATTAAAAAATAGAAGAACAACGAGACTGTCATTTTATGTTGTTCCATTTCTTGAAATGCACATTATGTAAGTTTCATTATTGATAAAAAAAGACGCGTTTTACTGGTTGAAATGCACATTCGAAAGAGAGCGCACCACATGGACTACTGTGCGCATGCGTTGCTGCCGCAGACGAGCGAGACAGACGACGGCGTGCGGGTGCACCACTTCGCCCCGTGCAGGGGCCTTCGCTTCTCCGTGCAGCCGCGCACGTCCAAGCAGCCCGCCTCCGCCTGCTCTTCCGACTGCACCACCACCTGCACGTCCGCTTGCATGTCTGCGTGCACGTCGGCTTTCACCTCCTCTTGCAACCCGGCTTACGACTCGTGTGCTTCCGCCGGTCCGACGCCCGTCTGCGTCTCCGAACCCGCCGCGCGCCTGCGACCGTCTTCTGTCAGCGGTTCGGCGTCCACTGTGGACTCACGAACCTCTCCAGGCGAGGGCGGGCGAGGGGAAGAGGAAGCTGGAGGAGGAAGAAAATGCAATATCAAACCGGAAGGCCAGAAGTGTGATGATACAGGTGACGAATCAACCACAGTTGAAGAAGAAGAGGAAGATTTAGAAGAAGGAGGAAGGGACGAGGCGCAAGGAGGAGAATGGAAAGTAAGAGGGTATAAGAGCTCGATTGATAGTGGAACGGTAGACGACCTATCGGTTGAAGATGAAACAGAGGAGGAGGAAGAAGAGGAGCAGGAGGAGGAGGAGGAGAATTTAGAAAGCAGAGCGAAGGAGAGGAGAGGGATGGCGAGAGGCGCCGGGGGCGTGGGCGTGGGCGGGGGAGAGTGCGCAGCGGCCGCGGCGGGGGGCGAGGGGCGTGGCTGCAGCCACCCGCTGTGCCTGAGGTGCGGCAGGCCCGCGGTGGGCGGGGCGCGAGCGGCCTCCGCCGCCCCCTCGGCCGTGTGCGCTGCCGCGCCGCCCGTGCGGGGCACAGCCAGCTTCCCAGACGCGCGCGTCTTCAAGCTCTCGGACGTCCCCCGCTGGTACGTGCTCCGCGGCCACGTGCTCAATAATTATGTGGCCACGGGGTGAAGTTCTTAAGTCAATTTTTGGCGAACTTGGGTTAAGTACTGAAACTACAAATTAAGTATCTATATTTTATTTTAGTAAAAATGACCGAATTCATGTTGCCTGCTTAACGACAAAAAAGCGTTGGGAAATATAGCTTAATCGGCTTAATATAGCTTACGACTCAATAATATAACCCTTGTTTTCTCCAAACTAAGATATTTGAATGAAGAACTTTTATCCCGTGACCACAGAATTGTAAGATATCGTAATACCTTGTTCAGTACCTTATGGTCGGAGAATGAAATATTAAGTGAAACAAGAAATATATATTTTTTTGAATAATTTAAGGAAAGCATGTTCTATTTCTTATATAGAAAGAACAAGAAAAATACATGGTTTCAAAATCAACGTAAACATTACTGGTGTACTGCCTTCGTTAGTTAAAAACAATAAATAAATTAAACATTCCAGTTGCTTTGCTCCGAGAAGAGTGTGTCAATTGACAGGTCAAAATTGATACTGATTGTTGATGCAGTAATTTTCGCTTTTTTACATATATGTTGAATTAGCAAACTAATCAGGAATCTAAATACTGATTTCAATGTATTCTTCAATTTATTATATCAACGGACCCCGTGTCATAGCAAACTCATGACCATGACTCTTCAAGTGCAATGACTCAGTATTTCCACCAGTGGCGTGCATTCAACCCCGGCACTGCTGGGGTAAGCAAATAATTTAATAAATACTAGTGAGAACCCGTCAAAATTTGACGGTGAGATCTGAGATAAATGTAAAATACTGTGCCCAGACTAATGTTCACAATATGTTGCGTTGTTTGGATCTTCAGGGTATAACGAAGATATCTTGTGATGTAGAGTTTCCAAAATTTTGAACATGTTTGCCCCATGACCAGGTGACAATGCAACATCGGCACCAAATGACACAAAAGAAAGAGCACTATTATACTGACGAATATTATTTCTAAAGTTTTTGGATGTGTCATCATTTATAAACAACTTTGATTTCTTCTGGCATATTGCTCGAAGGTAAACTTATTTTCCCATTTAAGCAATACAAAGTAAACTCGTTTGCAGAATTTCTCTCACATGGGAAGTGCAAAGCAGAACAAAACTGGCATTTCACAGACAACGACCCAACAGAGAACGAAATGACCTCACTAACACGACTTCTACGCTGACTTTCTCTTTCCCTGCGTCCACTTAATGTACGTTTGTGTCTTTTGGGGCGCGTGGGCAACGATCGACATAACCTGTGTACAACTTCACTACTTAAGTACAACCGAGCAAAACCCACGGTCCGAATGTTCTCTACAAAATACACCACAAAAGCAAATACATGCCAACTATCAACGCCACAATGCAATTATTACACTGAAACAAAACTTGACGAATTGTAAATAAATCTCAACAATCAAAACAAAACATCAAGCAGCGCCATCATGAAGCAGATTTGGAAGAAAACAATTGACTATTGATAAGCGTACTATTAAAGAATGATTTAATTAATTAATTTACACCGTAAATGTTGGTGAATCAACACTAACAGTATCTGATAACACATCTAGAGACCATGTTCTTTCATTTAAAGGAAAAAACACTACAATCGGTTCAGTAGAAGCTCCAAACGAAGCCATGGCAGAATACCTTATTTTTTTAAATATATAGATTGAGAATTAAAATTACGATGAATCGTATGTCATTTGATCAAAAATATTGCACCCACTGTATATTCTACTTCCCTAGAGAGTTTATTAATTATTATGAGGAAGGGTGTTCTGACATACGTATTCACAAGACTAGATTCCCCGAATTTTCGAATAGCATACTGTATCCTTATGAGAGTCAGTGTGCATGACTGGTCTTTGTAATGTAAAAAGAATAAAAACATGTGGCCGAAACAGAACTAGTGACAAAAGATTATCCACTTTAGCCTATTGAATCATCACTACTTGAGGACGTGTGACGCACACATTCATTTTTCGGAAAAACTATGCAGTATTTTTCTAGTCATGAAAGACGAAGTTTAGTTTCCACGTTACCGCAACATTTGCAGGAAGCAGATTTCATTTTCCTGTTCTGTAAGTTACTATTTACTTTTTTTTCATGAAAATACATCTTGTGTGGGAGTGTTAAATTGCAAGTTGGAATTGTTTACTTTCAAAACATTTTGTATTTCACAGTTGTAAAGAATCTCCTGTTGCGGGGCTATATTATGTACGGTAGGGGAGGAGGAAGTTGGTAGGTCGCTAGCAACTGGGATATACAATGTAATCACTTACGCCCCTGATTTCTACATAATACCAAAACCACAAATAGAACTTAGAATGGTAATGTTGGTAATGGTTACTTGAATGGTAAAAATTAAATATAAAAAGATGATAATTAAGGAATAATGTATTGAAATTATAAATTATGTTAATATTTAAAATGCAAAAGCATTCTATTTTTTGGATATTACTATGAGGTGACTTATCCTGACGGGGTGAGGAGATAATGAGTAACGATGTTATTGAGTAACATTTGTAACTAAAAGCAATGTAATAACGAAACTGTCTGTCTGTACTTGGTGCGACAGCCCGCGTACGGGCCACGGCAAACCAGCAATAACAAAACTGGTAGCAAATGTTTTTGTTTTATTTAAACTCTCTCGGAACACACATCTGCAGATTCATTTTTATTCGTTAAGGATCGCCTTCAGCATTTCCAACTTCCTTCTAGGGTTCTTCAGCGCCACTGTAAGAAAAAGTTGATGCATCGGTGAAGAGAAACGGACTACGTACTAGAGCCTAGTGATCCGAAGGCTTCACGGGCTCTCCTTTGAGACTCATTGTTCTTCAAGATCTCAATTACTCTTAATTTAAGACTTAAAAACCCTCAAATGTATAGAATAATAATTATTACATTGCTTTTACATTTCCTATGTGTAAACGTGATGAAAACGATGATGTTTTCCACATATTTACATATTTTTACATACATGATGCTTTTACATATTTCCCTATGTGTAAACGTGATGAAAACGACAACTAAGAAGTGAAACTGTTAATCCCGGATCGCCTTATACTTGAATAAAACATACATAGGGCCGCCGCCGCGAGGAAGAGCGCAATGTGAGCGCGCTGCCGTGCGCAGCGGTCGCGGGCCGACGCGGCCGGTGTCTGCGACGGGCGGCGACTCGTGGAAGAGGCGGCCGCAGCCACAGCACGTGCAGGCTTTTCCGCCGCCGGCGCCGACTCACGCGCGGCTCGCCCGCCCGTCCGCGCCGCACGCGCGCGCCTACCCACGGCCCCCGGTGCCCCCGCCCCCGCTTGCGCCCCCCACGCCGCGCCAGCCTACGCCAGTGTTCACGCGAGGTCAGTCAAAGATGACTTGCGATGGGGAATGATGTAGTAAGCTGAAACTAGTACCGGGAGCGGTAGCTTAGTACATCAACTGATACCACTACAGCGCCTCTGACCGGGAGGTCCTAGGTTCGAGTCCTGACGGTGGTAGGATTTTCGACACTACCTTTTCAGTCGCTGTCTGGAGGAGAATTCTAGCGGCCGGCTGCTCTGATGGTTAGTTTTCCGTGGTTTCTCCGATCAACACCAGGCGAATGCCGGAACAGTACCCTACCAAACGGGCCACGGACCGCGCGCGATCTGTCCTTCCCCTTCCTTGTCCTATCCTCTCCCCTTACACACTCACTCTAACATGCACTACACTACCACATATTCCGGGAGACCGGTCGGGAGTTTAGAGCTTGTCCCGGCTGGGGCGGTGCCCCGCTGGTGGGAGAGTCCTGGTTAGGGGGAAACCCCACTAGCTGACGGTACGTCGGTGCCGGATCTCGCCATCCAGCGAGGGAAAATCACTGCCATCTCCCGAGAAAAACATGCACTACACTAACGGGACTAATGACCGAAGCAGTTGACGCGCCCGGAAACACGAAAAAATCAATCAATCAATCTGAAACTAGTACTAATGACATTAGGCCGTTAAATGGCATTAACCAACCTAGTTTGTTATTTGTGTTATCAGTTTTGTGTCATTCAATACTTTTCGTAATACCACCCTTTTTGGCAGAAAAATGTGCAAACAAGAAAAAAATTCTTGAATTTAGGGCACTCATTCGTCATTTTGAACTACAATTAAAATTGTTCGTAACCGACGGCGAACATTTAAGGATTCAACCATCGCCAGCCTTTAAGGCCGCTCCACAAGAGCCCGTGAACGGGAACGGCAACGCGAACGGGAACGCAAAGAAAGGTGAAAGTATGACATCTCAGGCAGGCATTCACATCACGATGGAAACGGGTCAACATTTATCTTGGCCCGGGAATGGGAAGCCTCTCGGCCAATGAAAGTACAGCAAATGGCGGCGAAGCTTTCCAGCTGGTCGAGCTCGCGACCTGCGCACGGCCCTGGTCTCGAGCGGAATTGAGAGTGTAGTACTATATTAAGGTTAGAGCGTGCATTTGTCAGGTTACCGTTTGAGGCGGATTGTGTTAGTCATTGTTGAGTTGTTTTAGTTCTTTTTAGTAATTACAACATAATTGCTTTTCTATTCATATGAATATATAGGATGAAAATGCATCCAAAAACTATTTTTTATCTTTATGTATCTTTCTAGTATATTTTATCTTCTATGTCTTCTATGTATCTTTACTGTACTTTGGAGTTCGTTTATTGATACAATTTTAGTTCGTTGTATTTTTCATAAGTTCGTAGCAGTTTTTGCTTTTATTCATTCTTATGATATTTGTTTAATTATATTATTTCGTTAAAATATTCATAACTCATAGCTGCGCACGCAAACAGATGGCAAAGCAAAGAGTGAACAGAGTAGCATAAGTAGAAATTATTTGTTTTCGGCCACTGTTTCTCGAACTTCTCTTTTTTGCCGCTACAGATTCGTAGCGCTGTTCATCTTGCCGTTGGCGTTTATTGTGAAGCACACGCGTGTTCTTGTTTCCGTCCTCGCTTTCGCGTTGCTGTTACCGTTCGCGGGCTATTGTGGAGCGGACTTTAGAGTCGCTTTTCGCTCCTGTTTGTTTACGTTGTCGATGTATTTACAACACAGTATTATGAAAATGTAATTTCGAAAGAATTGCAGGGAGTATTTCCATTTTCCAAGGGATGGACTGGTGCGCACCAATTCGAGGTAAAAACGTTTTAAAAAGGCTGTCCTAGGGATGACAAGAATTAGCGATGAAAAGTTTTTGTCATCTGCAAATATTTTATCGAGAAACAAGTGTGTTCTGAAAATAAACTATCGTCGGCTACTAAATGTGTGCAATTTGAATGTTTGTGTGCTTATGTCGCCGAGCGTAGTGAATTCTGATAAGAAGGGTGGAAATGCGTCGAGCATTTTAGGAGAAATTAGATTTAAGAGAGCAATTAGGAGAATTTTAGAAATTAACCCTGCGCGACGGGTAAATCAGACATATTTCGCAACGGAAACGATTGAACAAATGATTCGTACCTGAAGTGAATCTTTAAGTAATTTGTAAATACAGATAAGCTCCCTCTGTTGTCGGCGTGCGAGATCAGAAAACAAAATGGCATAATAAATGTTACAAGCATTTAGGACAGGGGCTGTCAAACGTGACGTCACGAGATGCAAATCCCCCAACTCTCTGCCGCCGAGATGGGGATTACAGTGGGTTGGCCGCATAATTTCGCAGGAGCTTTCTAACAAATGTATCTCCAGTCATTCTATTAACATGCAACTAAGCTCACGCTTGTTGTATTATGCGTATAATGTGCAAATACAAATTTGAAGAGTATTACAAAATCTGAATTTCTCGTACTTATAAAAAATACATTATTGCATATTAGTATACACTTCCTGCAATTTCGAGCGTGAAATCGCTGTAAGTCATTTGTATAAATGACTTAAAAGGTGCATCCTTTAAACGCGATATTTAGGAGTATTTAATACTCTTCATTCGCGGGAAAATTTTAGTTTTGAAGCACAATACAACATAATATTATGCATGATACTAAACGCGGAGCTCCCATTCGACTCGACGAAAAGATCGCAACTGGAGGCAAAGCACTGTCTGCACTCTTCAACATGACATGACACTTTGTTCGGTAACTGACATACGGGTGCCGTGTTCATATTTGTGCCACCCTTTAAAAACCTGGATTGATATTCTCTCTTCAGTCTCTCATCTAATTCTTCTTCAGTCTCTCTGCTTGTCCTACTCACATTTTCAATCTTGGCTAATCAGCTAACCCTTATTCACATATTCATTCACGTTTTGCTAAATACTTATTACAACCTTCCTGACTAGCTCTTCTTTTCTCCTTAAAAATTAAAATAAGGAATATTTATAAATTGTAACATTTTATTATTAATTTGAAATGTACTGCTAATATCTAATGATTCAATTTATAATGATTCGAACTTATTATGTGTTAAAGTAATAAGTTCTGAGGTTACTTCTGTAAGTTTTCCCTCGTAAGCTCGAATTGTTATTGCATTTACTTCAACCCCTTGAAAGATCGAATGTATATTATATTATAATTATATTAATTAATATATAATTAATATACAATATTTATTAATTAAAATATAATATTATCGTAAAAAGATAAATAAATTATTTAAAAAACATTGTGCTCACTAACCCTGTCAACACTCAAGAATGCCGGGAAGCGAAGAGTAGGTTGCCCCTGGCATGACCTGCACTCCGGAGCGCCGTTTTATCGACGTTTAGGAGGTCGAAGATAATACATTTTTTGTCAATAAACTTGCGATGAAAAATATCGCAAAAAGAATTTACAAAAGTGACATTTCTGACATTGCGACCCTGATTGGTAGAAAACTCTCCGTGCGCTGCCATTTTGCGGGAATTCGAACTAGAGGCGATCTACCCACCTTGACAATATTGAAATGTTTTGTCTCTTTTGTTCAGCTTTTGACATCATAGGCTTTATTACGCATGCGTAATACAGCATGGCCGATTCTTTGAGAAGTATTTGTAGTCGAAGCTGAACAGTAACGACCAAAAACTCAATGTTGTCGTAGCCAGTTGGTAGGTTGATCGACCCCTGGGAGTTTGTGTATCTGCCAAACGCTGATGCAGGGTGGGTTGCCTATTTATCAGGCGTACGATGTCGGAAATGTCACTTGTGCAACCCTGTTCGATGAGATATCTCACCACTTGTTTTATTGGCAAAAAGTTATTATCTCGGACTTCCCCTTCATGCTATATAAGTTTGTAACATTTATTATGAACCACACTGTACCCAAGGAGAGTCGGCTCTCTCGACTAAATTGTTTGTGTACCACAGTCAACAAATATACCAGTAGCAGGTCGCATAAACCGCTCTATGCAGAGAGACGAGTCTTATCAACACTATGTTACCAAAGCGATGGACTTTATATTCTACCATAGCCGTGGTTTGAACACGTGATCAATCAGACGTAAAATGCTAATACTTGAGACTCACAAACCATCGCTTGCGTACCCTTAACGCACACAGCTTGCACCTCATGAGTTCGGCATTTTCTGGTCCCCTAACCCCAGCTAACTTGAAAGCGCAGCACGGCTGAGGCGGCTCAGGGCATCAACTGATGTCACTACAGAGCCTCTAACCGCCAGGTTCTAGGGTTCCAGTCCCGGTGGTGGCAAGATTTTCGACTCTAGTTACGAAGCTGGATCGAATTCGACCGCTGTCTGGCGGATAATTGTAGCGGCCGGCTACTCTAATCAGTAATTTTCCGAGGTTTCTCCGATAAATATCAGACGAATGCCGCAACAATTCAGCGTAACAAACGGGCCGCGCGCGTTATTTCTTTCCTCTTCCTTGTCCTATCCTCATCCCTTACTTACATATACACTCGCATGCACTACACTAGCACAGATGCCGGGAGACCAGTCGCGAGCTTAGAGCTTGTTCCGGTTGGGGAAAGCCCCGCCGGCTGAGGTACCTGGATGGGGAAATCCCGCAATCTGACGTGTAGGGCGGTGACGGATCTCCATTTCTAGCGGGTAAGGACCACCACCATCTCTCTCGATAAAATATGCACTACACTTATGGTGCTCGTGGCGCATAGCAGTTGACACTCCCGGAAACATGAAAATAATCAAATCAATAATTGAACGCGCAGTCTCATCGCGTACGCAGGCACCCAGCCATGGACTCGCTGCTCCTGCGCCGATGTGCTCGGAGTCACTGCTACCTAACACTCACCTCGCTGGATTCTCGGATACAAGAGAAATTTCATTAGCTGGTATAACACCATGCAAAACATATAAATCCAAATTTTGAAGTGCTATGGAATATTAGAAATATGGTGACGGAAGCGTTTTGCAGTAGGTCCTTACGTGACCTCCGCGACTTCCGCGTTGCATTGGCAGCGCTAGAAAGATTACCTGACGTCTATTAATTGGCGACAGATTTAGTAGCGTGGGCGAAGATCATATCCAGTGGCTTCTTTCTGGCTAGAAATCCGGAGTGACACGTTCTTAATAATCATACCTAAGTGTTGTTTTAAGTATCTCCTAAATCAATCTTGTTTTGATCAAAATCGAGAATTGTAACTCACAAACGGTCGCGGCGTGTTCGCTGATAACTTTATTGTAATAATTTTGCTTCCATTGCAAAAGTAAAATTGATTTATTTTATTTTAAATTAAATTAATCATATTATTCATTTATTAAACTATTTATTTTATTATGATTATTTACACTATATTGTATCCCTGAAATCATATTCTCATTTAAAGAGGATCTTTTCAGGGAATGTTTTTTTATGTAATGCACTTTCTGAACCTCTTCTGGACAACGTTCTTGTCACCCTACGTGCCCTTCGAGGCAATTGAGACTCTGACGACAGTTAGGCTGTTAGAGTGAGATCTGGATGGATAACGACATCATGGCTGACTTTCTTCTCTTGGAGCTCGCTCATGAAGTAGCCTGCAAAAGACGACCTCCGGGCGCCGTTGCCGTCTACAGGAACAAAGCCCTTATGATGGAGCCCATTCGCCTCGAGTAGTATGCCCCTTCGTACGAAACGATGTTGAGGCTGTCCACAAACATTCAGGGGGGAGGCAGGCAGACGGTCGCAAGACCTGAGGGTTTAGGTGAAGTTGGAGATGTTCACACGGTTCCAAGTATCTCGGCGGTACTCACGTCATTAGCTTCAAGGAGGTAGTGAGTAGGTGGCTTGCAACCGACCTTTGAGCAAGATTGGGTGTAGGATCCATTAGTCGGCATCTTCCATGCAGTCGGCGACGGATTTCAAACCCACATAAAATGCTCATTCACAATGCAAACATAAATCTAATCATGACGTTAATATAAAGTTAGGACTAAGTCCATAAGCGGACTCATTCACAATGCGTTCGCATATGCATAACACGAAAAACAACTTATAAGCTTGGAAGCTTCAAGCTTCTGTGCTTATGCTTATGTCAAAAATAAGAAATGAACCAATCACAGTACGTTAACTAAAAATCGAGTATCGAAATAAGTCGGTAGACGAACTAACACAATCCATGGCAAGAGCTCCCCCCGGCATGGACACAGTCGATATCTCGAAATCGATTCTCACATCCAACCAATAAACCAACCAATAAACTAGAATGTCTCACAGCGAATAGAAACTTATTTTCCTTTCGTTTATGTTAGACATTGTGAATACTTTAGTCTATTACTTATGTTAATGTTTACGTCAACGTGCCATGCTTATGTTCGTGTTTCGAAAGATCTAAAAATATCCCAATGGGTTCTTCATTTTGGTCCATTGATGAAGCAACATCTTTAAGGAAAGAAAAAATGGCAGTTTCCGTAGATTTTGATTTTCTGAAACCGTGTTGTGAGTTTGAAAACGCTTCGTTTTTCCTGAATGAGCCTTAAAAGTCCGACGGGAAGCATGAATCTCCTTATCAGCTCTGCTCTATGAAGTGACGCATAAGGTTGGTTGTTACAGTTCTGATATAAGTCCCGTGACTCGTAATTCATAATGCGTACATAAGGTAAGTTACAAATGTGTTAAAATTCCATAATACGTACATAAACATCTCGAGTTTAAGAACGACTCACGAGAACAGACTGCATTTGGCGGTACCGTCTGGATCTGACCAACGCGCTATTTGTAATCTGTAATTGTAATATATATCATAACCCTATACTTATTATAATGCTTTTGTAACATTATCTTAAGCTAAATAAATTTATGGAAATGTGAATTTCAGGTTTTTAAACAAATTATGGTCAGTGACGAATTAATGATATTTTCACGCACCAAAAGTGTAGAAATACTACTCACTTATACTGGTGGCCTTCCAATTACGGGTCAGCCTATAACTTCTAAATGGTTCACGATATCGAAATGCAGTTTTCACTCAACAATGCCGAATCATGAGGACAAGTAATATGCCGTAGAAATATTTGATATATTTTTAGTTTTCGAGAAATTTAATCGTCTTTGAGTTTTCAAATGGAACTCAACATTTTTCTCAATAAAAATGGATAGATTATAAAAAAGAGGAATATAATAATGTATCAAATTATAATTTTTTGATAGTAATTTGAGTATAAAATTATGCTTTCTAACATATGATTTTAAATTAAACGGAAAATATTCCTGTGTATATTCCCTTGCAATTGTCGCTTTGGCGAAGGTGACTTTCGCGGCGCTGAGCCTGTTACGGGGAGTGGGGAGACTGGAAGGGGTGGCAATGAGGAATAGAGTCGTAACTACATCCTGAGCAATCCATGGTTTTGCCACGACGGACACGGAACAAACATCAATATTGACGATCACACTGAAATATTTTTTTCCATTGATTCATAAGATTATAACTTTTCTTCTATTGGTTGAAATTCCAAAGCATCGAATTTTAGTGCCACAAAATACTGTAGTCAGTACGTCGGCCCTTGCACATACGACTGCAAATATGCTTTGCTGTCGATGGGAGGACACAGAGCTTAAGTGTAAATAATTAATGTACCATTTGTATTATCTTTTTATAGTTATCTACGTCTTTATTTTTGGTAAATTTGCATTGAAAGGTTGATTAACAGTTAAATAGCAAAATCTCCACCTATTTATAATCTGATGAATTATCTGGAGTTATAATAGTGAAAATATCCAACCATTTATTCCATTTCCTTGTATTTGAAATGTTTTAAAATTCTAGCTGGTTCTTACAGCTTTTAGACATTGAGCTCAATTCTTATTAAGTTTTAAAATGCCCTTTGCTTATATCTTCCTTATGCTACCAATTTATTTACATTGTTCAGTTGAATGATAGACGCTTTGAAATTTCAGTGGAAGAAAAATTTAATTTTGAAGAATAAATGGAAAAAACTTCTCATTCTGATTGATAACATTAAAACTTGTTCCTGTGTTCTTCTAGTTAAGACCACGAATTACTGTAATTGTGCCTGTATTCTGCCACCCCTTAGGATGATTATTAAAACATGATTTTTAATTACAAATTAAGCATTTCTTCGATTCTCAAGACTGGTTAATTTTATACCCACTGATGTTTTTATTTCGATTATTTTGTTGGAATTATTTTTATAAGGGCCATTTTAATTATGGACTTTTGTAAAATTTTTGTAGACGATGATGAAGAGGCGAATTTTATTTTATTTCACTTTAATCTGAATTCTTCTTCTTTTTCTTCTTGGGGAATAGGGTTGGTGGGCTATTTTACTAATGTGCTAAAATATGAGTATCATTTAGTGGATCTAGTGAAGACAATGGGGTAAATAACTTAAATATGTTGGGCAGGTATCATTGGATTCTTTTAGTTTGAACATTGCAAATGATATTGATAGTGGTAATATATCGAAGGGGTGTTTGTGATAGGGGCGAGTTATGAATCGGTTTTTAAAGAAAAGTCGCGATTGGCAGGCGTGAGTCGTTGAAAGGCATTTCAATTTTAACGTTGACTCGGGAAAACATTTCGGTTGTCTGTAGCATAATGTCGGGTTGTCGTTTTGTGTCTTAAGATTTTGTCAGGTCGCGGTCTAAAGATAAGTTGTATAATCGACATTCAAGTCTTGTTAATTGTAGGTCATGCCATATATATATATATATATATATCATATATATACGTCATACTATCAGTAGTGTCTGAGAATGAACTCGTCAGAAAAAATGCTTTAAACTTCGAAAATAAAATTAATCAAGAGAATAGTTTAAATAATTGGGCAACTAAAGTGCTTTTTGAAGTTTCTTAGATTAACAAGCTGAAAATGGAAACAATGCGTAGAATATCAAGAGCATTATAGAAATATTGCATAGTGGTCCGAAGCGAATGATACACCCTCAAGCCCGAAGTAGGTTAAGCTGAACTTTTTATATTAATAAAAAGTTAGCAAGTGCAAGTAAAAAAACTGCAATTGAATTTAAATAAAATTTTTAACTTCTATGATGTGAAATTTTAATTTATTATATGATTATCTAATATCTAAGTTAGTCAATGTTCAGCTGATCGGACAATCTAGGCACTTTTCGCCAACATCTGACGCTGAAAGCGGTAAGTAGCATTTCGTAAGGACACAGATAGACTTTATAGTAGTCACCAGCATCACGTTATATGTCCAAAGAATCATTAGGAGAGCTCGAATAATAAATTACTCAAGTTCTTTCGTCTTCCAAACTCTTACCCCTGATCCAAATTCTTTCCCCCACCCAACGATCTTTCTCTTGAAAGAACGAACAACAAAACGCTTTAAACGTCGCGAGAATAGTTAATGTAAGCTATCTTACTAAATATTAACGAATCAGTATTGTCTCCATTAATTGGAATGCAACGCAATTTTACAACAACAAAAATATATTCGAAAGAAGGTCTTTGAGCTGGTAAATAATGGGCAGGATAATCTAATTTTCTCTTCAATTGTTCTACTAGACCATTGTTGCGGCCGAAGACTTAACAACAACGAAACCCATGTTTCCATAGAGACGTCACAATAATAAAATGGCGTCGCTTTTACATCTTGCCGGCGCGGTCCGCCGCTCGTAGGGGCCGCGCCTGCCTCGGCGCCCGCGATGCCCGCCGCCGCGCCCGCGTGCGGCCCGCGGCGCTGTCTGTCGCAGATGCGGCCCGTGCAGGGGGCGCGGGCGGCGGCGTCGACGCGGGCCACGCCGACCTCGCGCCAGACGCCTCTGCGCGGCTACTCGGCGCGCCCGCCGCCGCCCGGCCGCTACCCCTGCGCGCCGCCCACGCCGCCCCCGCGCCGCCCCGGCCTCGGACGCGGACCGCTCTGCCGACGATGCGGTGCGCGACACGACACGCCCCCTCCGCAACACGCGCTCGCGATGCGACGTCGTCAAAACCTCTGCGCTTCTATAAAAATATCGATGTATTGAATTGTCTAGGCTATCCGGGACGAGCCGCGTCTTTGCCGGGGTACCGGGAGCGGTAGCTCAGTGCGTCAACTGATGTCACTGCAGCGCATGTGACCGGGATGCCCTAGGTTCGAGTCCTGACGGCGCCAGGATTTTCGACACTACCTTTTCCGTGAGGTCGAATTAAGTCGCTGTCTGAAGGAGAATTCTAGCGACCGACTGCTCTGATCGGTAGTTTTCCGTTTCTCCGATCAACACCAGGCGAATGCCGGAGCAGTATCCTCACAAACGGACCGCGCGCGATCTTTCCTTCCTCTTCCTTGTCCTCTCCTCTCCCATACACACACACTTACCCTAACATGCACTACACTGTCACATGTTCCGGGACGGCGGTCGGGAGCTTAGAGTTTGTCCCGACTGGGGCGGTGCCCCGCTGGTGGGAGAGACCTGATAAGGGGAAACCCCGCTAGCCGACGGTAGGTCGGCGCCGGATCTCGCCATCCAGCGGGGGAAGATCATCGCCATCTCCCGAGGGAAAAACACGCACTGCACTTACGGGACTAATGACCTAAGCTGTTGACGTGCCCGGAATCACCAACCAATCAACCAATATGCTGGGGTGGCTGACATTTCGGCCAACATATTATGGCCTTCCTCAGGGTTTAATGCTGAGCGCACTGACATGTTGGCCGAAAAGTCAGCCACCGCGAAAGAAACGCGGCTCGTCCTGGATAGTCTAGATAATACAAACTCCGGCCCCAGAAACCTATGCAGTCATCAGAGTGATAATTGTACTGTTTCAGATTACATAAAATTAATTCTATTCTATTATTTTTTCTTCAAAAATTACACAATTGTATTTTTTTAGAATATCTCTCGCGCCGTTAATATGCACATTTCCAGCAATACATAAACATTATTGCATTTGTGAGTAAAAGAGCTTCAAATGACTTCTAATGAAGTGTTTTGAAAACACCAAAGACTCGAGAGCTTTAAATTTCGCATTTACACTAGAGCTTAAAATATTTTTTTTTATTAAAAATGACTCCGGATTTTTCCATAAAGGATGAGGTTTTAGTCTTATTTAATATTTTAAAATTAATTTTTCGAATCTCCCATTAGGCAACCGAAAAATTGAGAAAACTTCAAAAAATACATTTTGGGCGGCGATAGATGGCAGCTGACAAGAGAATGGGGCAAGACCGTATGCTAACCCACACCAAGGAAATTAGAAAACTTGACTAAAAGAAAGACTACGAGAAAGTCTGTGCCACCATTACTTCTGTAGCACCACTAGTTTTCATTTTACAACTAATGATAAATCACAAAAGCAGTTATTGTTGCCATTACAGCTTTCTTTCCAAAACATAATTTTAATATTTGTCGTTTTCTAGGTTCCATCAAGTTTCTTAAGGAGTTAATACGTATTAGTAGAAGAAGAAGAAGGATTAGGTATGAATAAAGAAAAACTTCGTTGTTATTTTTCGTGATTAATCTCTTGACAGGTAAGACGGTGTATTACGCAGAAAGAATCTTGGCGTCTGGAGGCGTGTTCCACACCTCCTGCTTCTCGTGCCGAGCATGCCGGAAACCGTTGGAGGTCATCACCATGTACGAAGGTCGAGGAGAAGTCTTCTGCAAACGTACGTGTAGTTCCGGCGTTTCAAATCTGTTGGTAGTCTCTATATTT
Source organism: Teleogryllus occipitalis (assembly GCA_011170035.1). Taxonomy (NCBI): domain Eukaryota; kingdom Metazoa; phylum Arthropoda; class Insecta; order Orthoptera; family Gryllidae; genus Teleogryllus; species Teleogryllus occipitalis. Next base: position 349,211 of record BLKR01000437.1, on the reverse strand, counting down.
CTAGAAATATTTCAACTTTTGATATTGCTTTGGCCCGCTTACTTACATTCTGACTCGTCACTTCCCAGATTTTGATGCTGCCTCTACTCTACTTTCGCAACTTCTTTCTTTTGCATCTATAATAATAATAATAATAATAATAATAATAATAATAATAATAATAATAATAATAATAATAATAATTATTATTATTATTATTATTGAGTGATATATAATTTCAATCGTCAGATATGATGTATGTAGGTGCACATGTCATCATGGGCTCTATCATTTGCTCTCTACTATGTTTTGTTACTTTACACTAAGCATATTTTAGAAATATTATATTTTTCGTTCCAACAATTCTTTTCTGATTTTATTACCAGCCTCCCTGTTTCCATTAGAGAATTTGATCTATCTACAACAGCCCAATTCATTTCCAAACTTTCCAATACATTTTTCCAAACCTTACCGTCTTCCCCAGCCGCAAGTAATTTCTGACTTGGAAAATCCTACGCCCAAAGGAGAATTCAACCCAATTTTTTTAAGGATAAATTCAGATCACCTTAATAAGCCCTTCCTTCGTCTCATCTAATGGTATTAATTTCTAACCCTCTACCATTCCCCCAAATTACCCCTACCACATTAAACGTAAATTGAAATTGAGGACTCCAGAGGGAGTGATTATGATTGTGGTGAGTACACAATTCACGTTTTCAAGCCGCAGCTCGAGCTACCAATATGATTTTTTGCAAGCACTCTCACCAACGAGGTGCCACTGTTGAGAGAGACTTTCCTGGCGTGTTATATATTACTAATATCAGAACAATCTTGTCAAGCGCTAATCTGCTACGTAAGAAAATTCTTCAATAAGAAAAAAACTTTCCGTTAGCACTCTCTTGTTCTGGCAAAGCAGCTAAGTGGGTTAGTTTGCCATTATGAGAGAAAAATGGGTCTTCGATGACTGGCAGCGTGCGGGATGCAGCGGTTCGGGCCCGTGGGCTATGGCTACGGACGGGGCCCTGGCGCGCTGCAGACCCTTCGGTGACACCAAGCGAGCACCTCTTGGGCACCACGCGCCTCTCCGGCGGCAGAGCTCCTCCACGAGACGACTGCAAAACTATTTACTTTCATAATAAATGATTTTAATTACATATCGACGATTTGTTTGTAAATATGTGACTTTTTTAATTTAAAACATTTATTTATCAACTGATACAAGTTTTTCTACTTGATCATGATGTGGGTTTGGAACAGTCAAACTGTCTTTCGAAAAAGCACTGAAAATGTCCGTTTCGGATTCTTTTTATTCTACTCAGATTCTCTGCTCGAAGCTGTGCTGTTTGGAGGCAGGTTCGCCATTCGAATCGATTTTTCATATTAAAATCCCTGGCTGCACTCCATATAATGCACACCGGAAGCTTACTTCATTATCAAGTGTTCATCCTGATAGTGGCTGCTCATTTCGTTGCGAGTGATTTGAAGTTGATATTAGCTTTAACTTAAATGAAGTTCATTCGGTAAACAACTTCCATTAAAGCAGACCCGGTGGCCGAGATCGCTAAGGCAGTAGTGTCGTAGTGATCTTGGACCGGAGGGTCGCGGGTTCGGGTCCCGCCTCGGGCATGGTTGTATTTGTGTTCGTCCCCTTATTACCCCTTATTATCAATCACCATATCGTTTCATCCACATAGTTACCATACCGTTAACAGCAATAGTGGTCGCTAATGACCCAGCTGTTAATGCGACCTTAAATAACCAACAAAAAAAAAAAAACAACAACAAAAAAAAAACAAATCTTCCATTAAATATGAATAAAATGATTTATAATTTAAGTATTCTCTATTATCACAAACAATGTGACACTGCTTACGACACAACTGTCGTCATGCTTACCAAGCCCTAAGGAAGGCGCCACCCGGCATTATACATTTGTTTTTCTTGTGCAGCATTATGGAACAAACTTTTTTAAAATCAAAGAAAAGTAAGAACTGTTGTACGGTGCATATATTACACCATGTTATTGCAGTATTCGTGAACACGTTTTTTTAAAATATTTAATTTATTGCTTTGTTAAATGAGACTATTGTTTTCGAACCGTGTGCGTGCTCGTTTTTGGAAAACCATTTTGTGTGATTTTGTTCAGCAGCATTTGTGTTGGTGTAGGCCACTAGTTTTCTTTGAGCTCATTAAATAACGTGTTTACGTGTTTTTTGATAATTGTAATAAAAAAGCGATTTTCAGTAAAAATTGTTTTTGGCTGTGAAGTGAGTCCTTCCGTTCTATGTTCATTAATAATTAATCTTATTCTCTTTCCATTGCCCCACTGCTCAGTCTTTTTCTGCACTTGCACTGTCCTAACAGTTTTTTTTTTTACTTCTTCTTCAACATGTTTTTCTAGCTTCTTCTGTTTCATTTCACGCAACGAATTCTTTCCTACAACTCTTTCCTAGCACCAATGGTTGAGACATTGCCTTGCGTTTTGCACATTTTTTTCTCTGCCGCTCGTCATCACTTTTTGCCTTTCAGTCTTCTTCCCTGCTTATTCGTACCAGTCAGGCGTTTCAAAAGCCGCCTTGCCAACCGACGTTCCTTCTACAAGCCCTCAAACGGCTCTTATTGTTGATTGACACGTCTTTGGGTGTCTAACTCCTCTGCATTAATTTATTTCCGCCAATTAAGGGAGATTAAATTCTGCTTCCCTCCTGTTTGTGCTGTGGGCCGTGTGCCTCCGCGGCGGGGAGGAGCCGAGCCGAGCGGCGCGGCGCAGGGCAGGGCGGGGCGGGGCGGGGCGGGGCGGCCGGCAGCGCAAAGGAGGGGTCGTAGCGGGGTGGGGCGGGGTGGGGTGGGGTGGGAATGGCGAAGCGGGGCGTGGCTTCAAAGGCAGCCCGCGCACTTCGCTTTGCGAGGTGATTGGCACGGCCGGCGCCGCAAGCTAACCTTTGAGAGAGGCTCGCGTTCTCGGCCGCCGCGCCCGGCGCCACCGCCACCGCCACCGCCGCCGCCGCTGGAAAAGGGTCCAGCGACACCAACCTTCCGGCTCAGGGCGGAGGGATTTTTAGCTAAGGACTTTTTTTGACGCGCCTCTGCGCCCTCAAAGGGCCGGTCAGATCCTCTGTGTGGCTTCGTCAAGCTCCCGGGACGTCGTTGACGTTGCCGTCTGGCGTTGATGGTAGAGCGAGCGCCGATGGCCAAGGTACTGTGCTTTTTTTTTTTTTTTTTTTTTTTTAAAAAAAAAAAAGAACGCCAAGGAAGCAATCTGACGAGCTTTACGTAGAAAAGTAACTTCTGATTTTTGAAAATAAGATGGCAATTAATTCTATAACACTAAATGAAAAACGTGGAATGGGCTAACAATAATACTCTATCAATGTTTTATGAACTCCGCTCTTAATTTTTAGATAACCTAGGGACACTTGTCTCTCATGTTTGTGTAATTGCGGAGTTCATCGCGTTCTGCTGACCCCAGATCAGATGAGCCCGTAAGTGTGTTGGTGTCTAGTGTATGGTCGAAAATGTGTTCCATTGGGATGTAAAGAGTAACCGGTTGTTGACTGGATAAATGTCCTGGGAAAAATATAGGGACAACTGACCTCTGTAATGACTGGTCCCCGACAGTTGATCTCGATTAATAATGAAGTAGTTCTTAGTTTTAGAATTTCTCATAAAAATGGAATATTGGAAAATGAAAAAAGGAAAAATGGAAAAATGGAAATTAATTGAAAATAAATGAATATGATTGGTAAACTTTAAGCAAATTATCACGATTTTACAGCGTTCTTTGGGAATGATATTTTCTTTGATTTCAACATTCACACCCAATGGCGAATGTGGTTCTCAGACAAATTATTGTTAATTTTTGGATCGTAAAAATTTTGCTTGAATAGAGTTTAAAGTTTAGTAGATAGATGCTTTCTCCTCATAACTATATCCAAGGGTATGTGTTAGAGAGGAACGATAGGGGATACTGTTCATTCATGAGTCAATCATCTAATGGTAATAAATATTTTAGGGAAATGTGAATAACGTGTTGCTCAATTGAACAATTAATTGAAAAATTATGTTTCTGAGAACCACAATTGACTCGTCTAAACTTCAAGATGGTTTGGACTTGAACACCACGAAGGGTAAAGGCAACTTCAGTGACTTCCTGGTAGTGTAATACTGTGATGGAAACTCGTTACTATGAATGAAAATTCTTAGTTTGTAGAAGTACTTTCTGAATAAATCTTCATCTCCCAAATTTTGTTTCACCAGTATTACACTTTTGCTTTCATACATGTAATTGCAGTTTTTGCTGGGGCGCACTTGAAGACAGCTTTTCGTTCAAGTGAGTGCCTTATGCTATTCAAGTCAACTCTAGCAAAGTTCTGAGTTGATTACTTTCTTTAAAATTCACTAGCAGCAAGGACGTGCTTATAAGAAATGATTGTCCCCTCGGAAACCACACAGGGGACGGTGGGTGTACATGTATGTGGATGCCAGGGGTAAACAACCTTGATCATCTCGGGAATGGAGATTGATGTATTTAAAAAATGTAGAACTTTTATTTGCAATTCACGAGAGAAATAATATGAAGAAATAAAAAATATTAAGTTTTAATTAATAGAACATTCATGTGATAGTGAATTTGTAATTTCTTTTGATTTGCTTTATTTAATTCCAAACACATACACTGTACCTTATTGTGCGAATTTGTACTATTAATTCTTTTACCTCTCTCTTCCACCTGGTGAAGTTTTAATTAAAAATATGACTGCATTGTCAAATTCATGGCACAGAGTTTCTAGAGACTGGTTCTCAAACATCAAGGGTTTTCCTCTCACTTGATTGAACGATTGCCGATAATATAACAACCCAAAATTCACTGCCACACCTAATTTTTAAAAACCCAGCAGGGCTAGAACAATTGGCAACATTTTCAATGACGTTCTTAAGTCAATGAAATATTTCGTAGATCCGTAATTACTTTAGATCTATGGTAGCGGGGCAATGGAATATGCGATACCTAAAAAAAGTCATATAAAAAGGTATAACAATTGCAAAACTTTGACCACATGTAGAAATTAAAATCTTGCTTTTTAAAGCAAGGAATATTTCATTTATGTTTCATCAGTTTATGTATATCTATTAAGTCACGTATAACATTTCTACTAGACGGAAATTTATTATTCATTTTCAATCTTCAATAAGCGAGGTTACACAAAAGTAATATTATTAGAGTTATATTAAAAAAATTGAAATGTTCGTGCCTTTCTCGAAAACCGTAAAGTGTTATGGTCATAAAGGTATGTCATATTGCAAGTTGAAAAGAGACCAGCAATTACACCAAATGACTAAAATCCTGTCTGTAAATCACATTATTTTATAACATGCGCAACATTCCATCTAGTTTGTATTTTATCACTCCATATGGTCAATATTATAGTCTAAACATAATGATTAATTTAGAAGAGCGCGTTGATCCCCAATTGCATATTTTTTTCTAATTGTAAAAAAGTCACTTGCATCACAGTATTTTTATACTATTTTGCTAAATAGTATTTTATAAATACCATATTGGTATATAAATTAAAATATGCTCTTTTTAAATGAATCTAATAAAGGTGTCGCGAGCCCAAGCGTAAGTAGCTTCGAGACCGCGACTGGAAGTTTCGCAAACCAACGAGACCTTGGTTCGGAACTACTTGGCTGTCCGGAAGCGGGACGGGGTACCTTCCGCCCAGACAAGTAGTTACCGACTCCGGCCGGGGAAGTCTACGCTCTCAGAACCTTGGTTCGTCTTCCGACTCTTTGGGATTTTCGATTCTATCCAAAAAGCTGCGACGTGGCCGACCATTTCCTGGATGAGAATTCTTTAAGCCAGTGGGTCTGTGGTGGTTTATGTGTTTTCTGCAATCAATTCTAAGTCAAAGCCGGAACATTTTCTTATACGGGTCACGGAGTTCTTGCAATCCTCCTTTTCCCGTTATAAGTTTGCCAATCAACGTTAGATCTGGGCGATGAACCGAACCGTCAACCTCATATGGCTCATCCGTCATGATACTAAGAAGACTCGGGAAGCTGTTGAGGATTTTCAAAAATGGAATCTATTTAATTTACCCATGAATATAAACTCCTTACGTGTAACCGCTCAAATAATTGAAGGGCTCAGTAGAACAAAAGGCCCATTGACCTAGCCCGGCCACAAATGATCTAACTTTCATAATATAACTCAGTACATTTTAAACTTTTAAACATAGTACACAGACATACATGTTCATTCGGAATTTATTACTTTTGCATAATATGTTATTTAATGTTTGTTGTTATATTTAATGATAATAACTCAAATTAACAAAAAATATGGGATAGCCCCTTCTTCTCTTGAGTCCTTCAATCGTGAATGCCCTAATCTGACGAAGGGCGTGGGGCTCGGAACACTTCCTGCCGGGCCAGATGCGACCTGCAGCTCGTACGCCGCCAAACCCTGAGGGCGCCAAGCTTCTGACGCCAACCCTCCTCGACGGTCATTACCAGCGGCCATTGTGGTCGGCGGTCCTCAGCGGCGCGTTCCGTTCTCTGGCGCCGACACTTTGCACGGTGGCCTGTCGCTTCCCCGGCCGCCGCCCTCGACCTCGCCGCCTCCACCTCCGCCTCCGTCACCTCTTTTCTCCGGATTTCTCGTGACAGGCCCCTCCGCGCCTTGCACACTTTCCCGCCCCGCCCCGCCCCGCCCCTCCCCTCCCCGACGGCGTCGCTCGGCGCCTCGTCGCGCGCCCGTCGGGTCGTCGCCGCTTTCTTTTGATCAATTAACGACCCTGAGAACCGGCCCCGCCCCGTCCGCCCCGCCCCGCCCCCGCCGCCGGCGGCAGGCACGCCGCCCGCGGGCCCGGCGCAGACGCTGAATACAGGAAAGAGTTTGGAAAAGTAATTTCCGAGTTTCTTTCGAACTGTCAATCATGGGGTCCGCAGGCAGCTTTCAGGCGCGACGGCTTCATAATTAAGGAAAAGAAAAGAAGGAAGAAAAAAAGAGGTTACGTTCTGCTTGACTTCGCAAGGCGCTAAGAGGACCTGGGTGAATTGTTTAAATGCCACTTTGCGTCACCGTCTTGTGATACTTTTCACAAGATTCTAAGCTGAATTTACTAGAAGAGATACAAAAGCCGATGGATGTTCCCATATTTCCTTCTCGGGTCTCTTGTGTCTAACGTCTAGTTAGTCCTTTCGTATAAGCACTTCGGTTTGTAATCTCGTGCTTCTTTCGCAAAATAAAGTAGTATATCTGTGAGGTGTCTTTGCAATAGTTTTCCCATGGTTCATTGTTGAATTTTATGTTGAATTTACTTCAAACTGGTCTAAAATATCTCCTTCGACATTCTATTCACCTAGTGCCTAAATCATTTCATGTCTTTATTTGTTCAGACTTATTATGGAATATTTTTTCGGGCAGTACTGTTATTTACTCATAATAAGTTAAAACCACTTCATGAAACATACTACGTTAACTAGGTAAGTTTGAAGGTCTGGCAGATAAGGCTATTTTGAGATGAAAATTTTATTTCCGAAAGCCTGTTCGGTGATGATAAAAGAGGGATCGTAAGAACTGGAACATGAATTGTGTGATCAGTGTTTCGTATCCTCGCTGCGCAGGTCGGGTGACCTCAAAATAGGACGCAAGCCTAAGCTTGGCTGTTTTTACGGCACGGTATGGTACGCATTGACGCCGATAGGGACACTGGTATTTCGTAATATTTTTGTCGCTACTAATTTTTCTGTAATCCTCCGGGAATCTCAAGCTTTACAAGCAGTACACACTATTGCGGATGATACATCTGGAATAGTACAGCATTCTTGTGCAATTCGTAAGTTCCTGAGTATTTTCTCAAGGTGACAAGCAAAAGGCGACGCCATTTCAAGCGTTAACTTTCTTTTGATCTAATGGGTCTTTTACTTAACCTACAATCGCACGACAGGGTCGGTGCGATGATCACAGACTTTTCTCAATTCAGTTTCCGTTTGTATCGCAGATTGACGAACATTTCCACGAAAATACAGTGAAAATATGCATTCAGGCATCATGTTTTTAGTGGAAGGTGCAGTCAAAGTAGGCGGCCTTGAATAGTAAGAGACAGCCATCTGTACACCAGGAGTTTGGTTTTCGAAACAAAAACGGAAGAGGAATTTTCATCTCAAAATACCCTTGTCTGCTAGTCCTTTCAAGGAAGTAGAACAATAAATATGACAATATAAACTATCGTATTGTGGCCACACGTTCCGTAACAAACATGCATCTTCTTATCATACAAGTCAACGCAACTTAAGTTGAGCGTTACTATCGATCTAGTGGCAAAGAACATACAATTCCTAATAGAAGATGCCAAGAGAACACGTCACGTTAGAAGGAGCCAATGACAAACTATCGATATCTGACTGCCTGTAGAAGCCGTCAACATTCATTCGTGCAGCCGGACAGTCCAGAAGTGGTCGCGTCTCGCTGCTGCCACGATAGGGGATTTTGTGGTGGATGCATGTACGAGCGAATACCATTATATATGGCGAATTGGCGAGTCTAAATTAATACAAAGATGTAAATATAGTAATATAAGTTATTTAAATTATATGCAAAGAAAGAGAAGATAAAGTGATTTCCAACCGAGTGCATATAAAACGGGTTGTGGCACGTTCTTCGTCACAAGTGTTAATGAAGAATCTTTCTTTTCTTACAATTTTTATAGTTAGACAGTAGACTTAATGAGAACCATCATGAACTTTTCTATGGGCGGAATACAGTTAGAAAGTGGAGTGTGGAGGAGTGCACATGAGATGCTGGACACGTGTATACACATTGGCCGGCTTTAGAATAGCACGTTCACCCTTCTCATTTTTTAAAGCCTCCATCATTTTTAATGTGACTCAGATAGTTTGGAAAACGAATATAAAGTTCCCGTGCGTTCCGAAAATCTTGCTCTATCGTGCGAGTTGCCATTTGGCACTCCCCACCCCTCTTACAGAGAGGGGAGTAGAAAATTTATATTTAGCTCCTTCTTCTTCTTGATGATATTCAGGTGCTCTGTACTGTTAATGTGTAATCAAGTACACAGAGGGGAAAACGTAACTAGGGGTTATAATTGAACTTGTGACACAGTGTATTACTGTAAACAATAATTTTATCTTCTTACCACGTGATAAACTTTGAAACTCCATAGTCCATCATGAGGCAAAGTACGTAGTACGGAAAAGTTTTGCACCATGCAGCGACGTGCTTCGTATTTGGTAGTTTTCTAGACGCCTTCTTCCGCCGCGGGGCCGCGCCGGCTGAAACGAAATTCCCCGTATACATCACATGATATGCCCCGTTAACTCTTAAACTGAGTGGATTATTGCTATTCCTTACAAGTGAATCCCTGCGGACGTGGTCCGATATTAGCGGAATAGGGTGACAGCTGACCGCACCTGGGCAGCGCGAGCTTATCTTGGAGTCGCGTTCTCAACGCAGTCTGTCATCTGCCGCAATGTATTAACCTATTGAATTAGAACTTGTACGTCGCGGATTGCAGCCTCAGGAGTACTTTCATTGTTTTCTCCGTAATCCATCAAAGTTTCTTCTTGTGCGTATTAAAAATAACATTGGTATGAAAAATAAAATTAGTTCTACATTAGTTGAAACATTCTGTAACAGCATTTATTTAGTAATTCTCCACAAACTAGAGATAGTGTAAAGAATCCATCGAGAAAGTATCAAATTTGTTAGAACATACAGTCCGTACTAATAAAATATAACATATTTATTTCGATCCTATGTTTGTACCGAAAGTCTGTTTCTCACTCCAAATGTTTGAACCTTCTGGTAACGGGCACGGCTATGCAATCACAAATTCAGAACTCTTCAGGTCAACTGATTGCCTCAAATATTAAAGCTGAATGTGAACATTAGGTACCTTTAGAAATCTGATATTTTAAGATTTATGTTTTATAGTAGTGATAATTTGTGCAATATTTTAAGATTTATTATTTACTAACTGAAGTTACCCCCACATTGCCCCGTATTTAAACCCCTTCAAGCCCATCCTCGCTCCACCCCTCTTCGCTCTTTCCCCCCCTCTCCAACCTTCCCGCATTCCGCCCCGCCACCGCCCCACTCCACACGCTCCCTTTGGCTCAATCCACCCCGCCCTCTCTTCTCCATTCTCCCCCGCCCTAACCCTCTCCTTCGTAACTTATTTTCATTTCTGACCTTCCGTTAGTTGGTCCCTAATTGCGCTATCGATATGGACCAAAATCCATTATTGGAAAATTTTATGAATTTTTAGAAACTTTTAATACACTTTGGTGTATTTCTCATGTGTATCACTTTGTAATAGAACGGCGAGCTAATAAATTCCCTCGCTGTTTTCGAAATATGCTCGAAAACAGATCATAAATTATGCTTTATGGGGGTGGGAAATGGGTGTGACTGTTGTCACAAAAACTCACAGGCCTTCGCAATAATTTTTATCTTGTTTTAAAAGGTAAATGTACGAAATTTCATTAACAACACAATAAAACAATACTTTGTATGAAAAATGTCTAATTTATGTAATAGAAAATAATAATCTGAAAAGTATTCTAAATTATGCGCGGAAAACAAATTTTCAATGAAAATCTCGTCTAAATCCGTTCAGCAGTTTCCGAGATGAGCTCGAAGACACGAAGAGACAAAATTTTGAAGAGGAATTGAATGTTTTGTAAATAATGTAAATAACTACATCAGCTTTTAAAAAGTTTTTTGAAATTATCGAGAAACGCTACAATTTTATAACAATTTCATATAACATTCTCGTGTAACTGATATTTATAAAATATACATGTATAAAATCGTGTATATATATCACATAGAATGTAACATATAATATGTTTACAATAGCCTCCAATATTCAAAATATTGATGTGAAGTCAAATAAATTAAATAAAAATGAATGACTTGCAATATTGTCAATGCAACTTGAAGGGATCAGAACATATTATTTTTATCATCATCGTCGTATTATTAACATGTCAAAATCCCTTGGGTTCTAATTTTTTAACACATTCACTCCATTTGCTTCATTCATGTGTCTCATTAGTGGCAGGTTTACGAAAGTGAATTTTGGATAGCATTAAATGGGGGAAGTCGCGTTTTCCCGCATTATTTGATGGTTATTTCATTAAATTTGTTCATCTTTTTACCTTATCAATAGTTATTCTTTTAATAAAATGAAAAAATAATGTTTTTTAAAATTTCAAATAAATACTTATTTACTGAAGATGTGTAAAAAATTATAAAAAAATCGGAAGTAATAAATATAATTTTCATCTTAATAATATTGCTCGTATTGATGAACATTATAATATTGATGAGTAATAATTTGTGAAAACAATGTTATCCCAAAATGAATATTATATTCTTAGCAATGAACTATGGAGAAATAATAACGAATATTGAATAGCAGGTTTCTCATTCATTTCAAGATTTCGGATCTTGTGAACGAGTATTCAACCAAATTCTGTAAACGGAACAATACTTAGGATTAGCTGCGCTTCAGATATTGAAGTTTACTGTATTCATATTGTTCAACGTAATAAAATTTCATCGATGAATTTTGTTTCATTATGAATTTTCATACATGAAATTCTATCGTATTCAACTCATTCATAAGATACGCCTTTCTGATTTTTTTGCTCATGGTGGTGGGATCCTGAGTAAATTTGAGGCAGAGTATGCGATTTCTGGGGACAGTGCGTCAAACTGACACCAATGTAAATTTATTGCAGTTCCGCTTGCGGGGGAACCTCAATTCAGTGGCACACAGAATGTGAAGTCAGATCAAAATTTCGGATCTTTTCCAATATACCTATACCAGTTCACTAGTCAAAGGATTCGGTACTTTGATTCTTAGAACGGAAAATGCGTTGGTTTATTTATTTGACGTCAAACACGGTTAAAAACTTGTGTGACGTGCTATGGGAAGAAGTGAATTCTGTGCGTCTTTTCAAAATTCTGTGATCCCTACCCTAAGCCATATACTACTTGAATTTTGAATACCGAAAAAGGAGCGTTTTTTGCCATTATTGTTAACAAAAGTATTCGCTCCGATGTAATAAAATCCATTTTCAAGGGTAAATCAGCAATAAATTTGGGCTATTATCTGTCATCGTCAAGGAATAATACTTCCTGCCGCGACAACATGGGGAACGATAATTTGAATAAATAGATTTCCCACTGAATTGTAGAAGACGTGCACGCAAATGAAGTTACATTCATGGTAGTTTGTCGATTGTGAAAATGAGTCCCTCGCGGCGTACGCCGTTATAAGTTGCGAACGAGACTCTGGCGTTCGGTTCTCGCGTTAACATAAAACATCCTTGGGGTTTGTCCAACGCATGATTATCAACGCATTTTATGAGAATACTCTCCTTAAAAATCGTGTATCTTTTCCGTTTTAAGAATCAAGGGAACCGAATCCTTCGGCTAGTGAACTGGTATACGTATAACGGGAAAGATCCAATTTTTTTATAAAATCGCGCTGACGATATTTTTGGGCTTACTTTGGCAATCAAAGAACGTGTCCGCGAACATGAGAACACATGTAATTTTTTTCTCATGAAATTTATATTGTTTTATAAATTTTTAGTTGCATTGTTTTTAAAATTGTAAAAATGTTTAGAAGTAATCAGGAAAGGAACCCTGAAAAACATATTTATAGCTAGATTAAAACTTATTCTGCAATTTCGAGTGGCGAAACGATATCGGGTAATATATGGTTGTGATTGAAAAATATTAAGTGCGATGTCCTACAAAGCATTAATACGCTCTTCAATTCCAGCTTTTCGTATCCTTGCAAGTCCAAGTTTTAGATTCAAATGTTAATATTCCTGAATAAAGTGTCAGAAACTTTGAAGTCAATTTATTATGACTCATTTCAAGAAATATCGGAAATAAAAGACTGTTTACATGAAATTAAGTTACCAAATATTTTAAATTATTGACATGTGTTCCCTATAAATGTATTTAAAAAGACAAAAACAAATATGATGTTGAAAAAAAACCTTTGTGTTTGCTTTATGTCGGGTATAATAAGACGCTCTGATATTTTACCAAAGGGTATTATTCGAGCCTATAATATAATAAATTTATTTTCTTATTAAATATTTCAAGAAAAAGGACTTTTCTAATTTAAATTGTCTTGCATTAAGAATGCATGTTCCATGTGGAAATTTGAGACTCCGTCTTTCTCGTGATTCAAATGCTACTAAATCGTTCTGACGTCCGTCAGACGAAAAGGATTGCATACGAACAGAGATTGCGGTAAGTTTCAGTCCACAATAATAAAGATTTACTGACTATATATTACTTAACAGCGTGTAACAGTATGTCCTTTCAGTAACATGGATTTCTCTTATTTATGGATGGCGCAAGCTTTGCAGGCGGGAATGTGAAACCATTTTTGAAAATTTACTCATTCCTCTCGTTCAGGTGAAGTTCTTTATTAATTGACATTTTCCTAACGGAATAAACGAAACCACATCTCCAGACTTCGCGACGCACAGTGTACATGACAACGAGGGCCTAAGAGATCATCCCACAAAGTAAGCAACACATTGATTTTTATTGCACCAATCCCGACTCCCAGCATCGACTTCCATCGTCGATATTTTAAAATCGAGGGCTGGCCCGGAAACACGTCGCGGCGCGCTCTCGATATCCAATACTTCTTACCATTTATTCCGCTCTCGGAGCGGCGTCTGGCGTTGCAATTTTATTTTCCTCTCCACTCTTTCGCTCGCGCAGGACTCTCTCGCACCCCATTTCTAATCCCGCCCGCCCCCGCCGCCTCCCGCCCCGCGCCCCCCGCCTGTCCTCCCCTGACACCCCTCGCTCCCTTCCGCCCTCTATTAATCTGTTGGCGGGTTTCTCGCTGTCTCCGTCTTGCGCCGACAGAGCGCAGCTCGGCGGCGACGGCGGCAGCGGCGGTGGCGGCGGCGGCAGGGGCATGTATATAGCCCCCAGTAGATTCGTTCGTCACAAGCAGCTGTTGTGAGTTGATATATTCAGAATGCCGCTGTAATAAATGTATAAATCACCGGAGATAATCTACTGGATCCGCTGCCTCCGCCGCAGCCTTGTGCGTCGGCGGAGGCGGCGCTGCGAGGCAGCCTGTGGGCTCCGTGCTCCGTCCCTTCTCGCCCGCCGCCGCCGCCGCGTCAGCCCCGCCCTTCTCTTTCCGCGACCCCGCCCTTTCCCGGCGCTTTTCTCCGCCTCTCGGAGTCTCTCCCCTCCGCTCCGCCCCGCCTCCGCGCCGCCCTTCCAAGAATGTATACATCGCCTCGTCCCACGCCGCCGGGCTCGGGAGCTGCGCAATTTACACGCCACTCAATTTATGCGCGTTTCGTTTCTGCTGTTGCCCGAAATCAGGTTTTTTGACGTTTATAGAATTCAGCATCTTAGAGGAAACATGGTAATAAATGGAACTTACTTCTTGATGTTTACGAGTGGGGAATTTGGACTTCTTGTCAATTCATTGTTATATTATGGCGTAAAATTTTTTTTTACATATCTAAGTCAAATATGTTTCTGAGTTTGTGAAAACTGCGTGTTTCGGTTTTTGATTTAGATTCTTGATGTATATGATGTTCGACATACTGAAGATGATTGATCTGTCTACGACTATGATTGAACTGAATAGAATATGATTGAATAGGGAGTTTTTCCACAGCACAGCACAGCGCAGCCTAGAGCAATCGACCACTATGTTTTGAGCATCTGCGCATGCGCAACTGGAACTGCGGATGCGCAAAGGCTTGAAATTGCTTCAAAATGTTCCTCATAATTCACTGTTGCCATGAGGAAAAATGTGAATATCTCTATTCATGATCTCCTTCTAATTACGCATCATAATACAGTGTCCAGGGAGGAAACAACGAAACTTCGAAAATAAACTCTTAAGACTATATTTCTTGATGGAGTTTTTTGTCTAATAAAATCCTTGGATATTTTAAATGTCTGAGCCGCAATAAGCACTCAAAACTCTATAGAAAAATTTGCATTTCAGAAACACATAAACACTTCAGAAACATGTAAATAGTTTATTATTTATAAAAGAAATCAATATATTTATTCGCAAAGAAAAACTAACATAAATAAAAAGGTACCCAATTTATACAATTCAATTGCTTTTTTGATTAGTTTTTCATTGTGAACAAATATGTTCATTTACTTTGTAGATAATAAACGATTTACATGATTCTCGATTATCTATATGTGCAATGAATGCACAAATGCAAATTTTTGCATATAATGTTTTTCCAAACCAGCTCTTCAGTGCTTTTTGCGATTCCGCCATTCGAAAGATCGAAGGAATTTATTAGACAAAGTATGCTTATAATTGACTTAGGAGCTTATTTTCAAAGTTAAGTTTTTTCCTCCCTAGACATCTTGTATAATGAAATTAAAAATGTTGAAAAAAATATTGCCTCTTGTAAATCAAATAATTTCAAACCTTTGAAAATATGTGTTAGTTACCATCAAACGCCCTGATCCATAGCAGAAGTTTTCCAAGCAGATTTTTTCACAAGTGACTTTGTGAATCCCCCAGTAATATTGTCAATGTAATATCACAAAAACATTCCACCTAATGATCATTATTAGAAGTAGAGTTAATGGTAATATTTCCTGCGTCACAAGATGGGTATTAAAATTAATTACAGAATTTGCCACGTCCCATCCACCTTATTTTTTTCTGCAACGTAAGACAGGGCGTCATTGTGACCTCGCATTTAACAGGGAATCATGTCCAACACTACCATCTTTATTCGGTTTTCTTTCCAGATTCATTCCAGGTCCCACTTTACTATAACCATAGGTAATAAGTTATAATTGTAACAGTAGTATAAAAAATAAATTTAAATTTGAAATGTATTGCAATATATCACTGTACAATAATGTAAAGATTGCTCACCTCACTCCACGTTTTTCTGACATCCACTCCCTTTGGTACTTCTTACTCCCCTTCAAAATTTAATATCTTCAGATATTCATTTTTTCTTCCAGTCCATCTTTACCTCTCTGCCCTACACATCGCCTCATCTGGAAATGAGCAGCTGTGGTCCTCCGTTTCCAAAACAAGTGCTCCTTTTCCTTACATTGCCTCGACTCCCTTCACCGTAACCCGCTTGGACATTTTGTCTCAATTTCTGATGACACCTCTCAGATTTGTGTTACACCCAATCATCTCACAAAGCCTAGTCATACCTCTTCCTCACTTTGACCGTCCCCTTCCGCTTCGCCGCTCTCTGTCCTCTACTCCCGATCACTAGAATCCCCCGTATCCCTGCTGACCCCAGCCCCACCCCTTCCCTGCTCCCGCGCACCCGCGGCCTCTCTGCCGCCTCCCCCGCCTCCGTCTGCCGCGTAGCCGCCCGCCACTTGTCTCGCAATTTCGAATAAACAAATAGCGGCACACACGACCGCGCGCGCGTGCGTGCGCACGCGTATCGAATCCAATCTCTGGTTGTGACGGGACGCCATATTAACTGATAGAAGCCGGCTGCATTTTAAAAGCCCTCCGGCGCCCGCCTGCGACGCTGCAGCGCGGTCGGCTGGGGTGGAGGCGGGGACGGGGGCGGGGTGGGGTGGGGTGCGCCCCCCAGACATTGTTTCCTCCTTGCGTCTGATCTCTCTCCGGATGCGACACAGATCAAAGGACATCCCGATACAGCAAGAAGCGGCGCCTTCGAGGAAGGTTGTGTATTTCCGGGAACCGTATTTGGTGAAGATATAGCGGATGAAAAAGCAAATATCAAAAGCAATAGCACCATATGTCGAGCCTCAGATCCACACAGAAATGCGTTTCGTCTTCATGTATGCAATGATATTCTTGTCATATTTTGCTAAAGCATAAGAAATAAAATTTGTATCGCATTACTAGCTTATTTGATGAATTATGTTTAATTAGCTTTTCCGAATGATCAATTGTTCATCTATTACTTTTGACAAAATATTAACTGAGATTTTAGAAAGAAACCGATGTAAACACACATGTCAGAAATACATTGAAGTTACAATTTCTCATTATTAAAATTTCCTGCTCAATCGTTTCCATGTATAATCGAATTCATATTAACTAAGAACTTTCAATGCCTAACAATCCTTACGTCATCATAAAAGTCTAATAAATTTGCAGAAATAAAAATGGTTTAAGGGTTTTCCGTTGATATTAACTAAAGAGATCCCAATCACCTATTTTATAAATTTACAGAACGATTATGAAAACACCGAAGATAAACTGCATGTGACCCGAAAAGGACAAGATTACTACAGAAATATATTAGCGAATTATTACTGATATTTTAATTTATTACTAGACATATTTGAAAGAATGAGGCAGTAACAAGATTAGCCACCCCATCCACAGCAAATCACCAGCTATGTACTATAAGTAATTTTGAATATCTCTAATTTGGTGGAAGTGTGGTGTATATTTTCTTACTAAATGTGTCTTACTTACATTTATGAAAAGATTAGGACAAAAACAAGATGAGCCACACTGAAACCAAAATCGTGATATTAATATTTACCAACACAGAAACTGTGGTTGATGTGACTTAGCTTGTTAAACCGCTAAGCCCTTCAAATGTTTTTAAGATTTCTTTGGTCTCATTAAAGCATCACAAAAATACGACTGAAATAATTATTATCAAGCGAAAAAACAAATGTCCTTCAATATTAAAACTCAGTCTCGCGCAAATGTCAACGGACGTGAGAGAAAAGTGGTTTGCAATGACTGTGGGCGTGCGCTCGATGCCTAAAACTAGGTCGAACTCCGTAACGCCAGGATAACGAGGGGGTGATCCGCCAAGCAAGAACATCATTCGCCCATTTCAGGAAGCCAGACAGTTGCCCATCATCACACAAACGACGCTGGGCACTGGGAGAGAGAGACGAGAGGATGAGCGGGACGGAGGCGCCCACAGCCAATCGGCGCCAACGGGGGGCGCAAAGAGCCCAGGAAGACAGAGGCAGAGAGATCTGGCGGGAAGGCGCAGAAAGATAAAGCGCGAGGAAGGTGGAATATTTCAAATAATAAAAAAAAATAATGTCGAAGAAAGGAATATCACAAAAGAAAAGAAAAAAATATCAGGTTTATTTGCGAAGGAGCGAGGAATGCTAAACGCCGAGGCAACATTGGCAGAGGCGTCGGTGGAGGCGGTGGTAGGGGAAGCGAGCGGCAGGATCACGTAGTACGCCTTTACACCTTCTGCACTACCTCTGCGACTGCTTGCTGCCTCTCCCTCCCATGTTCTCCGTTACCACCGCAGTATTCATCTCTATCTTCAACCTCCACCTTCACCTCCACTAAAACCTCGCCGACCGCCTGTCAGGGTGCCTTACCTCGAAAGGTCCTTCCTTCTCTACGCCCTCAGCGAATATGCAACTGTCTTTGCCATCTCTACCCCTCCATATAAAGTGAACAGTTGGCACCGCTCCTGTGTGAGGCCTGCTTTCACTATCAAAACCAATTGCGGCGTTATCATCACAGCTCTCTCACCTCCTTTAGAACATCCGTAGCTGTGTCATCCATCTCCAGCGTCATCACTTCTACCGCCGTACGAGGAAGAGATTTCCCCCATGCCCAAAGCGATCTTCTCTTCGCTTTCTATGTTCTCATATCCTCCGTCACCTCCGCCAGCATCATTACTTCCGCGTCCTTCATCTCCTCCTCCACCGTTTACTCCACGCCTGCAACGCGCCGCTACCACCGATCGCCACCTACTCCACACCACGTCCTGCGGCGGCCCCACCCCCGCCACCACAACCCCTCCCGCCCCCGCTCCCGCCCCGCTCCGGGCGCGCGCCAGCGGTGGCGCGGCGTCAGCTTCGGAGGCGGGGGCGTGGAAAGGGGGCGGGGCGCGGCGAGGGCTGCGCGCGGAGGAGCGAAGCACGAGGGAGAGCGCCTCGCCCCCGCCCCCGCCGTCTCCTCCGCCTCCCCCGCCGCCGCCGCCGCCGCCACCGCCGTTCGCTGGCTCGAGAGGGAGGTTAGCTTATGACGGTAACAGCTGGCTGGCGCCAAAAAACCCAACCGACGTTTAATATCCTGAGTAACTCAATTATGGGAGCCATCAAGAAGGATTTGTCGTCGTTCCATATGATCCATTGATGGCAATAAGGCAGCAAATATTGCTCCACTCCACGGCGCGGCTGCGGGGCGATGGGCCTTTTCTTCGCTCCCCGCGCCGCGCCGCGCGCGCACCGCTATGGAGGCGCTCGCGCGGGAAGGCCCCGCGCCTGGGCCCTGCGGAACCCCGTCGATGCATTAATCGCGAGCGCTCATTGAAAATGTCTGTATTTAGGTTGATCGCTTTGGTAACAGCTGAGTTAAAACCATCTTTTAATCACACGTATTTTTTAATCCGTGTATTTATCTTTTTATATAGATTAATCTTAAGTTAATAGTTCATCTTTAGAATTTGAAAAAAGTTATTCGAATATTGAGCGGACTAAACAGGAACTTACTCAAAAATAAAATTTCGTAAAATTCGAGCTAGAACTAATTTATGAGGCACGTGAAGACAAATATTGAAGTTGACACTCTGTTAGGTGAACAATATAGTTGTAATGAAAAGAAGTTGTTGCTTTGAACATACATAAATACGTACATTTACATTCTTTATTATATTATGTAAATTGTACATGGAAATGAAGTTCTGATTTAGGTGGTGCAGAGAATCAATTAATGTCAGTGCAGTGCCTCCGTACGAGAAAACCTTCGGTTCGAGTCCCGACCGTGGCAGCATTTTCGACACAAGCCATAGGTAGGTCGAATTCAGCTGCTGTATCAACACCAGGCGACTGCAAGAGTAGTACCGTAAGAAACGGGCCACGAACTTCGCGTGCTCTTTCTTTCATCTTCCCTGCCATATCCTCTCTCACACATACTTCCACTTACATGCACTACAGTACCATCCATACCGGGAGCTTAGAGCTTGTTCTGAATGGAGCGGTGCCCCATGGTAGGAGATACCTGGTTAGGGAAAACCCCTCTAGCCGACGGGTAACTCGGTGCCGAATCCCACTGTCCAGCGGGGGAAGATCAGCACCACCTCACGCTATAAAAACATGCGCCACACTTACGGGAATGGCAACTGACGCACCCGAAATAACTGTGATGAAGAAATGAATCATGTGCTAACGAAACATAAATCAATGCTTTTTATAATTTTGATAATATTTTTCCCTTCAATATTTAAATGTGGTTCTATCTTCATAGAAATACTACCGATATTTAAATTAATACATTACCAACATTGTGGTGCTTCCTGAATTCTAAAATGTAACCTCTCTATTCTTTTCTTTATTCATCTTTCAGTACGTATTATTTGAACATTGGCGCTTAAGAAAATTCTGAATTTAGCATCCCATCAAATCGTATGACTCGTAATAAACCTACGAATTATTACATGTCATATGTAAATGACATTATTACATTACATTTATGAAACGCAGGGTTTCTCCTCTGCGGGAGAAATATCCATCATTTCTCACACCATTGCCTCCGTTTCTCCTGCGCGTGTGCTGACACATTCGCCGGTCACGGGCCATCGCGTGGACAGATCGCCTGCTCCCTCTCTTTCTGCGCGCCCATAAGTCGGCGGAACGCAGTTGGAAATAAGGGGCATTAGGATTTAATATCAGCCGCAAGAGTTCTCTAAATTAGGCTAATAATGCATACCGTGATGTAACACATGCGTAGATAGACTTTATATTGAATGCAAAGTTATTCCGCCCCCTTACCCGTGCGCACATGTGCTTAGATATTGAGTGTACGGCAGCGCCACGGCGCGATGGCCCCCAAGGAAGGGAGGAGCTCGGCGACGCGTGTGCTACATAACCTCACTTGTATGGCAACTACCGTGTACAATCCCATGAATTAGATGTACACATTATGAATGAATGTATATTTTATTGAATATTAATATTATCATTTACATCGCATTCTGATCGAGATCGGTGATCAAGCTGTTCCGTGATCAAACCTACACCTTAAGCTGTTGGAGAACTGCAACTGACCGCCTGCTCGAAGAGTCTGTGGCTCTGCGGAATGTCTTATTTCGGGGTATTGTTGTGAGATGCCGGAGCTATGGATCATTCAAATCGAATGATTAACATCAGTGTCATTTTATTATGTAAACTGTTCATTGTCTAGAATTCTTTAATGATGTTTATACCGCGACCTATTTTCTTCACTATAATAATAATAATAATAATAATAATAATAATAATAATAATAATAATAATAATAATTTCTTTCATTCATCACACTTTATTTTCATTCGCACGCAGTGCATGCTCTGTATGATGGACGCGATCAACGACCTGGGGTCAAAAACGGACTCAGGTTCCCCGATTACTGTATGTAGGATGAGGTGTACTTCATTTCAGGAGTTTTCAGGAACCAGAAGACACAGTTATTTGCATCGTACGAGTATGAAGTATGGTTTAAAAGGAATAATAAGCTATTCATTCAGAGTTAAATTGTCTGAAGTATAGAAGCCAAGTAAATTCGTTGGGGTCTTCTTTCCTGCAATCCAAAATATGTGCGTATGTATAGAACTTGGAAAGTAGTCCTTATAACCACATTAACGGTTTCGAGATTTGTTCCCCCTCCTTGTAAATTAATTAAAAATTAAAGTAATTCGTAAAAACATATGCACTACTTTCATGTACATACGTTCTTGTATCATTATTTTGTAGACTTATAGAGATATTTATTTTTACACTCCGGGAATATTTATATCGCTTTACTTGCATTATATTACGACATTCAAAAGATATTGCGGTTCGTAAATAAAAAGTGTTGGTTTTTCAGAAAAACAAAGAATTATCTTACATCTACAAAATATAACGTACATCTATGAAAGTCATTATACAAAAGGCGTTAAACCAAATTTCTGTTTTTGTTATTAGTATACAAACAGTTAAAATAAACCACAATTTGCAGAAGAATTGTCAACTCAATTTATAACAACTGTATTGCACATCGAATAACAAATCTCTTCCGCAGAGATCTACTAAACAATTAAAATTTGTTAACGAAAAAGGGACGAAAGACCAGCATTGAATGTCGATGATTCCGCATATATCTGACATAGAATATAACGATTCCCGCAAAGCAGACATTCATTTTTATTAAACACTCGCTTGTTTGAATTTCTTCCAATCAGTGATATCTTTCCGATGCCTCCAGGTGCAGTTTCTCCGGCCATCGCCGCTGAGCCTCACTGTAGCGCTGAGGGTCCTGGCCGCGTAGCCACCGATATTGTTCTCGTTATGCAGGCGGGGGAATATCTTTACATGGGGCGTCGGCTGGATCGCGGCTCTCACCTCGCAGCTTTTACATTCGCACCCGCTCTGGAACATCGTAATACCCCTGGAGGCGCATATCGATTCAGAAGGAGACGGAGGTTTTGCGCGTGAAGACGACGGGACCTCGTCGCCAGCTCCTCGGTCGCCTGCCTCTCGTTTCTCCATTGGCCAGTGCAGACATGAAAATGCTGTAGAGAGATTGAGGATGCCAGGTACAACTTTAAATAGTCAACCGAAGGTGTTTTCTGTCGGTCCAAAGGCATTTCATAAGCATTACTCAAGTATCTGTTTATTGTTTGAGTATTGAAAATATATTATTTGAACGACTTGTGGGTAGGTAATGTCGAGCAGCATTTCTTCATGTTGAAGATTTTTAATTTTCACACACTACTTACGCAGTAAAGAGAAAGAATTGTAATTCTTCAGAGGACAAAGGTGACTTCGACAGAAAAAACACGAAATTCTTGGCCCCTGACGCCGAGCAAATGGGCAATTCTTGCTCCTATGGCGAAATTTCAAAAACATACAAACCAAGTTTTTTTAAATGGCAGCATTTTTCTGGGAAAATCTATATTGCAAAAGAGTTCAATTCTGTACATTCCGTAAACCTGATTTCAGGCAGATATTGGGGTCAAAAATTAAAAAAAACAACAACTGGAAAATGTAGGTTTTTTAATCAAACACATCGTAAAAAAATATCGGTTGGGGAGAAATGAAAAGTAAACCATCGCGTTAATTGCAGTGTTCTTTAAACATTGAGTTTTATATGACTCTGTAAAAAGTTTGAAAAGATTAAAGAAAATTTGCATTTTGTTTTTTTGGAGAGCTTATGAATTCATGAGTGGAATCCTTTCAAATAGGTTACGAAAATAATTTTAGATAATCAATATATTTATTGTGCCTAGACCAAATGATGAAATATGCAAATTTGGTGGCCATAAAAGCCTATGAAAGCACAAATCCACATTGTTCAGGTGAAGAATATTGAAAGAATAATGTAGTAGGTCCTTTGCCATCGTAGTTTCTTGTAATTACTTTAGTTGAAATTGTTTCATAAATGTAAAATGGGTTGATCGTGAAACAGCAAAGAACATTTAAAAATAGCGCAGGTTTCATTTTGCTCAAGTCTGCAAAAGTTGTAAATAAAGAGAAAATACGTTCTGTTGCCGCGCAACTGGTTTATATTAATAACATTCAAATGAAACCTAAAAGGAAGCCTTTAGAAAGTTTTTTGTTTTCTGAAAATATGCTTTCAGGTAGTTATTACTTTATACTTTCTCGCTACGGAGTAGAAGAAAACCTCTTATTTCAGGGCCCAGATAACGAAAAAGTGGATAAATGCAGTTGCTAAATTTAGAAAAACAATCTTCTAACACCTGGTGTCGCCAGAATCAATATTTTGTGGGTCCTTGATACCGAAAAATCGAATGAAGGCAAAACGTCCGTCCGTCCGTTAGCGGACAACAACGCTAGCGGACAACAACGCTAACGGATAAACCGTTCGGCCGGTTTTCTCCAAAATTGGTATTTCCCAATCGATCTGGCTGATGTCGCGGCCGAAACCGATATTTTAATTTTGGGGGATACTGTACATGACCCCGCTGGAACATTTTCAAAATTTTCAAAAAAATAGCTCCGTTTTGATTAAATTTTGTTGTTGGATAGAGTGAAGGACTTTTGAGAGAATAGTGCAGGTCTTATCTTCGTTGAAAACCCTAATTTTTTGAAAATTGCAAAAATTAAAATTTTGTTCGTCTTCCTAAAACTACAATTATGAAGATAGATTTTTACTTTAATGAAATTTGTTTCTTAAAGGTAGATTTTGAAATAAAGACATGTACATTTTTCAAAAATTTGAGTATTCATATTGAAAAATTCAATCTTGTCCAAATCACGACCTCCCAGGTATGCAGTGTGCGCACGGGGAATATTTTCTTTTTGTGGGGTAATAAACGAGTGTTTTGTTCTCTCCCGCAATGTTGAAAAGTGGTAATTTATTAATAAGAACATAAAAGCTCACTAAATTATTTACCAAATTTTAGTTCAATATAATAATTACGCCCGCATGACAGATAAAAGTATTTAGGTTTCAACCTAAATCTTATAATTAATTATTATACCAATAAGAATTAGAAAATAAGTTTAGGCTCTGCCTTCGCAAAGTTCTTAAAGCAACTTATTTCCAATAACAAAGTAGAATCTATTAATTTCTGGAGCTACCCTGTCTTTACTTATCCCTTCAGAATCGTCATTTGGTCGCAAACATATACAGAATGGTTCGCAGTATGCTCATTTAGTACAGAATACATCACCCTAAATGGATCATTGAACACCACTACATTGCCAGGAAAACAGGTAGTCGTGGTCTACTAGATCTGAAAGCATTATGATATCATTAGGTAATAGGTCTGAAAAAGAACTTCATAACGCAATATGCACTGTCGCCTCTACAAAAAGCAATAGTGTTAGGTAACTCCCTTAAATATAAGCAACAATCCATACAATCCTGTTAATCACGTCAGCCAAGGAATGATAACAGGTATGGAAGTCCATTGAAAGTGCCGACAAAGACGCTTGGGTGTAGTAGTTAGGAAATGGAATTCTATTTGGAGAGACTGAGGGCTTCAGAGTAGCCATTCAAGACCATGTTATTTCAGCAAGTAACTACAAAAATTGTATAGAAAAACTGGATGTTAATGAAGAATGTAGAGTATCACATTGATGATCAAAGACAGATCAGCTGAATAAATGGTGCACAAACATAAACCTCACACTGTATGCACAATCTGGTCAACACGGAGTATCTACAAAAGGTACAACCTAACATCAAATATTGTACACCAAGCACAGGTAACTAAACGTGGGCTTGTGGCAGAAGAGAAAATTATCCCCTTAGTATGAATACGAAGTCAAACGCAAGTCAAGCTCAAAATGTACTGCAACCTACCAATACATACTAATTAAATGATTCTGTGCAATAATCCCGACATTCTACTACTTAACCTACAGGAAATAAAAGCATTCGTTATTGATTTTACAAACCCTGCATATCACATCAATAAAACAGAAACAGTTAAAATTTCAAAATATGTTTCCCTCTAAATGGAATATAAAGAAATATTCAAACCTGAGGTTGTTGAAATTATACCACTTGTAACGGCAAACTGGTCTTGTACATAAATCCAAATTATTATTTAGAAAAATTAGGTTTTTCTCCTCCCAATATTATTTTGAAAGCTCAAAAGTCAGTCATTCTTGAAACCTGACGAATTGTTAATTCATTATAGGATTTTGACAAGCCTACGATGAAAAAAAAACTTTTTTAAATTTCAACTGGTTCTTGTGTATTTTGGTGGGCTGAAATTGAAAGTGTGAATAGCAATACTCCACCGGGCACAGATATTTTTCAAATTGACACGGCTAGTTTAGTAGGTTACTGGCAGTTTAGCATACTGATCGTAGTAGAGGCTACAGAATGTTTGCAGTTTTCCCTCTAAATGTTTGTGACATGAGGGTGAAACACTGTATTACAAGCTAGATACAAAATTTAAAATGATGTTAACAGAAGTGAGAAGTCACTTTAGTGTTATAATTCTATAAATAATAAGATTATTATGAATCCAAAACTCTGAACTTTATTTCCAGTTGATCATAGAAGTTCCTACTCCTGAACCACACGAGTGGAACCACACAAGATGCTCCCGTCTCTGTTTCGTCTTCAGACAACGAATGTGAGGAGTTCCAACACGATAAAAAGCGTGGTACTGACCTATCCTCTCAGGCTGTATTCAACGATTTATAAGTTGACGTTATATATGTACGACAACGAGGAAGGTAGGTACGTAGGACTAAGTATAGAGAAAACTGAACTCTTGGATTTCAGATTGAGAGAAAATAATTTTTTGGCCGCATGAACAACTACTAATCTTTATCGCTGCAGAAGAATTCATTCATTCATACAGAATTACACGTCATTTTTTAGAGGAAGGAGAATTACAATATTATCCCTATAATATCCCTCTGTAAATTTAAAAAATTAGCGTTGAATACAAAGTGGGAAACTATAGACATTTTATGGATCGAAAGAAGTTGATAAGGAGTGTTACTGCGCAATGCAACGAAAATGCTTCAGTACCTATTGGGTATTTAAAGAAATTTACGAGAATCTCGAACCGATTCTTACAGTACAGAATACAGTACAGAAGCTGGGTGATACAATATAGAGATCAGAAATTTTGTGCATGCTTCTTTGAGAGCAGGCAAGATACAGGAAGTTTCCAAGGTTTCTTTATGACAGAACTGTGCGAAAATGCTGGACACAGGGATGCGAGATACTGGAACCAATCTTACTTCCAATACAACCAATAGTACTTTTACCATAGACACCCTTGCCTCCAATCTGTCAATCAATTCTCAAGTATTTTGATCATGAGTCTTCCTATTGATGCTATTTCACTAATACTCCGATAGTTCATGTCTTTCTTACTTCCTTAGGGGTCTATGAAAATTTCAGAAGAACAAGTTTGTTTTACTCAAGGAAAGTCTTATGTGGATAAGTTTTATATTAAGACAGGTGTATGAGAAAATAAGCCGGAAAGGATAAGAACTTCTTATTGTTTTTATTGATCTGGAGAAAGCATATGGCTCAGTGCCTATAAATGAATTGTGGAGGGTACTAGAAATTTTAAAATTGAAGAACCTCTCCTTCAACTCATCAAGAAAATGTATGCGGATACCGGAGATATGATAAAAATCGAAAATATAATTTCCGATGAATTTGAAACTACCAAAGATTTGACAGGGATGTGGAATGTCTCCCACTATTTTCAAAATTTATTTAGAAGTCTTTAAAAGATGGAATGCCTCATGTCAAGGAATGGGTATTTTAGTAAAGGGACAAGCAATACATTCACTACTATTAGCAGATCAAGTTATAGTGGATAAAGACAGGGAGGATGCGGAATATATGACCCGAAAATTAGTACAGACTTATGTGCAGGGTGGACTTAAATTAAATTTGAAGAAAACAGAGTATTTGATAGTAGGAGGGGGAACGTACGGACTGGAATGTTCAAGAGTAGGAAAGATTAAGTTAGTTGAACAGTTCAAGTACTTGGGTACAATTTTGAATAAGTCTGGATATAATAAAAATAATATTGATGACCGCATTAAACAGCCAAGAGGAACCAAAAGAATGTTAAATGGCGTGTTATGGAGTCGGGAAATTTGCTTAAGAACAAAGAAGATTATTGTAAGAAAGAACTATTACTGAAAGTATTCTAACCTATGGTTGAGAGAGTTGGACCCTGACGAAAAGTCAGAAACAAAAATTGTGTGCAGTAGAAATAGATGGTCTTCGAAGGAGCTGTCGAATTTCGAGAATGCAGACAATCAGAAACTGCGATCAGGGAACAGATAGAGCAAACGGAATCTGTTGACAGACACAGACAGACATGGACAGACATGGACAGACATGGACAGACATGGACAGACATGGACAGACATGGACAGACATGGACAGACGCGGACAGACGCGAACGGACAGACGCGAACGGACAGACGCGAACGGACAGACGCGAACGGACAGACAGACGCGAACGGACAGACAGACGCGAACGGACAGACAGACGCGGACCGACAGACAGACAGACGCGGACGGACAGACAGACAGACGCGGACGGACAGACAGACAGACGCGGACGGACAGACAGACAGACGCGGACGGACAGACAGACAGACGCGGACGGACAGACAGACAGACGCGGACGGACAGGCAGACAGACGCGGACGGACAGGCAGACAGACGCGGACGGACAGGCAGACAGACGCGGACGGACAGGCAGACAGACGCGGACGGACAGACAGAGAGACGCGGACGGACACGGACAGACGCAGGCAAGGACAGACACACTTCCAGTCCTCCGTGTGTTGCTTTGTACAGCTTGATATTTGTTGAAATTGTTATTTCTATAGGTTGCATACCAAAAACGACACAAGAGGCATCGTATGAGACCGTCCTGTATGCTTTAGAAATTTTTATATTAATAATCCTCTGAATTCTTTGGATCTTCTTCATATTGAAACATGCCCCTAACTGCTACCATTATTGGGCGATTCGTCGTAACCCGTTTCCAAATTTCTAGTAACACGGGCGCCAGGAAAAAGGTTACGATAATATTTTAACTATTATTACACTGATAAAAAACTGAATATTATCCCGCTAGCTGGGTCGATGGGTCACGTCAGAAATAATCGCTATTATCTATTAATAGCCGATTACCCTGTCTGCCATCTATACAGAATTGCAAGGAATTTGAAAACAGAGATTATTTGATCTAGCTAATTATTAGTTTGAATTGGCCAATGAAAATCATTTTATCTTTCTTTTAAGAGAAACTTAATGTTTATTTCTTATCAATGCAGCCAATTAAAATGAAAAAAAATTATATTGAAGAACTTTCTTGGTCATGACCTGGTTCGAACCTTATACGGCGATTCTGTCTTCGCATGCTCTTGATTGGTACTCCCTCGAAAACACGCCTTCCCTTCATGTATTTGAAGCTCCGAAGTCCCGCAGTCCAGTTACCACGAATCTTCTTTTCTTTTTTGACGAACACCGCCGATTCGCCGCTTCGCACCACTCAAATTGTTCCAGCTCCACTATATTAGGTCTGATGCCCATTCTCGCCGTTTAAATATCTGGTGCTTTTATGCTTACACCGCACAGAAAAATCTCTCAGTTCTGTCTTCCGTTTATCGCAAGAAAATTTGCAAAGTCCTAACATGTACAAATTAATCTATTTTCGAGCGAACTGCGCACCGTCACGACATGCGACCGAATGAATTTTTCCTCCCTTTTAAAAACCATAATGCCTCGCCTTGCCTCCACGGTCAGATGAATGTTTGTTTATCCTGACAACCACGACGTCGTTACTAAGGCGCCATATTGCCTATTATTTGCCCTGCCCATTTACGACAAATATTCTGTAATAAAACGTCCCCATATTGGTATGTCACAATATTCTTTGAAATCTTTATAGCTTCTCCCCAAATAGGTGCTCCATATGTTAAGATTGGTTCAATTGCTCCTTGGTAAATAATAATAAGTGCTTTGGATCCTAGACCCCAATTCTGCTTTGCAGATCTTGATAACATATGAAAAAGTTTTAGAGCTTTCTCCTGAATGTAATCAATATGTTTATTAAAATTGAATTTCTGATCTATGTATATTCCTACGTATTTTAACATCACCACTTGCTTAAGATGTTTATCATTAAGGTAATTTGAATTCTCTTTTTTGGTATTTTCTTCTTTTTGGAGACAAAAAGAACTTGCGACTTTGAATCATTGAATTTTATTTTGCTTTTCTTGGCCCAAAATTCAATTTTCTTCAGGTCATGATTTGCAAAATTCTCCGCGTCTATTATACTATGACCCTTTGTCATAAGCAATAAATCGTCTGCAAAAGCTACAATTTGAGTTCTGTGAGTGAAATCTAGGGTCAGGATTGTATTATACAAAATATTCCAAAGGCCTGGTCCACAACATGATCCTTGAGGGCAGCCCTTTTGAACTTGTTTTTCTATAGTAAATGTACTGGTGTGTAGGCAGGCTCTCCTATTTTGGAAGTAGTCTCTCACAAGATTATATAGGTTTGTAGGACATTTCATTTCCCGTAAATTACCGAGTATGCTTGGCCACCAGGCGGCATCAAACGCTCCTTTAACATCCAGACTAATGAGAACAATATAGGGATAATTATTAGAATTTTTCTGTACAAATTGTTTCACGATCATTGCTGCATCTGTCGATTTTTGTGGCATAAATCCAAATTGGCGGGTACTGAATAAATTTCTTGAAATTATGTGTATATTCAATTGATATATTCTAGAACTAAATTACTTTTTGATTGTTTACATATTATTTTGACTGTTTTTTATGATATCCACTCGTATTTGGAAGTATGTATTATTGACTTTGCAAGTATAGTATGTTATCATAACCCTCTCTCAACAATCGCACGTAACCAAACATCCATTTTCACCCCACATAACTATAAGAAGTTTTACGTATTGCCATCTTCATTGCCACATCTCATGTGAATTTTACAATTCGAAGGAAGACCAAATATATAGCAGAAACGTTCACTATAGAAATGTTCGTTGAGAATCTTGAGAATTATTTCACCTATGCTTAATGCTAGAGAATCTTGAGAATTATTTCACCTATGCTTAAGAAACATTCCTGTTTTTTGTTGTTAGTGCATTGTTATTTCGGTTATTCCTTTTTATTTTGTATTATTGAATTCTACTATTAAGTTATTGTATACATTAGCTACACTGTATGTTATTATATACCATCTTCACCGAAAATAAAATAAAGTCCTTTGCGACCTACGTTTGTTTAGTTTTACACGTGGTGTAGCCAGAATTGATGTTTCGTGGGTCCTTGATATCGAAAAATAGAATGAGGGCAAATGTCACTGCCTGTCTGCCGGTCTTTCAGTTTGTGAACAACGCTAGCGGCTAAACTGTGAAGCCGAATTTCTTCAAAGTTGATATTCCCCAATTGATCTGGCTGATGACATGACCTCTTGAATTGCAAATCGATATTTTAGTTTTTTGGAGTACTTTACATGAAGCCCTGGGAGTTTTTCAAAATTTTCAAAAGAACGTCGCCGTTGTTTTTGATTTAATTTTGTTTTGGGATAGTGTGCAGGACATTTAAGAGAACGATGCAAATATTATGTTCGTTGAAAACCCTAATTTTTCGAAAATTGAAAAAGTGTAAAAATTTTTCGCAGTCTTTCTACAACTAAAATATTAAAGATAGAGATTCTTTCGCTTAATGAAATCTATTCCTTAATGACAGATTTTTGGAATAATGTCATGTCCAATTTTTGCGAGAATTTGAGTATTTTTCGCGTCATTTCGCCTGAAAATACGGGGAAGAACATACGTGCTGTTTTAGCACCACTAATTTTTTCTGAAATCGTATCTTATCGGGATAACATTTTTTTACTCTCTACAGGATAGATCTTCTCGAGTGTTCTGCAAGGCTCTTTCCTATACTTTATTCTATTCAATATTTTCATTGCTGATATTTCCAATCTTTAAATGTGTGCCATTGCACATTTAGTGAATCAATGAAACCAATTCATAGGCTGATGTAAAGCTACAACCAAGTCTGAAGTGCTTCAAGTGACTGTCTCTCGCACGAAGAGTCTCTTGGCCAAGGCCAAGAACCGAGTGACCGCCTCCTGCCCGCTCTCAGCCAAGCTCAAGTACCTAATGACCGACTCCCGTCTGCTCTTCGTGAGGGCCAAGAACCGAATGACCGCCATTCGTCCGCTCTGAGCATCGCTCTCAAGGACCTAATCACCGCCTCTCGCCCTCTCAGCCAAGGTCAAGAACCGAATGACCGCCTCCCATCGGCTGTCAGTCAAGTAAGTAGGTAAGTAACTCCGTGTAGTCTACCACCTCCACACTCATACGTTTCATCAGGGTGGGCACCCCAGGGTGGGCACCCCAGGGTGCCCACCCCAGGGTGGGCACCTACGCCTCTTGGGATTTTATCCGCACCCCCCGCCGACACGTTAACGCCGACAGGCTGATCCAGTCGGAACCCAGTTTACCGTCACTGTAACCTCCCCATTCAATGCCTGTGTGGGGGCCGCCCTGCTAGCTCAGAGCTCTTAGCTATCCAGGCCAAATGGGGCCACCTGGACTAAGGTCCAGGCGGCTCGGAGCCCCCATCCCGTCACCCCATTGCTTACAGTCTGTCTGTAACACTGTGGATAACGCTGGTATCGAAGCAACCTGGCGGGTGATAAATAGTTTCCCGCCGGACTTTAAAGTGTGATCTGGAGTACTCTGAAGAGCATCCTTCGCCTAATCCTGTTCCAAGGTTTAGTTTAGTTTAGTTAATGCCTTATTTTACGTGGCGAGACTCGGGCCATCAGGCCCGCTCTTCCGTCTAACCACGCAAATTTCGTTACGCTCCTTTCACCACCTAGCGGAGAAAGGAGGTATCTTGGGGCGACGAAACAGGCGGATCTCAATTTTGCTCAGAGGCTTCATTTAGGCTTGAGGATCTTTTACATGCAGTAAATCTACTAACATGGGACAGCCGGCTTTACTTCCCCTCCGAAGGAAGCCGTACGAAGGATTTTTTCGCCCTTAAAAATCCACGGCTTTGATCGGGCTTGAACCCGCAAACTTGGGTACAACAGTCCGGTACGCTGACCGTTATACCACCGAATCCGCAAAGTCGCAAGGTCGTCGCGCCATAGGCCCAAATGGAGGGTGGCCGGTTGCCCGGTCACCAGGAGGTTAACATAAACTTCTCACTGCCTGCTCCTTCAGGCTAACGACGTGAGCGGCGCCGCGAGACCCATGGTCCGGGTGGTCGTCTACGATTCTCCACCAGAAGCCGCGACAACCTAGGTCATCGTGACCCCCCCCCTGCGGGGTGGCTGTCAGTCAAGGTCAAGGACCGAAGGACCGCTCTTCGTCAGCTCTCAGTGAAGACCAAGGACCAAGTCATCACCTTCCGTCCGCTCTCAGCCAAGGCACAGGAGAGAATGACCGCCATCTGTCTGCTCCTGGCCACGTCCAAAGCTTACGCGCGATGCCGACGAACATTGCCAGCTTCGATACAGCATCAGCTCTCCTGCAATTCCGACTTCCCACCTAAGGCGAGGTAGCTCCCTTGTATGTAGTTGGAGTGGGACCAGGCGGCCGTTTCTGCCCTTCTCTAGAGACTTAATAAGCCTTGCCTTCGTCAGTTTCACTGTGCAATATATTGCTCAGGAGTACATTTTGAGGCTAACTTCAATATGGTAGTATATTATATTTTGTGTTACTGTTTCAAATAGCCAAGATTGCTGAACAATGTAAAAATGAAAATTATTTTTTTAGTATTCATATATACATTGACACAAAACTTGTTTCGGAAATTGCATTTTACGCGGACTTACTTGCTTTTTAGCTGTATTTTTTAGAATATAAAGCTCGACTTTCATACTATTGAAATCCTAATGGTTTAATTCCTTCATTTTTTAAATTTTGGATTATATTTTGTACTTTAAGGACACGTGTGATTAGAAATATTCTATCAGAAAATACACTCGTCGATTACTTACACGACAGTTTTTATAAACATTGCGAAAGGGGAAAAAACTCTAAAATTAAAACATCAATGTCTATGAATTTAAATTATTTTATGGCATTTTATTCTTTAAAATTATAAGCACATCCATATTTTTAGAAGAACTACGCATTTTAGTTACCTTTTACTGTAGGAGAATTACTCATTGCTCGCATCAAAATGAGATGTGCAAAAATAAGCATGTCCATCAGGAAATAAAATTGAGTTAGCATTGCAGTAATACTAATGATCGTCAGCTACATCTTCTGTCGTGAGATAGAGGAGCAAAAGCAAATATATCCCTAATAATTTTACTTGTAAACATTTGAGGTTCAGGCAAAATCCAGTATGTCCACAGCGTTGTTGCAAGCAATAAAGTACATGTCCGTGGAACCAATCAGAAGTCAAAATTCACCATCACCTGACAGGTCAAACCGCATGGTTCATTCCTTCTACGAAGTCTTCACAACAGTGTCCTATACAATTTTTTAAAGCTTGAGATCTCAAGCACACTAAAACTTATAGTAGTATGTACAAGAACGTCAGAACATAATATATGTGAAGCAAATTATTATTCAGAAAACAATGAAAGGGAAGAAGATTCATACAGTCAAAGATATTCCACAGCAACAGTTTACATTTTATGAAGTTCCTGCTTTGGCCCTTTGGAAACAAGTATAGTACAGTATAGCCTTCAGCAGGTGTCACTGGAAAGGAATATACGATTGGTAAAGAGAGATATAATGTAGCAGGTCTGTTGACTCAACTCTTAGAAGATGAATGGAGAGAATTCTTCAGATATTCCTGGCCTGGAATGGACTCCTCTGTTCTTGATGGAGCAATAGCTGAAAATAAAAGTGTAATTCATAGCCAAGGACTGGAAGATAATGGTGATAGTTCAGAATGGTGAAGTTCATGACTAGCACATTATAATTTCTTTTTAGTTCTTTGTAATTTCTTTGGAGGCCGAAGATGGTTACATTAGTTGCAGAAATTGTTGTAGTAGTTTTGTCTGTTTGGAAAAATGAAATATTTGTATATAAACAACAGTAAAATGATTTATCCCAATGAAATGTGATGATAAAAGTAGCCCTATTTTATGCAAAAGCAAGCATGTTCGCAGGTGCTACGAACAAAAGCAAAGATGTCCAAATTATTCAAGAAAAAGCAAATGTGTCCAAATTTTAACCTGTAATATTGTCATAATTATAAATAACTGATTTAATAGCGGTATACGTAAACCTATTGTAACAAGACTGGTAAGCAGTACAGCATATTACATTGAAAATTAGATAATTTGTCAACAGTCAATTTTTCCTGAAAAATCTGATTTGATGGTCACATTATTTGCATCAACGCTCCTCGTATGTTCTGATGACAACGACCGTAATTATAATAGAAATCTCCGGATTTACAGCCCAAATTATGAAAGTAGAGAGTGGTGATGGAAGTGAGTTGAAGATGGCTGACTGAAGCAGCAGCAGGTTTAAAAACAGGACTCGTGGGCGCCCCTTACTGCAGAGCAGCGTTCGCAAGATAGGAGCACGCGCACTTGAATTTAAAAGGACGAGGAGGAGAATATGAAACGGTTCAGTTAACACGCTCTTTTCATTTAAAAAAATAATTTTTAGAGTGGGGAAAAGCGAACTTTCATTATTTTGTGCTCTCAACTGCGAATAATGAAATTAAAAAGTCATACTTCTAATTGTCTGCGTGTATATAAGCTTATATAATTTTTTGTTCGGAATAAAAATTCGTTTATAACAAAATTTTTGTGTATAACAGCTCGGCGGGCACACCTAGCGTATTCCAATTAAAATGAATAAAGGAAAATATGATGTAGCCGGGGTCGACGGCGGTACAAATGTAATCTTTTTAAACATTCGCCGTAACGGGGCTGGCGCCCGCGCGTGAGGTGGGGTGGGGTGGGGTTGGTGGGGTGGCGGGGGCGGGGGCGGGGGTGGGGGCGGGGACGGGACGGGGGTGGCGGCAGGGTTGGAGGTGGAGGCGGGCGGCGCGTGGCGCGGCGGAGCGAAGGGAGGGGCGGACGCGGAACACAGACTGCGCCTGCGCAGTGGTTCCATTTTCTACCCCCCCCCCCCGCCACGCCCGCTGCTTTCTGCCCGCCGCTTTGCGATAACACCGCCATATTCCCGCGCTCGTGCACTGCGTTCGCTTATAACCCGATTCATTATGTTGATTGTTCCTTCGACCCGGGGATTTAATTATTTTTTGTTCTGTTTTGTGTTTAGTGGACCCGATACTGAGAACGATTGTTTTTGGAATGAATGTTAAAATAACTCGCTCGCGGACGGTTATATTCCACCATCTCTGGGTGTATTTCTGATAGGCAAAGTATAAAAATGGATTCTAATTTATGAATATTTTATGAGATACAAATTTTAATATATTGCCGAAAGATCTTCAGAGAAAAATTAAGCATCTAAACACATAATAAAGGATTATGTAAAACATTGTTAAACACATTTTCAGTAAAATTTGCAAAAAAAATTAATTGCTTTAAATTCATTGATTTTTTTTTAATGAAAACAGTATTAAGATTCGTAGCTAGGCTTATACGCCTACGACTTTTCTAATAGTACTTTTTCATTATCGAATTGCAAAATCATTTCACGTTCTCATTTAGCGGGCCTCTTACTTATCCAGAATAACAAACTGTTTCGAGGCTGGAACGTTCATGTTTGACTTTGTACAGGTTAATCGAGGAAGGAGACACCTCTTATTGACATGTAATGAAGATACGTGATCGAGAGTAAGTACAGAGATGTTAATATAGATACGACTATTAAGGTATCTCCTCTTTTAATGACACCGTGTCGTCTTCAGCCGGCTTTGAAACTCATGCATTGAGTTTCTGCTAGAAATTTGCTGGTAACGTTACGGGAATAATTTATATGAAGCGATTTTATTATTTGCCGTGTGAACTTTTACGCCGAAAATTGTAGCATTAATCTAATATTATTACGTTTTATTTCATATTATACCCACCATGAACATTTTTTTGTGCCTAAAACAGGCGTAACATGACCATTATTAATGATACAATTTCCCAATTGTGATTTTAGCCAGGTTGTTTGGACTTCCCTTCGACCGTAAACAAACAATTTCCTTCTTATTCCATTCGTTTCTTTTGTACTCGGCGATAGATTTATTTCTCATCTCGGCGCTCGGCAGCAACCCCGCGGTTTTTCCTCCCCTCCCTCTCCTCTCCAGCTCCGCCTTATACTCGCGATTCCTTCCCCGGCGACCGCTCCCATTATTTTTAACGCTGTCTGATTTTCGGCTTATTTCTTGCATGGCGCAGAGAAGTGGCTCGAGACAGAGGGAGCCGTTCATTCATTGGGCTGTCAGCTGCAGAGCCAGTGAGCCCCGGCCCGCTGTAATGAAAAAACTCGCCGATACAGCCGCTGCCTTAAAATGACGGTTGGCGATACTCCACCGTCGTCGCTGCCCGCTCGGGAGGCTTCTCGCAGCACGGCCAATGAGTTCCTAGCGGCCTGGAGAAACTGCGTCGCAAAAACACGAGGTCGCGGGTTCGATTCTTGCACAGAAAAGTTAATATCTTGGGCAAAGAATGTTTCTTTAGGATGAAATAAATTCGGTGGTCCCTTGTCGCAGAATGATGGAATATAAAAATAAATGCGCCAAAACTGTTTTCAACAATATACAGAAAGAATATGCTTAGCTTCTTCCTTACACTACATTTACCTGTTAGTGGCTGAACACGTTGATATTCTTCAAACAAGAAATATTCTCATCCATCGACCAATGTGAAATTGCGCCTGAGCAGATATGCAACACACTCTGAAGTACACTGTCGTTATGCGTGTTGCATCATGACCAATGAAGAAAGTAGGCAATTCTTGCTTTTATATTCAAGTAGGTCTTCCTTATGCCGACCTGGATGGCCGAGGTGGCTAAGAGCGAGTACCGACTCAGCGCTTCGGTCCGAAGGGTCGCGGGTTCGAGTCCCGACTTGGGCATGGCTGTTTGTCCCTTGACTTTGTGTGTGTGTGTGTGTGTGTGTGTGTGTGTGTGTGTGTGTGTGTGTGTGTGTGTGTGTGTTGTCGCGGAGGGCCTCGCGTTCTGCTGACCCCAGATCAGAGGAGCCCGCAAGAGTGTTTGTCTAGTGTATGGTCGAATGTGCGTCCCTTCGGGACGTAAAGGGCAACCGGCTGTCGGCTGGATAAAAGCCCTAGGGAAGAAAAAGGTCTTCCTTATTTGTTTATTAAACGTCAAAAATCATCTTTACTGATTCCTTTTGAACGAAAGTGATACTGTTTATAACATTTCACTCGTGTAAGTGAAAAGTGATTTTTGGAAACAGAATATTTTTAGAAAATACTTCATTATACTAAAAAAATGCCAATTAGATAGCTCACATAATAGAGTAATAGAGTAAGCTAGTAATAGAGTTACTATAGCTAGTAATAGAGTTAAACCTTTTTGGACACAAGTAAAGGTCTCAAGAGTAGTAGAAAACTTATTCAAACTGACTATTTTTTTTAGATGTGCCACTTCTCTTGACTGATAATTTACATCATACAAAGCAAACAATTTCAAAAAATCTTTTTGACGGGAATAGATCTTAAATTAATCACATATGAATTTTAAATTACTTGGGTACATTAAGGAAGGATTTTAAATAATTTTGTTGTTGTAAACATCATATATCAATCAAATATACATGTAATTCAAAATTCAATGAAATATACTCGTACATATAAGTAATGTATACACATTTATTTAGTA
Source organism: Teleogryllus occipitalis (assembly GCA_011170035.1). NCBI lineage: Eukaryota > Metazoa > Arthropoda > Insecta > Orthoptera > Gryllidae > Teleogryllus > Teleogryllus occipitalis. Next base: position 310,951 of record BLKR01000437.1, on the reverse strand, counting down.
ATATGTGTTTGATGTGAGGGACTAAAAAATAAAAAAGTTCATATTAACAAATGGCATGCTTCCCATAATTTCCAAATTACGAACGCTTTGTAATATGTGGAACACCTCTGGAGAATGGATGCGTAACTTTAACATATTAAAAAAAGGTTCATATAAGCACATGGTCTATTTACCACGAGTTTCAAGTTACAGACACATTTTGGTTCTACAACGAATCTTCTACCCACCACATCATGAATTGTATTACTCTCTCTCATTTTACAAGTGTGTGCTGTATCGAGTATGCCATGATGTTGCTGCCTTACGACCTATCCATTTATTTGGGAAATGCTGGTTTTAAATTGCTCTTGCTTGGTGAGAATAATGATATTGCTGTCCCATTGTGTATGAATCACATGATCTGAATTAAGTGTAGTGGAATTGCTTACAGTAAAACTTCAAATGTTTCATTAAAAATTCACTGTATGATGCACCCATCATTTTCCGTGGATAATGAAAGTTTCAATTACACTGTGTTCAATTATTCCAGCTCATCTATTAATACTGAACTGTTGTGGTGTCTTGTTTCCAAAACTGCACAGAGCACACGTCCGCCCATATGTAAGTGTTGTGAAAATTCTACACTCCGTTCCTGGTATGCTTTTTGCTGTCTGAGAATAGTATGTTAAACATATTTGATTCTGAGCACATATTGCAGTAACCAAGCACAAAAGCTTTTCTGGAAGGAAAATCAGTTTCACTAAGACCTTGCAATCTTTGAAGACGACGTGGATCAAGGAGTTGTTTTAGTAAGATTTTCCACACTCGCATGCCTCACATTCTCAGTTACTGCTATGCCTCTAATATTGCTTTAGTTTCCTCAAAATGATAAAGGACTCGTTGTTCAAAATCTATTGCTCTGACACTAATTGGTCATCCGCAATTTGATTGTCTTTTAAATTAATGTTCCTAATTTAAATTAAATTTGAAAATATGGATTAAAATGTATAATCTAAATGAAATTGGAAATTCTACAAAAGTAATGAAGAATTTGAAGTTTATAATGCTATGGACCAAAATCCAATGATCCTTCTTGCAAAAAGATAATAAGATTTCAGATCTTATCTATTGTCGTACCCCATTTGAAGGAATTGATTCCCTACACCACGGAAAATGAAAAGGCGACTTCTAAGCTAATACATTTAGGGCTATTTGTCCCTTAGCTATGAATGTGTAAGCTGGCCATTCGAATTTACCCGACGACCTCCGTGACTAGCATAAAACAACTTTGAGTCTGTGCAAAGCATAAATTTCGTAATTTTTTAAAATTGTAAATATTGCACGCACTATTGCACGAGAAGTACTAAAATTTTAAAAAAAATCTACATCTTGATCAAATAACTATTTATAAACAACACATTTCATTTAAATGCATAATCTCTATCTTCAATTTTATATCTCTGTGTTTCGCGCGTGGGTGTTTCGCGCGTGGGTGTTTCGCGCGTGGGTGTTTCGCGCGTGGGTGTTTCGCGCGTGGGTGTTTCGCGCGCCGGTGTTTCGCGCGCCGGTGTTTCGCGCGCCGGTGTTTCGCGCGCCGGTGTTTCGCGCGCGAAATAATTTAATTGTGTAAAGTGGGTGCTTATTTATTTCTGCGTTAATTTTTCTTTGTAAACAAATTAATTTCTTTTCATTCATTCATTTCAGCCGGTATACCGTTAGATACAGTTTCATTAATAATACATCAGACAAAAAAATACTATTCTACCGGAAAATTAACTTACTTCACTCATGAAAATAAATGTACTAACAATTCATTATTATTATTATTATTATTATTATTATTGATATTAATATTCTTTTATTATTGTCATTTCTTTATTCACAGCTCTCGGGAATTACAGCATTCTCACAGGCACAAATCAGAGCATGATTACATAATAGTTATCAATTAATAAATATTAAACTTACAGTAATTAAAACGCATACAATACATTTATACAATACTTATTATCTCTAACACAGTAAATGTAGATCTATATCATTAATAAACAACAACTAAATAGACAATTCTATTACACACCTATTCCCATGGATCTTCTAACCATAAAGCACGTATTGATTATGCCGGTTTTCTGCATATTAATGAATGCAGTTTTGTAAATGTCAAGTTCCTCTACTAATTTAATAGCGACCCTTGGCACGACACCAGTAACTGACAAAACGATAGGAATTGTTTTCACATATTTCAAGGACCATTCTTTCACGACTTGGCTCAATTCTCAGTATTTTCCCAGTTTCGTCTGGTAGGCTCTCTTGATATGATTGTCAGCCACAGAGAAGTTCACAAACAGGATCTTCTTGGATACCTGATCCAGATAGTGATATCAGGACTGTTGTGATGGACAGTTTTGAATGTCAAGATACTTCGGTGCCAGTACAATTGTTTGCCGTCGTTTTCTAGAACCGCTTGAGGATGGTACTTGTAATATGGTGTAATCTCTTGCAGAATACTGTATTTCTTGGTGAGTTTGGCGTGGATTGTACGTCCAATGTTTTCATGCCTGAGTTTATATTCAGAAGGAGCCAGTACACTAGAGTCTGATAGTGTATGCTGGATCGTTTCAGATCCTTGGCCTCACATTCTACAATTATCATCTACTGTTGCAGGGTCTTTTACTATGAGCTTGAGATATTGTTGATATTACTTGGTACTGAATTGCGATATGCCTTCAGTCTCAGGGTACAAATTCCTCACAGTCAGCCACTTCCTTCGACTTGTCTACGTTTACATTTTCATTGGCTATTGCTGCGGTTAATGCACCGTGGAATGACTTCTGCTTCCATTTTACCATTTCTGCTTCCACAGTTGTCTGTTGTAGGCTCATGTAGTTTACGAAGTTAAGTGATGCGAGATTGTCAACTTGTTGAACTCCCTCATGTAGTTGCAAGATGTGGGCTTTATTTTTTAAATAATCTCTCAAAACAATCTGCCTGATGTGTGGATTTGAGTGGTTTACAGTATCTCGTCCCCCTTTCTTCCTCGGCACCGTGACCCTTTGAGATGATGAGAGTCATTTATACTCTCACAGATCTCTTCAAAGCATAGTCGTATATCTTCCATTATTTCACAATACCCATACAGTATGTGACCACTGGTTACGTAGGTGTTAATAGCTGTTGTGTTTTTAAGTTGAGGTAGGTAGTAACTGCTTTCAGCCTACGTTCAAACTCTGCTTAAGTTCCTTTTTTATTTCCGTGTGAGCGATAATGAGATTGTGCTGAATTCCAAGAGGCCTAAAGTTCCTTTTTATTTATAGCTGTTGTAATCTCTTTAGATACGGTATCCTATTCAATGTCAGTAGTGAACTTGCCATTTCTTATACTTGGATCTTACATTTACCAAGTCCAAGTTGCATCATTTTGTCATTATAAAACAGTTCAGTAATTTCTAATAGTTTTTCCAGTCCAGATTTTGAACACGAGTGCAGTTTGATATTATCCATATAAGCAAGATGTGTCACTTTACATTTTAAATGCTTTTTAGTTCGAATTCTGACCCATTCTTGTCCAGCAAAGTTGACAATGGATTCATTGCAACGCAGAACTGGAAAGGACTCAGACTGTCTCTCTAGAAGATGCGACTGATGTTTAAAGTCCAATGTCTGTGTTGTCACTGTCATGGCATTTGTGGTGACATTTATCGTGGTGCAACATTTGCTCAAGATCGTTTCTAGGAAATCCACAATTATGAGATTTATCCGATACATTGTCACGGTGTTGATTACCCAGTCATGAGAGACCATATAAAATGTCTTTTTATCATCAATAAAGTACGTGTATATATTACAATATAAAGTCATCATGACTTTACGTCAACATGACGATGATGACTTTATATTGTAAACAATGTTTCTGTATTACATATGAGACAGCTTTAATTATTTTGTAAAATGCATCGAGGAACGTGATAGGTCGGAATTTGGAAGGGTCCACTATGTTACCTGCCTTTTGATGAATGTGTTAATCGCATAAAGATAGGGAGGGATTTCCTCTGGGTTCTGTGTATAATACTTTATTAGATACAGAATATTAGTACGTTGACTAATGAATCTCTTGAACGAGAAATTATGTAGTCCGTCAAGTCCAGGACATAAGTAGTTGTACAGCTAGCGTATAATCTCTTTCGGAGTATCCATTATAATGGATGATGTTGCCATGTTTCAGATGTTCTCTGGATCCACCTCTATTTGTGGCAGCTATTCCTATTGAAGTGGTTTTCTGTTGACCACACGGTGCTCCAGAATGTTTCTAAAACTGTCTTATCTGGAATGTATTCGATATGGATTATGTCTCACGCTATTCTTCGGAAAAGTATCTTTGTTTTTTATGAAGTTCCAGTAGCCTTTTTTTCATTCTTAGGCTTTGGGAATAACGTCACAGTCGCTGATTGCAGATCTTAGTTTCGTTTAAGAGTGTCTACAAAATCAGTGAGGGATCTGGGTTGTTTTGATGCGCATGCTTTCGGTATATTTTTAATGATGAAAATTTTGTTTCGCATACGTTTACTTCGGCTTCCTCTCTGGAACGCCTCACCCACAGCAATATATAATCTTACGGCTTCGATTTTCTTCGCTTCCACAGTGTCTTGCTACCATAGGTATGTGATAATCGTACTGCCGTTCATCCTCACATCTGCAAAGGCCATACAATAAATGGTAGAGCCTGGATGATGATAAAATACAATTTTTTTACTTTTATTAGAGAGGATCTGCTCATTTGCTGTCTTAATTAAGAACACAAGCTCTCTGGAGTTGTTTAGTTTAGGAATCCTTGGTCTATAACGAGGATCATGCCCCTAAAAGTTTGTAATTGCTAGCTGATATTGTGATTTCAAATTTTTACCTTCTTCCATACTTGTTTCGGCTTCCCCGTTGGACTAGCTTGGAATGGGAGTTTTATGATCGATCTGGTATTTGGGGAGATGTTTGCGGGGTTTCCGTGTTTTGGAGTTGGAATTCTGCTAGTATTTAATTTTTGATTTGCTGCTTTCTGATTTGGCTCGTATAATTTTCAGATCTATAAACCAGTGCTGTTCGGTAGGTCACGTTTTGTTCCGTCAGATGGAACAGATGGATATATAGTTCAGTGAAACGTGCGTGTAATTCCTGCCTGTAAGCCGTACGGAAAATGTAGCAACGGGTGATGCGAAAATATAGTCTGATAATATTTCCAGTCATTTGATCGTTCCACTGAATTTTCCGTCGTGATTTGTCTGCTTGGGTGGTCCGAGTAATGTCAGGGCAACACTGCCGGCCACTGTAGGTGTGTGTTCTTGTGAGTTGCCATCATTATCGGCTGTAGCGAGTTCGGGTGTCCCGGCGTGCGCCCGCCTGCTCAGCAGCACGCCATTGGCATTCTGTCACGGCCGGCGTGGCGTGGCCTCGCGCTCACCAGACAGCAGCATTTCATCCGTTCTCCATACATTCTCCGCGCTAGAAGGGAGGTTAGGTGGATTTTATGTTTCCTGCCAGGCTCTATAGTCTTCCTCACCGAGGCTATGGGTGCCGCTGATTAATTTGCCGCTGATTTTTTGATTAATTTTTTTTCGTGTTTCCGGGCGCGTCAACTGCTTTGATCATTAGTCCCGTTAGTGTAGTGTATGTTTTTTCTCGGGCGATGGCGGTGATCTTCCCCCGCTCGATGGCCAGATCCGGCGCCGACCTACCGTCGGCTAGTGGGGTTTCCCCCTAACCAGGACTCTCCCACCAGCGGGGCACCGCCCCAGCCGGGACAAGCTGTAAGCTCCCGAACGGTCTCCTGGATTATGTGGTAGTTTAGTGCATGTCAGTGTATGTGTGTGTATGTAAGGGGACAGGATATGACAAGGAAGAGGAAGGAAAGATCGCGCGTGGTCCGTGGCCCGTTTGGTAGGGCACTGCTCCGGCATTCGCTTAGTGTTGATCGGAGAAACCACGGAAAACTACCGATCAAAGCAGCCGGCCGCTAGAATTCTCCTCCAGACACCGACTTAATTCAACCTAGCTGAAAAGCTAGTGTCGAAAATCCTGCCGCCGTCAGGACTTGAACCTAGGACCTCCCGGTGAGAGGCGCTGCAGTGACATCAGTTGATACACTGAGCTACCGCTCCCGATCCGCTGATTATCATGAGACTGATTCTTCCACCGCCTCCCTAGACGCAGATCCTCTTGGCTGACATGTACCATCCTGATAGGCCCTACCTAATATTACCTTCTAGTACGGTTCTTACCAGTGCAATGCTCTGTGACGTTACAGAAATCAGCTCTCCTGCTCCTAACGGAGCCGCGGAGCAAAGGAAGTGTCTGGCGCAACGGCGGGCGCACAGTGTTACAATGATGGTACGGAAGTGGGGGGAAAAGGTTTGCTTGGAAAATCGATAATTACGCTTTTGAAATGGTAATTATTATTTAGAATGTTTATAGAATAGCAATACGAATTTTTAATTAGATAAATCGTAGATTATTACTAACTCAAAGCAATATCCGACTCTATCATAACCAGTACTATAATTTTATTTCCATTCTTTACTTTACTTTTTTGGCGTCAGGTTTAACAGAGAACATCAGCGACTTCAGTTCCGAGGCCTTACGACTCTTGGTTCGTGTCTCCATATTCTATGGGTCTGCTTTTTTACCCTACAGCCAGGGGGGAAGAGAAGGAAGGAAATTGAAAGGAAAACTTATGGTAGGTAACGGAAACCTCAGGGTTACTCTATTCACCTTTTGGCTCCTGATGAAGTGATCGGTATGAGAAGAAGGACGTATTTATACATGCATACATACATGCATTTGTTTGACTTGCAATTGGGTATGACCCGATGGCATTTAATTAACAATAATAATAATAATAATAACAGTGATAAAAATAATAAAAATAAAGAGTACAGTACACGATGAGGATACAATAATCATACTATCACAAATATTAAGTATAATAACAAATATTGGAACCCTGTCATGATAAACAATAAATTATTTATAATTAATAAATATAATTGTAATTTTATAATTAATTATAATAATAATATAAAATAATTATAGGGACAATGTTAGTCGCCTCTTACGACAGGAGGGGTAGCCCCTGGTGCTATTCTACTAAAAACTCCGGGCACCACACTGGGATTGTCATCATCATTATTATTATTATTATTATTATTATTATTATTATTATTATTATTATTATTATTATTATTATTATATCTGAAGTACATCCCTGCAACTACATCGCGCACACACGATCTATAGAAAAGCTACAACCGAAAAGTGTACACTATGCAGTATGCACTAAACGGAAAATCAAAAACTCCCGGAATAATCTTTCAGGTCGATCTTATTTTCCCCAAAAGATGGAATGAGAGAGATTTAAAAATTCTGTAACAATGCAAATTCTTTTTGAATGCACGATTAAATACGTTTCTCTAAATGCATTTCAAATGTATATTTACCTAGGTCTGTACATATGTAAGTTGAAGTAGACCCTTGTAAAATATCCTGCTAGCCACTTAAACTCAAAAACGTAATGTTTCGCTAAATATTATAATAACTGAAAAGATTGAATAATTATGTCAATAAGTTGTGTCATACGATTGAATGGCTGGAAATTGCTGTTGTTTACCTACTAACCTTTACATTTAAAACTAATGTGCTAATTTAAACACTCGTTATCTTCTCTTAACCAACCATGATCTTAAGATGCAAAGATTTTATTGATTGATTGCTTTTTTCGAGTTTCCGAGTGCGTCAACTGCTTTGGTCATTAGTCCCGTGAGTGTATTGCATTTTTTCCCTCGGGAGATGGCGGTGATCTTCCCCCGCTGGATGGCCAGATTCAGCGCCGACCTATTGTCGGCTAGTGGGGTTTCCCCCTAACCAGGACTCTCCCACCAGCGGGGCACCGCCCCAGCCGGGACAAGCTGTAAGCTCCCGAACGGTCTCCTGGATTATGTGGTAGTTTAGTGCATGTTAGTGTGTGTGTATGTAAGGGGACAGGATATGACAAGGTAGAGGAAGGAAAGATCGCACGCGGTCTGTGGCCCGTTTGTTAGGGTACTGCTCCAGCATTCGCCTGGTGTTGATCGGAGAAACCACGGAAAAAAATGCAAAGATTTCTTAGTATAGTAATTTTATTAATCGGCAGAAAAGTGTTCATTCTATTAATGTCAATATATTAATACAATTCAGTGTTTTACTATAAAACCAATAAATACGAGCAAACAGTCGCATATATAGGGTACACTACCTTTCATTTAAGGGGAGAACACGAAAAAATCGAGAAAAAAATAATTTTTCATAATTTGCATCATTTTATTCTGTCTTCTTCTGAACATCATCTGAAAAAATGCATGTTTTACTACATTTTAGCTCCTACAAAATAGTTAATGGAACTATGCAGTGGTCAGGACATTTAAAGAGTGGCGTAACCCTTGGAGAAATACAGAATGCGAAAAAATATTATTTTTTAGATATTTGCAAAGTTCGAGATTTTGGTTGCAATTCCTGGCTGCTCTGTTAGTTTATGTCTAGCGGGTTCCCTTTGTTTATCTTAAATGAAATGCCAATTGTTGTGAATAAGAATAGAAGTAATTGCATTGTTGTAGTTGTATTGTTGTAAGGAGTTGCATAGAAGTAATTGTATTAAATAAGAATATAAGTGAAGTATTGTTGTGTAAATAAAACTATATTGTAGCAATGAAATAATTAAGAATGTCTGTTGGGAGAAATACCAAATTTATCCTCCAACGCATTGCTAAACAACGCGCAAGCAAGTGCAAAAAAATAAATAAATGATTTTCTAAAACAAAAAGAAGAATCAGGAGGCTAAAAGGAATGAAAACAAATAGGTTCCAGGAGACCCAGTATATGGAACAGGAATGCAATAAGTGATTGAATACACAAAAAATTCAGCACCAAAACGTTGAAGTCAATTTGCTCATATTCCTGTTTTTTGAACTTTAGGAATATTTATCTCCGTGGAAAATAGTACTTAACTTTTTTACAACACTGATTGCAAAGTCATAATCTGTAACCAAACTACCAAGATGGTCAGCCATTTAAATGTAAAAAAATATTATAACTCAAAAATATGCATTTTTTTCATAATTTAATAAAATTTCGTGTTCAAAAACGAATGATTGAATATGGGATTTCTGAGCTGATTTGCATTAAGGAAGGTTTAAATGTTAAATATTTTTAAAAAATCAACTCTAAAATAGTTTTTGAGATATGTGTACCCAAAAATCATAAAATGAACATGGGCAAGATCAGGATGTCCTTCTTCCCTTCAAGAAAAATTAATGAAATTTATTTAAGTAGAAAGTTGACTGAAAAGTTAATTATTAACTTTGTTTTAATTACCATTTTACATTTGCCCTTTAAGTTTACTAGATTCAATATGCTAAATACTTATATTGTATATTATAGTCTTTGACATGAAGATAATCTTCAAAAGTAGGGATATTTAGATGAAATAACAAAATATCTTTAAGACTAAGCCAGTTCTGATGCAATGGCGGTTGTGAAAACAAAGTTGTAAACTATTTTGTCAAGTTATAAGACAATCTTCGTCAATAAAACTAATTTCCTGGATTATTTTAGAGTTCTCCAATGTTATTTCCATATTGTCTTCGTTTCCATCTTTTCCCCAATATGATTTCAATCCTGTTTTGTGAGTTCATGCGAGCAAAGTGTAATAAATGGTGTGTCGCAACAAAACGGGGATGGTTAAAATATAGAGAGTATTTTATGCATACCATTTTAAGACTCGCACTTCTACGGGCACATTTTATAACGTAATTTGTTTCTATTATCGATTATTTTAAGAATTACTTAAGTCGTACTTCACAAGGCATTTGTAAATATTTATTACAATAACATCAAGGATCTATTCTACATATGCGCTATTTCAAATAACACAGTGAACTTTACACATGGAATTCTGAAACGTTTGAAACGGAGAAAATATATTTACATTCTTTCTTCTTTCATAGTTTCTTTTGAACCATTATTTTCTGTTTTGTGTTCAGTTTATTCAACAACTGAAGGCTTTAAAATTTCACCAATTTATCATTTCTTTTCTCTAGACGGTGAATTCACGCGACAAATTTGAATATAACTGGGCCGTTTTATTTCCCCCAGACCTTGACGTTTCTTTTAGGGTGACTGCTGTGCTTACATTAACAATATTGACGTGGGGTCCTGGATGAAATTTCTTGCGGGTTATTAGTTTCGACTCGACGCACTAAATCGACTCGGTCGTTAAAAACGATACCGATATTTTTTCCCAATAAAATTCTTAGCACAACTGTAGATTTTACCTTCCTTCGTTTATTTCAAATTTATTTTCATATTTAGCACGGAATACGTTTTACGACTATTAACATACGATAATAAACGATACCGATATTTTTTCCCAGTAAACTTGTAGGGGAATGTTTAATTATAGCTGTGGACTATTACGTTGACGTTACATAGCCACAATTGATGGATGGACTCGCGAACAAGCTCCTTCTTCGTTGAGAATCCCATCACATCCGGAGAGAAAACAGTGGGGAAGAACACAAATTCGCTGTTGTAAATTTTGACAAAGTTAGCTCAAACAGTCCCCTTCCCTTTTGTTCCAGCTGCCACACCCAGTTTTATCTCTGTTTTTCCTCTACGTTTTGCGCATTCGTTCACACAATTTCCGTCTCGTTCTTACTTACATCTAGTTTTATTGTTCTTCTTTCCCGCGCTTTCATTATTTCTTTCCGCTGGCGAAGTTTATTTCATTTCGCCCACTTTTTTTCGACGCCCGGTTTGTTCTCGCAATTTTTGTCGTTATTAATGCCCGCTGCAAAGCTCAACACCTCTAAATAATAAGCAGTAGCACATGGTCGCGGAGTGCGAGCGCGGAAGAGGGCGCGAAAAGCCGTGGCGGGGTGGGAGCGGGGCGGGGCGGGGGCGGGAAGAGGGAGACGCCGCGGGCGCCGCCCCTCGTCCGTGCCCCGCCCCCACCACCGCCGCCGCCGCCGCCGCCGGCGCCTGCTGCCGGCGACACTTGCCGCCGGCCAGCGCCGCCCCTACCCCGCCACTGTCCCGACCCTGCCCCACCCCGCCCCTGCCCCGCCCGACCACGCGCTCCCCGTCAGCGGCGGCAAGAATTCTCGCCCTTTCGCGGCCACTCCACCCCACCCGCGCCTCGCCCCGCCCCGCCTTCCCCCGCGTCTCCCCGCGTTGCCGCTGGGGTTTCGCCTCGAATCGCCGCCGTCGCCTCCGCGCCTGCCTCTTTTGCCACCGTCCGTTTGTCACCCCCGCCAGCTGTGCCACGGGAGCCGTCACTGCCTTCGGCGCCGCTCTCATCTTCAGCGACTTATTGTGGTTGAGTGGAAGAACAAGTCATGTATGGCTTGGTTCCATCACACCATATTATTCTTAATAATAATAATAATGGTAATAATAATAATAATAATAATAATAATAATAATAATAATAATAATAATGGTAATAATAATAATAAAGTTCACTACATATATACACATATATAATATTCATTTCACCACATTACATATATTACACTTTTCTTTCAACAAAACTACGCCAAACTCTTACTAACGTCGACTCGCTCACCATATTTATGTTTAATATTGATTTGTGTTATGAACTGCTCCCATCTTCATCTCCCTCTCATTTCAACAACATTAAGTGGCAAAATGTTAATTGACTTCTTCCATTCGACTCTTTCTCATTCCTGCTCTTAAGCACTATTTTTTCTCCTTCCTGGATATGCTCCATCCAACCCTCTTATTCTTCTATCACCACATTCAAAGACGGAGCAATATGTCTCATTTTGTCGTTATTTTTTGCCAGTCTAAATGTCTGCAAGCAGAACTTACAATATTAAACAAGCCCCATCACCGTAATCCTCATTATCTATCGCCTACCTTTACACAATGTCAATTCTTCAACAAATTCTTAGCGATCCTAAGAACTGTATTCGCCGTACTTATTAATGTGTCCCATGTCCTACCTTTGTATCTTACTTCTTCTCCAAACTAATCATTCTATCAACTTACACTATCCCTCCCCATTTAATTTCATCCTCCAATTCAATTTTCATCTCCATCCTTATACCACACCCGCCAAAACTCCCCTTCCACCTCCTCGTCCACTTTCTCTACCACTGGGCCATACATCGCCTCTTCTTCTCCCTCTGCCCCCTCTGCCCTTCTCACCCCCCCCCCCCTCAGCCACTGCGCGCGAGCGGCGCTCCCTGGTGGGCGGGTGGCGGCGGCTCCGTTCACTCGACTCCACTCCGCTATTTCATTTTGATTGAAATTTGAAAAGTTGAAGCTGTAATACGCGGGCCAGCAGACGCCGGCACGGGGTGGCGCAGCGAGGTGGGAGGGGAGGGGAGGGGGCGGGGTGGGGCGGTCTGGGATTGATATGGGGCCGCACGGCGGCCGCTGTGGCTTCTGGCGCCGCCATTCTCGCCACGTCTCACTTGAAGGCGGCGCCGCCGCCGCTGCGGCCGCCACACGTCCCGCCTGGCTCCCTTCTATCGGCGCTCTTTCTTCTGCCCCTCCCCACCGCACAGCCGTCGAATCTGCGCCCTTCCTCCGGAATGAAGTGTTCAAGTTCAGGCTCGCTTTTGATTTACGCCTTCTGTGTTTTCGGTTTTGAGGCAAGGGTCGGCCTCGAGTAAATATCACTTAGTCGGGGAAGTACTTTCTCAGACCAATTACGCAGGAAATTGATAATGTCATAATTAAATTATACAATGAATAGTTCATAAATTTTACAATATTGTGTTTATGTGGTGCATGTGAAAAAGTTTAGTTGAAATAAAAAGCCAGTGTATCAAGTCGATTGAACTGAGCTCAGCTTTTATGATCATTCGGGTTTTGTGAACTAATTAGAAAAGATAAGTCAGTGAAACAAATTCACACATCAAAACGAGTAATCAAAATTGGTAAGAGTAAATGTTCCTTTTTATTGTTGCACATTCATTATCTTTCAGAATATAAAGTGAAGATAATTGTGTTTCCGTAAGGGCATGGAAAGTGCGTTTATTTCATTAATTTAATTTCTTCGTGAAAATATGACATAGCGAGTTCAATTCTGTGATGATCAAATGAAAAAAAAGTCTAAAATAGTATCACTATAGTCTTTGATTAATAATTTTTACAAAAGTAAGTTAATAAAATATTTTTATCGTCGATGAAAAAGACGTTTTTTTTCTTTTCCACTCTTTTCTGTTCCAAAAATAGTTTATAATGAATGGTCTACAGCAGCAAAAAGGTTAATGAACAAAACCAAACAAAATGGTTTTCCAAAAAGTATCACGCACACTACTCTAGAACAAAATCGTATTAAATACTCACGTGCAATACTGCATGAAATTAAATATTTAAAGAAAACAGTCTTCACGAATACTGAAATAACTTAGTATAGGAGAGGGGAGGATGTGCGTCTGGACGGTCGGTAGGCACCGCAAAATATTACGGTGAACAGTCCTTCTTTGGTCGTTCGTAAGTTACGCTTCTATCAAGTTTTTGTGAAAATGGAGTTTGTTAATGATCCAAAAGTTAGTGGTTTGTATAATTGTCTTATAGAACACGAATTATTAAAGACGAAATTTCATAGTATTGGAATTTCAGAAAAGCTCAAAATTAAAGACAACGATAGAGGTAGCTTCTATTAAGTGCGGTATGTTTAAAATGATGTTCAGGATTCGCCACTGATTCGTACACATACTACCACAGTTCTTTATATGCCAAGAATATAAAAAAGTTGCTGCACAATAACCCAACACGTCAATAGGAAATATTTAATGGAGAGTGGCATCTTCCTTGAAACCATGAGGTCATCTGAGTGATATCTAGTGACGCACCGACTTTGAGAATCCATTTGGTGCGTGTTATATGAGAATAGACGGAAGAGCTCCATGAAATATTTTCATTCTTCAGACAAAATCGAATTATTGGGATTTTTCCGAGTTCCTGGATATCTAAAACCAACGACACCTGTCCAACGGACGGGGAATTCATAGATTTCTTTCAACTTACCTGCGCATTGTAATATATGTATACCGAACTGGAAATTTATTGGCCACACCCTAATTTCGAGGATTAATCGCATTTCTGTCCTTTGGCTCTGATAAGATATAATTTCGTAATTGTTCAGTCGTGAAGCAGATCCGTACTTCTCCCATGCAAACAACTGGCACTGCTTTGCAGTACTGCTTAAGGAACATAACAGTGAGCCTCACTGGAGGAAATTACTGCTTAACTCCACCTCGATCCGCTCCCTTCCTTCCCCCTTCCGCTGCGCTCCTTCCCTCCCCCAGGCCGAAGCCGGCGCATCCTCCCCTGTCACAAAGCCATGAAATTTAGTCGCTGATTAGTTTCATATTGAATAACAATACGCGCTGGCGGCATCGGGGTGACGTCTCGCGCCCGTTTTAATATCCCGCCTATAAAGCACAATACGAAAGAGGAGTAAGGGATTATAATAAAAGACTGTTTAAGTTTCAAATTTGTCAGCCTATCTCTTTTCCCCCTTTCTCCAGGGCGCGCGCTGTATTCATCGTCGTTTTAATTTCGCCTGCGTTATGTGTATGTGCGCGTGTGTGTGAGCCATCCGTTACGGCGCAGCGGAAGCGCGCGGGAGGGCAGCGGCGTCGCGGGGCGTTGCTTTGTGCGGCGGAGGGCGCGCCGATTTCACGGCGCGAACGCCCCGCGCGCGTCGCGCCGGCGACACGCCTTTTAGCGCGCTGAATCGTCAGGCGGCGGCGACGGCGGTGGCGGTAGTGGCAGCGGCGGCGGCAATGACGGAGGGGGCGATGATGAGGGTGGTGTCGGGGGCGGTGTCGGGGGCGGTGTCGGGGGCGGTGTCGGGGGCGGTGTCGGGGGCGGTGTCGGGGGCGGTGTCGGGGGCGGTGTCGGGGGCGGTGTCGGGGGCGGTGTCGGGGGCGGTGTCGGGGGCGGTGTCGGGGGCGGTGTCGGGGGCGGTGTCGGTGTCGGGGCTGTGGTGACGGGGGCGACGGCAGTGGCAGTGACCCTGGCGGTGGTGAGGGGGTGACAGGGGGGGTGGCGGGGCCGGCGGCCGGGCGTTGTCGGTGGTGGCGGCGGTAGCGGCAGGGGCGGTGGTGACGGTGGCGGTGGCAGCGGCGGTGGAAGCAGCGATGGCGGTGGCGGTGGCGTGGTTGGGGTGTGAGGGGTTGCGCGTGCGCGGCGCGGCTGCGAAGGCGTCGCCGCGTCCACGCCCGGCCGCCCCGCGACGATTCGCTGCGGTTGCGCGCCACTCGTTGTGCGTCCGAGGTTTTGTGTCTGTTGACGAGGGCGGAGGGAGAGCGCGGCGATGAGGTTTCCTTCCCCCTTTTTCGCGACGAGGTATCAACAGCCGGCTGGGGCGTAATTGTGCAAATGACACATGAACCGTTGGGAGAGTTTTTGGCAATGCAAGGTGTCGCATTGAACAAATATAGAATTTAAGGAAATAATGCTGGATATGATACCTGGATATAATAACCTTGGATATGATAGTTTTAAGTCGTTATTTTTTAAATATTTGATCTGATATTGATGTAACACATACGCTCAGGAAATATTTCTTATACATATTTAAATATGATTAGATGTTTATTGGAAATTAACACTTTATGAGGAGTGTCGTTTCAAATCGTATAATGTATTCACCCCTGTACAAAAATCAGTTTGACATGTTTTTGTTATCTTTCTTAAGCGCTCTGTCATTTGGTACACTAAGATCGTTTAAAAAAACATTAGAATCTTGGGTAAATGAAGCTTGGAAACATATGGTTGTTTCATATTATACGGTTGGTGGAAATCGTATTTTGCCCTCGATTCTTATTTTTCATGTTCCATCCCCTGCCACTTTTGTATTGGATGTACCAATCATCTGATATTAAAATTCCCGAAGCAGTAACATTACCCCACCCCCCACAAATTGAGAAATTAAACCTTTTTGATGATGGATGTGGGAGTCAGAACAAGAACTTGCGTGTATGATCGTCGTATATTGTATGGCAAGGCATTCTATCTCCTCAGTATTGCCCCTCGTCATCTGAAGAATATCGCACTTTTCTTTCTTGTTAGGGAACATTCAGTTCTGACTTTTTTAATGATGGAAAGAACATTAAGGAGGAATTCGTAAACTTTAACACCTGATGATTATCAGGAAATTTACCAGACATTTGGATTAGTTTACATACTAGGAAGAGACTGGGGAGTGAAGAATTCCAAGGATTTGAGCAAACAGTATAAGAAATTTAAGGAACCAGAAAAATACAGAGAATAATGCTGAGAAAACAACAAAAGAAGGAAATGCACTGTATCTCATAAAATGGAGCCAAGTTTTTGGATTGATGATTCTTCTAAGCTATTCAGACCTGTTTTGAAAAGAGGGCAAGCAGGGCACCTCATACGAGAACTAGTGACTGTACCATCTTCCAGCAAGTTTCCAGTGGCAAAAAAAGTGTGATATTGAAAATATCCCCCCGCCTCTCCGCTCCGCGCCGCGCGCAGCGCCCCCTGCGACGCACAGGTACTCGCGCCCTCCGGCGCGGCGTGGCGGCGCCATCCCCATTCATGAGATGCGGGCGGCCGTGGAATACGCAAAAAGCAGTTATTCCCCGAGCGGAGCTTTGTTGCCTGATTTATGCGTCGTTTGCGCCACCTCAAATGGATATTCACGGGGGCGCGCCATTGATCAGTTCCAATACCCGATCGATCCAAGGAGCTGTATTAAAATCCAGTTCCGATCTTGGAACTGTTTGAATGTGAAATATCTGCCAATTTCACGGCGGGCTGGATTTCTTTTTTCACGAGTGCTGACACGCGCGTTAGCTTTCGATTTATGTGCTAGAAGGAGTGAGGAGAGCGCGGCGAAAGAAAGTAATAATTTAAATGCGGGGTCGGCTCTGTCGGGGCGGATTGTCGGTGTGTAGTGCTGCAGAAGTGTTAAAGTGCCGGCAGATGCGCGCGCTGGGTGGGGCGGGCGACGGGCAGCGCCGACAGCGGCGCACAGTGGCCGTCAATGTCTTCTCAGATGAGCCAAATTTACGACATCCCAACTAATGCATGGAGCGTGGCGATTTTCATGGAAGAAGAAATCCTTCATACGAGACTTGAACAGAAAGCATTTCGGAATGAAACTAATACTTCTACTCGACAATTTGATATAAATATCAATGAATTGGAAGTCATATTCACATCATGATGTATTTCGTTTGTTGTTTTGATGATTTTGCATTCTAAGTCGTCATAGTAGAGCTGAATAATTTACAAACATAAATGCAACATAATCTTTGCTAGAACATGTATTGTTTTGTGTATATAAGAAAGCGGAACTATTTAATATGCATTTTTAATGATTTGAAAACTTGTGAACAGGAGTTAACCGTAATTATGTTAATACGACTGTAGAAACTCTACTCGTAAAAAATCGTGAAAAGGTAAAGCACTTGTTCATTCTAGACCAAGGATTTGCAACGTTTATGAGCTCGAAAGGCTCATTGGAAAAACTTTAGGCATGAATGCGGACCGCACTTTTGTATTAGGCCATTTTCTTGTAATATTCTGCAAAAGAGGAACTAGTGTGAAATAATATGCATAGTTTTATTGAAACAGCTGTTGAATCACTTTAATTGATTAATACACAAACAATTGAATAAGAGTTAAATTGAAAATAAACAAACACATACCAAGAACAGAATACCCAAAATGATGTCATTCATTGGAATTAATATTTAATCAATGAAAAAGTAAAATAAAATAGTCTAGAGAAGAAATGAAATTAATAATGTAGTCAAAACAAAATTAAAAAATGAATTTATTGGGAGTACAATGTTTGATAGCCCTCTCGGTTTAGCTCATAGGTCAGATTGCTCACTTTCCATGACGAGACCCCGGATTCAATTCTCGGTCGGGCAAGATTATAATGTGCGTTTTCCTTGCAATGTCCCTGTATATGTTGCTGTATGACGATGAGAAAACTTACTTCTCAGGTTGAGAAGACTGACATGCGGCACGGGGATGTCTTCATTCTAACCACACAGTACAGACAGTTCTCTGAAAGAAACCAGAATATTTATTTTACTCACGTGGGTAAACTGGAACACCGGAATAATATCACTTGTCACTTTAAACACCTGTCATTTCAGAAAATTATAGGGACAAAAAAAATAAAACAAAACAAGAATACATTTTACTGAAATTCTCAAAGCAGATGAAAGTTTGTGCTTTCAACTCACAAGACTCAACAAATATTCTGCCCTGGTCCTCTGCATCTCTTATTTCCGTCCACTGTGCGACACGAGCCGCAGCAGCAGCAGCATCGGCGACGACGTCGACCGAGCCCCGCCCCGCCCCACCCGGGCGCGCCCCTCCACGCCCCGCGCCGTCCCTCCGCGCTATTTATCACCGCTTTGTGTGTGGCCCGCGCGTCTTGTAGGGCGGCGCGAGGCGCCCATGTAGAAAGGCTCACGGCGCGCTCCGCTCCGCGCCTCTCCGCACCTCTCCACCTCGCTCTGCTTTGCTTTGCCGCTGCGCTGCGCTGCGCTGCTCGCGCGCGCTGATTAATGGTACCTCTATGCAAATGCGCGGATATTGCATAATAAGATAAAAGCGAACACGACTTTAAACGCCCTCTTTAGCGCGGGGATGGCCGCTGCGAGCGCACGCCCACCCGGGCGGTGCCCCGCAAGGGTTGCCGTTGCGCCCGAGTTTGCACCGCTCCACTGCCCCGCCCCGCCCCGCCCCTCCTCTCCCGTGCGTGGCCCACGGCGCGGAGGAGAGGTGCTTTTGAATACCGCGCCATTTGTATAAATGCGCTGTTGTGGAGGTGAATAGGCTCAAGCGGGCGTGAGACTTATGAGGAATTGATTTTTCTCATTATTTTACAGATGGGGATGAATATATCAGTAACGATTTTTGTTCGTTTGGTGATTCAATAGTTTCCCAGTACATGCTAGTTTTAGTGATCCGCTTTCGGTTGCAGAAGTTGAAATACGTTGGACTATGAAAATAATTTTCCAGGCCCATTTGATTCCAATTAAAGGATTGTCACCACACACGTGGTAGCTACGATTAAAATGTTTCTTGCAGGACCTTTTTTCTACATTATTTTTATGAGTTAATTCCAAAAATTAAATATGTAATTGACATTTGTAATAGTTTTCAATGTGAAAGGAATTATATACAAATGCCAAACTTTGAAAGACTAAATAAGTCGAACAAGGATTAATAAAATGAACAAATCGCACGTTGAACAATTTACAACCGTTGATGACTTGGCAGTCATATTAATCGAAATCGAACTAAGAAATAAGACTTGTAATCGAAAACTTTATTATCCAGAGAGACGAGACTTGATATTCTTCGTTAAACACTTTAAGTGTAATGTTTTTGCAACATAAATTGAAAGTATCAAACGACCGATTAAATGTAAAATATTAATGTTAATGAATATAAAAGTGTATTTTTAAACTATATTAATTACTACACTGTATTAACTTGTTTTATTAAGAAGTGTAGGATTTATGATGTTCTCGGAAGTAGAAAATGTAACCTCAAAAGTAGTTTTAAAATTTTCTAACATTAAATCATTTGTTCGTAATGATTTTCATTCATATTTAGCTTTTAAATGACACATGCATTTCTCCCCCTTATGTTACAAGCATTTCTTTTGGAAAATCTAAGTGTGATAAGACATTATGCACCAGTGACGTATTTTAGTTCTTAATTTCTGTCGAACTCCCTCTGCTCCTCAACATCATAACAATCAATTTAGAATGGCAAAACACTCATATCTTATTGATGGCTTACCTAACAACGTCACTGACTACTCAAAAAATGTTAAAAGAAATAACGTACTGTCGAACAAGAAGATACAATTTACAAAATACTATACGATTATTGTTTAGAACTTAATTTGTAAACCTTCTTTCATAACTTTGCATTTGTTTTGTCATTTTTAATCGTTGTTGTTTGTCATGTAATTTTTTTATTGTCAGTTATTAACAAGAAACCCTATGGTATTTTCACGCAATCACGTGCGTTTTGTAGACTCTATAGTATCTGTCCTATTTATTATTTCTCAAAAGACACAAAACGGATATGCATAAAAAGCAATTTTTAATAGCCAGCCTGCAGGAAGGTAATAATGGAGGAAAACGTGCGTCACGAATTCATTAATACGAAAGTTATAATATTCATTAATATTAATTAATACTTTGCGAGGTGAACTCGGAAGTGTTTCACAATATTTCGGTGTCTTAAGACAGAATAAATACAAAGAACCAGACAAGATGAAACCCACCAGGTAGAAAAGTTGCGACTACATATACGTTGTCAGAACTGGAATATTTGTTAGGAAGAATTTATCATAGTTATTGTGATAACGAATTTCTGCTATGAGGAATGGAGAAACCCTAACAAGTGTCAATTTTATGAGACTTTACATTTTGGAGCTGAGAAGTCAGATGAGAATATCAGTAGTTAAAAAGGGAAAATGAGTGATGTAGTTGTACCACCCATTGCTGTACTTGATGTTTTAAAATATTTTAACACAAACTGACAAATTATTGAGTTAGAAATAATAGCAAATGACAGCTTTTACTTGAAATTTCATTGGAGTCCAAAATGATGTTGTCCATATATTGTGGCAAATAGTAAATGAAATTTGAGAAATATCAACGAAATGTTTTTGTTATAATTAAGATTTCTGTGATAATGTGACAAACTGTTTCCACAACACATTTTCGTTTGAGTACATACGGATGAGTTGCCCAATTGTTTTCACAAATAGACAAATTTGAATAACTTAATAAAAAATATTTTTTTAGAAGTGAGGGCAAAAGCAACTGCTTTCTAATAACGCTGATAAGTATTTTTCTGAATTTATGAAACCTTGAATCCCCAACAAACAATGAATTCGCTATTTCTTCATCAAAATGATAAGACATTTTTCAGTCAAGTCAGTTTTTACTATAATTTCATTAGAACCATCTTTTAATATTTTCATCAGGAAAAAATTAATATTGATTAATTTAAAAGGAGTCAGTTTTTGACATCAGAGAACTATCAGAGCAATTTGTAAAATCACCACCATCATATATTCACTGTACATAACAACAAGATAATTGTGTATCCGTCTTAATATTTGTCTAAAAATCTTTTTCTAAAAATTACTTTCTTTTTCTAGAAATATTTTTTCTATATTAAAATATGTTGATAATTTATTAATCTTGTTGCAAATAAAATCATCGTACTTTTCAAAACAGGAATCAATTTATGAATTTTATTATTATGATTAATAATGGGTTAGCCACATCTGAAATAAAATAATACAATAGAATGTAGGCAGCCAGTACATTAACGTAATGGCTTCATAATGAAACTAGATAAATAATTGAGATGAGATGCTTTCAAATATAATATATTATGTTCTGCTTCATTGTGGATCAGAAACTATTACAGACATATGCAGTACACTTATAGAAGAATTCCAAATGTGATCAAGTGATACAAAATCAACAAAACAAGGAAGTTAATGAAACGATTCTTTTTATATGAAATATGCCTATAAAATGTTCCGAAGAAAAATAATAAAACTATAAAAAAGATACATTCACAAAATTGCGGGAAAAGTTATTAAGATCCTTCTATATTGCGATTAATCTTGCAAACGTAGACAAATTAATCCCAAAACAACGTGACGGGTTTTTCCTTTACCGAATTCTTACAAGGGAAGTGCGGGTGTTATGAAATGAAAATATAGAAGTTTGTTTTGTAGAGAAGCTGGCTAGATTTCATAAGAAATGTACGCTTGTCGACTAAGTGATATTTAAAGTGAAACTCTCGTAAAAATACTCAATTAGTATCGTCTTCAAGAGATTAGAAGATTGGCGAAATCTTGGGGAAGGTATTTGATGTAATAAATCGGTGGTTCAAGAATACAGAACACGATACCCGCGAAAGTGGAGCAGGTAACCGTTTGCCGATTGTGTAGCCATTCCAGAACTTACGAACAATATATTTTAGTTTTGTTGGAACTTCAAGTGTTTTATTTGACATTACCTTAAGAGTGAGGTGAACGGACAGCGACGATGAATAAGTGGAAAGCATCGGCAGCTGAATTATTTTGGAAATATCCAAGAT
The DNA here is from genome assembly GCA_011170035.1 of Teleogryllus occipitalis. Lineage (NCBI taxonomy): Eukaryota > Metazoa > Arthropoda > Insecta > Orthoptera > Gryllidae > Teleogryllus > Teleogryllus occipitalis. The sequence goes on along the minus strand of BLKR01000437.1, from coordinate 288,777 downwards.
TGTGGGGGCCAACGGGATCATACACTGTTGCGGGACGGATATTCATTAGATACGTAACAGCGGGAAACAACGCTACAAACGCCCTGATGTGCTAACGTCTTTCATGACCTCTTTTTTTCTTTTCAGTGTTGTAGATCTGCCTTGATGTTCGAAAGGATGGTGATGACTAGAAAGGAGCTACTACTCCCTTGTAAGCGACTGCGGAGGGTAGCTCTTGGAAAACCTATCATGCTGAACAGACATTACACGAGGAATACAATTAAATCAGTAAGTTTTATAACCTCGTTATTCACTCTCTTTGACAATTTCGTTTTATGTGAAAAAAATGAAAGTTGAATGATCGATACATCATTATGCTTTGAAACCTCGTAAGTCTGCTGCGTAGAATGATCGTGAGAGGATTGTTAATATTTACCTTGGTATTCCAATTCTGTAAGTCACTGGAAATGTACAAATAAAATTCCACAATTCACTTTGACACATACATGCACTCACAACAAAAATTGGACTTGGGTACTAGGTTGCCAGGGCAAGAAATATTTCTATCTCATTCAGGAAGTTGTGAATGTGTTTTGCATGTGTAACTTGCGAGATGATACGTCATTGATTTGCTGTTACCATGAAGTTATTGCAACAAACACTTTATTTTCCTCTTTGTGATAGACTTTTCTGTTATCATGGGAAAAGTGAAGTAATTCATAAACACGTTGATGGAGTAAGGACACGGATTGCTAATGCATCCAGGAATAATAGATTTACACAATCTCAGTTGTAGAAGTTAATTAAGTGGATGGTTATAAAATACGGTGTTAATGTTTATTACTTTTTATACTGGAATAAAGTAGATGTACACATCAGTAAATCGTTTGAGCATGAAGTTTGTTTTTTCCTTAAGACTATTAAAATGTTATTTTTTTGTTGTAAAATATAATAAGTCACAGAGTTCTAAACTTATCTAAGGGGAAATTTAATGAGTAATAGATCTTCACCTTACATCCATAATGTATTTTCGTAACTAATAATTCTCAGACATTTTACAAATAGTTCTTGGTTTATTCAACAATCAGTTTTCCCCCATAAGTTTGCCTTTTTAGACTTACAGGATTTCTAAAATAACAGATTCAATTGGTGTGGCATCTTCAGGCGAGCGGATTTCAATTCACACATCTCGGTGTGCGTTGAAGCATGATTGTGCCTTCTTGTATCTTGATGTGTAGTTTGTTTTCCCCTCTCCAGTTACCCTCAACAAGCAGGAATTTATTCGTATCACACATACACACATGTGTGTATATGTATGTATGTATGTATGTATGTATGTATGTATGTGTGTGTGTATGTGTGTGTATGTATGTGTGTGTATGTATGTGTGTGTATGTATTTTGCAAAAATGCTTGTTCTTGTTTTCTTCTTTTATTTCATTCACCCACTCATTCATTCTTAAACTATATATACACATTCACTCACTCAGGCACACAGCACTCCACTGCACTATTTACGCATTATTTTATTCGTCATGGCGCCAACTTTGCTCCAGCGTCCTTAGTACGTAGCGACTGGCGCGGCGCGGCGGGGCTGCCCGGCCCCTGCCCCTCGCGTTCTGTCACGTGAGCGGGCGCTGGCGTGCTGGAGGCCGCTCGCGGTGTGTCACCCAATTTATGTCGCGCGCCTTTTGAACGCGCCCTTGCCGCCCGCCCTTTTCACACGCCGCGACGCGCCTCGCCCCCGGGTCGTGTTTCATTATTTGTTGTTCCCCGAGAGCTGGAGACTTCATATTTTCGGTGTAATTCTGTCACTTTTTAGAGCGAAAACGAGCCTGCTTTATTGCCAAACGAGCCACAATGGCCGTTTGCTAACGGTGAGTTCGCTCACCGCATCGCGGTGCGGAGTAAACTGCGTCTGAACTTTGGGATCGTAAACAATCTCTCTTCCTGACTAACGCTGTTGCCAATTTCATGCACTCCTACCTCCGCTCCAATACATTTCATTCTCGTGATTAAATATCAGAAATTCACTATTAATAATCGTAAAATCTTTTTTGAAAAATTATTTTGAAAGGAGTTCTATTCGTAATTACATTAGTTTTTTTTAAAATATTACTTTAACGTACGTAAATGACAAGGTGAGATTTCCTTAATCGGTTTTTGGAAGTGCCATTGTAGGATGGTTACGCAATCGTTCGAAGAAATTGGGATTGAACTGAAAAGTTGAGAAAAAATATTTATCTGTTAATTCTGTATTCTGAAATGGGAAATATTTGATATGAATGACAATCTTAACTAATTAAATACCCACAAATGTTTATTACACTAATTTATTATTTAAAAAAAATATAAAATTGTCATTGTATTGAAATATTACAGCAGGGAAAAAGAAAAAGTTATTTCATTTAAAAGTATATTGACTAGGTTCCTATTTTGATTGTGGAAATATGTAATTTCTTAGACGAGAGAGAAGAGCACGCTGACAAGTGATGCCTCGCATTTTAATTTTACAGGAATATTTTAATAACTTAGAATTTTTAAACTACAAAAGCACAATATATTTTCAACCAACACATCCGAAATTTCTAGTAGATAATATAATAATAATAATAATAATAATAATAATAATAATAATAATACGGGTATTAAAATTAATTGTTGAACCTTAATTCTATTCTTTTGACGTGTCATCTTTGCCATTCTCCCTGAGAACGAAAGAGGCAATTACTGCTTTTATGAAGGGGCTAATGTTTTTCTTCCTTCCTCCAAGGGCGGGGCGCTGGCAACATATGGGAGCGTTGCACGACAGCGTGTGTAATGTCCTCTTCCACTACGATGGGGAAACTCAAAGGAGGGGAGAGCTACTACTTATGCACATCCCAATGCTCCTGTTTTGGGATTCAAACAATTTCATATGAGAAGGTTGTGATACATTCAAATTGAAACGTCGTCTAATACGAGTACGTTTGTTTTAATCGTAATTGATTATAAATTGTACAGCGCCAGTTTCACGAGAGCGTAATAGACGATAAGATTGTGCGGAAATTATTCACAATATTATTTTTATCACAATTTCTTGATTCACGGAAATGCGACCAAAAAGTCGTGATTCTATTCTAGGACTTTACATTTAAAGAAACAAAGCAGCACTAAGTACTTAATTTTTTATCAATTTAGTACGAGTAATGATGAAATTTGCAATGTTTGGCTAATTATACAGAAGGGGGATAAATGTAGTTTCAAGAAACTTCAATTCAAACATCAGCTTTCGACGATCTCTTCAAGAAATAAATGTGAGGTAGTACTCCACGTAACTATATCATATTAGTATCATCGATTCTCTCAAAGAGTTTAAAAATTAAATTAACTCATTTCACATATTTTACTCGGTATTAGTGGTAGTTCACTTTTATTTGACACAATGACTGTTGCAAAATATTTCATCTAATGTTTGTTCTTGAGCATGGGCTATTTGAGAAAACATGTGGAAAATTCAACTTTGAAGCTTCGGTGGAACAGCATGGAACAGTAGACTGGGATTGGATTATTATGTAGTCTGCTCCAGACCATAGTTTTAAATTTGCTGTACCCTATTCTGGAATATACAATTAATATAATCAATTCTCAGCTTCACAACATCTTAGAAATATTAAAAACACATCAACTCATAAATCATTAACATAAGGGCTCATTTTACAACTTTGATTTTATTTTGTCAATCATTAAAAAATATTAGAAACTAAACTAGTTTTTCAATTGAGCAAAGACGTCAGGTATCAATATTTTTATTCTAAAGACGATCGCATAGTAATCATCGTCAGACATAATCTGAAAATATCTACAGAAATTAAATGATAATTGAAGAGAATATATGAAATATAAATTGAAGTCTAGATTGGAAAAATATACAAATTATTTACAAAATGTTATGTGAAGTAGTACGTCAAATACGTAAGCAAACTGGATCGTACATACGTTGCAACGTCTCGGCGAAAAACTGATTAACTCTACGCGATCTGAAGATTTTTAGAATAAAAATATTGATACCTGACAACGCCTTTTCTCAATTATTAGAAGATATCAACCTCACCAGCTATATTATTGATAGCGAATTTAAATTACTTCGACTTTTGATTACTAGAGGACGGATTTTAATGAAATATTTTTTTCTTTTCACTTTAGAACAATGCCTTTTAGTATAGACATTAATATTAAGTTATGACTAAAGCAAATGGCCCATTTTTATGTAACATTTTTTGTTGCATTTTTTGATGATTTTGACTAAGTAATTTTCTTCATTTTTCCGTCAATTTTAAAGCATTTTTAGTTGATTTCGTTGATTTTAATATATCAATGGTACTTGCTACAAATAATATTTACGATATGCATCAAATGTTCTCCACAGAATTACTCAGTTTTTACTCCTATTCGATTTCTTCGATCAGAAATTTTAATGTCAGCAGTTGTAAGTATGTAATAAAAGGTTTTTGTGATACCTATCACCCTCCTTGTCGGGTCAACTGATTTCGGGATAACTGAAGGCAGAGATTTCGTGGTAAAGAACAGTCAAAACCAAATGTTTGCAAGCTGACTTCACCTGAACGAAAGCAAGAAGCCTCATTTACTCAGTAACATATCCAATAGCTTGAGTTGGTCATCTCAATTGGTTTTGATGTTTTTTTAAGTTATTTTTCTTTGCTTTTAGGGTGTTTTAAAGACATTTTAAGAGCATTTTATTGATCATTTTTGGCGATATTTTAGGTCATCAAAATCCGCCTTCTACTGATGACTAGGGCCCGGATTTTAGTGACCTAAAATCAGCGAAATATGCAAGCATTTATGACCTAAAACCTATATAAATATGACCCTAAAAAATAAAATATGACGTTATACAAGTTTATTTTTCAAAAATTCCTCTTGATTTTTTAGGTATAACATAAATACAAAATTCACTCAAGAAAAGATAGTGAGAATGGTACATACGGTTTGCAGTCTTTGGAACTAACTAGCATTTAAAAAAATTGCTTGTTTTTGTAAAACAAATCAAGTACAGTACAATAAAACCCATCAACCAAAATACTACTGCTGCTTCTACTACTGCATATTTCTTGTTTCATGTCTTCTAATTTCCTCTCAGTCTTCCGTTTCTAGAGAGTTGCATTGGATCACAAGGTGTATTTTCAGGTTTTCCATCATAGAAGACCTGCGGTTGCCGCTGAGGAAACTTTTGTATCTGAGAAAGCTCCTCTCCACATCACATGACGTCACGGGAGCATATTAGAAGGTGGCGATGTCACTGTAGTGCAGCTTTGGTTCATTGTCTTCAAATGTTACGGCATTTTCAGAAAATATATCGCTAATTTTGCACATTGTAAAATATCCAGGATTTCGATGAAGAACATAGCAATTTGTTGTACACTTTTTTAGCCATATGACCTCGAGCTCGACCCAATTCACTCCGTTCAAAGTCACTTACGTTTCAAATAATCCTTTGGGGTATAATTGTTAAGTTTATTTGTGACAATATCACCTGATCTATTGTCATGCGAGACACATTTTCAAACTTTTTATTCTTGGGTCTTTAAAAATATGACATATGTATACATTTTGGGCAAAATTTGGTCAAAATATGACTTTTTACTAAAAACGGTTCTTAAATATGACAAATATATGCATTTATAGCAAAATTTTGCCAAAATATGACCTTTTACTAAAAACGGTGTAAATACGACTTAATATGCATAGTTCAAAAAATGTTTGTAATCGACAATACCTGGATTCGTGCATAAATTATTTTAAAATTCACCGGCAGGTTGAGAAAATATAGATGACTGGTCGTTAAAATCCACCCCCTACTGATGACCATATCAACCTCAAAACTTTTCAGAGGCGAAATGCACGGGCGCACAGAAAAGAACGCGCCGAGAAGCGGTGCCGCGCGGCGCGGTGTGGCCAAGAAGCGGCCCGATCGATAAGTGTCCGGCGGCGGCGGCAGCAGCGGCGGCGGCGGCGTGGAGGCTACAGGTCTTGCCGCACCCTCGCGCTTGCTACCGCCCCCGCTCACGCCTACGCCGGGGCTTCGATGCATATGCATAAGCTGAAAAATAGACGGGAGCCTCACATTCGGAAAGACGCGCATAAACACCCCATGTTTGTCTACCGCTCCTCGCCGCTTTTTACGGGAGCGCTTCTTTCGCCGGCGCCCCCATCGCGGCGGCCGAGGAGTCGCTGCCCACGCTCCGCCCCGCCCCTCCCCGCCACGCCCCACGGCGCCCCGGTGACTCCCGCCGCAGCCCTCGCTCCCCCGGACCTTCCCTCGCACGCCCTGCGCTAAAAATGGAGATGAGAGCGTCTGATGGACAAATAAAGAAAAGAAAATTCATATTAGATTTATTAAACATTCGTTAGTACCACGTTTATTCTCGTACGGATATATTCATAGAAAAACATCTTCTGAATGTATGTTGAGACCGACATTGCCATTTCATATACTAAAATGAAACATTTTCTTGTTGTGGATTAACGGTTTCCAAGAAAATACTGTATGCTTCTTTTTGGGTTCACCTGTCATTCAGATGTAGAGATTGCCATTTTTTTCCGTTTTATCAATAATCACTTTATTCACATTGTTGCAAATTTTGAGAAAGAAATTTACTAAACGTTATCCAGAAATTCTGCAGATTTGCATCTTATGTTTTGAGTCATTATCAACAAAACGTTTCCCCAAGCCCATTGATCATGTCTTGTAGACCTGAGAGGGTTTCTGCTTGAGTTCAGATGGGAGTGAATTTTTATTTTCTGATTGAGTTGTTCCGAAAAAGAAGAAAGAAAATATCAATTGAAAATTTTGCACATTTTATGTCGGGTTTTCGGTTTTGTTCTAATACTAGGAAATTTTTAAAACATGTCTTCAGGTGAGAGTTGAAAGTTATTTGTATAGTTATATTTTTGTAAAAACACTAAAACATCTGGAAGCGAACAATAAATGCAATAAGGGAAAAAAAGTAAAACTTTAACTCTTGAGGCTGTTTAAAAGATACTATCATACTTCAATCAATTAATTTTGGTTGAAATTGATTTGCGTTCTGAAACCCAGATCGAGATTGGAATATTGAAAAATAATATTGTGAAATCAAACTTACTCTTAGACTATTTAAAGTAACGACCGCATGAAGTAAAGTTGTTACATAAACTATTACGACCGAAGTAAGTGCACAAAAGTGACAGAATAAAAATAATGTGCTTCAATAGAATTACAAGTGAAACCCGTTTCCTGTAATTTGAATTTGACAGTCATTTACTCACAATATTAATGTGTGCTAATAACACGTCGTCCACGAGCTACTCAGGGCTGGCTGAGTGGTGGTGAGCAGTGCCGGCGACCCGCCACCGTCTTGGCGCGGTGGTGAAGGGCGAAGGGAGTTCTTGGCGGTGCGGCTGGCAGCACACCCGCGCCTTGCGGTCGCTCCTGCGCTCGACCGGAAGGGCCGCCGCCCCCACCCGCTGTCCGCCGCCCGCTGTCCGTCGCCCTGCATCCCTGCGGTCGGGCAACTTGGTGACCTTCTGGTTCCTTTGGAACAGCAACCAGCACGGTCTCCTGTTTCCTGACCTCGCGGTCCAGAACTCGCAATTTCAAGGATCGTGAGGTTGAACTGCGGGGCAGAATTTCAGTGGAATTTCACCACTCAACAGTTGGCGAAGATTTTGTAATGTTGTAAAGCTGGACCTTTGAAGACGTGTGGAGTTTAGTTGTTGGCAGCAGTTGTTGAGCTGGACCCTTTTATCAATATAGGATTCTCTTGGGGACGCGGAATGAAGTTCTTTATTTATAAAACTTAAATATAGTTGAAATGAACCGCAATCCACTTACTCAATGACTTGAAGACAATGATACAACGCTATGTGTATGTGCATCCCTCCCAAATTTACAATATTCTTATCTGAATTGAAATAGTGGTCATATCTATCCTGCCTAAGAGCTACGAGAAAAAAGTTAAAGAATATCCAATTGTATCAATTAGTATGTTATTCATAATTTTGGCATCATTTTCTGAAATTGTATCTAAATTGAAGGTAGAGTTCAATGCATTGTTCACAGAGATCTAGATGAATATCACATGGGGACCTAATGGCCAAGAAAAAATGACAATTTTAGTCATTAACTATTGCCTGTTTCTCTGAAGAGTGTTTTCTTTATTTTTGGTAAAACTTGTGTTGATTCGTAATTTTCGTAGTTGCATAACCGAAGAAACAATATTACTGACTTCAACTGTACAGATTGGAACAACTAAGTGATAACATCCCTCGTATCTCCTAAACCGTGCCAGATAAGAAGATGCCGTCTGGACACTCGATTGAATAAGGGGCTACCTGAGTACAGCGTACATTGTCTTTGTACTATTTTTTACTACGAAGATATAAGGTCAACTTAGTGTTTTAAATGGAATCCTATGTCATAATGGGCTTAAAAATACGATTTCAGTCGTATTTCAGCGAATGTTTTGTTAAAAATTGATGTGTATTGTAACTTATTTTTCCATTGAAGCGGTGATTTTCCATTTGCTCTTTCCTGCTGACTAAATGAACTTCACGAGTCCGTCCTTCAGACAAACGCAGGCATTTACTTGAGCACAATTACAACTACTTTCTTGTGTACTAATTTTGCCGAAAGATGGCTCCGTCTAAGGCAAACTCAACTGCTGAATACAGGATTCCGGAAAGTTCTTGTTTTGTCACGCAAATACTTTTGTTATTTTGACAACTGTGATAACATATTGTATAATAAAATTTAAGTAAATAATACAAAAATAAATTAACAATATCTTATTAATCATAAGAATCAGAAGACATAAACGCTCCAAGAAACTGGTAGAAGTGCCCTATCATTACCCCAGCGGCGCATTTTATACTCTACTCTCTTTTATACTCCGCCCTATTATCTACTCGTAGTACGTGGCGTTTGACTCTACTCGTCTACTCGTCCACGTCTCCTCGTAGTACGTGGTTTTTGGAAAGTAGGCAAAACCATTCACGAGACATTTTCTTTAGTTTCTCAGCGGAGAACAGGCAAAGTCGAATGCAAAAGTGCCACTTGAGTAGAAAAATACGTTACAAAAGCACATCAATTTCCAAAAAAAATATGACCTTAAATACGTAGATATGCACATTTGAAATCATCTTTTTAAGTCCATCACGATACGCTAAAATTTAGCATAAGATTCTATTAAAAAATGACCTTATATCTTCGTAGTAAAAAATAGTACAGACGAAGTATGCTGTACTCAAGTAGATCCTGTTTATGCAATCGATAGTCCAAACGGCATCTTCGTATCGTGCACGGTTAAGGACACTTAGTTCTTCCACCCTGTATACTTCAGTTTAATGACTAACTACATACAAGATTTACTCGCTTAACCTCCTAACTTACATCCGCTAAGGTTTTGGTTCTCATGTCCCCAGACAGCGAAGGTCTTTTATTAAGCAACGAATTTCGACCAATGCCACATTTGATGGATAATAACACAATGTCCCAACCGTCGCGGAATAATCCTCCGCAGCGCCAGACGCCGCCCTCGTTGCTGGAAGGGCGTCACCGTGCGCCGCAAGGCCCGCTCATAAAGCCCCTCATACTTCACAGGAGCCGTTCGCATTTTTATCAATTACGTCCTTAATGACGCACGGCCACGTGGGCTGTGCGCTCGCTCTCCCCCTCCCTCTCCCCCCACACCTCCCCGCGCCCTCTCGCGCCTTGGCCCCGAGAAATGAACTGGCGCAGCAGCCCGCACGCCTCCGCCGATTATTATTCTTGTTATTAATTTCGCCCCTTTTCTGCAGTTGAAACCCATATCAGTGACATTCATTCCCCTCGTTTTATTACTTTTTTGGCGAACATAGTGTAACCATTGTTACGCTTCGCTTTAAATACAGATACAATGTGTAGGTTAATGCCGATTTTCCCGGAATACGGAAGGGAAGAGAACGTTGAAGCCATATTTATGTAAAAATGGTCCCTATTGGGTCGGCGAGGGTAGGTGTTGAAGGGATAGAAAACGATGATAAAAAATAGAGATCGGGAGGAAATTTGCTTTAACGGGGCGGGGAAATTGGCACAAATATATGTACCCTCTGCGGCGCACTTCTTTACCTCCCTTAGCCCCCCTCCCTCTCCATTCATCCTCCCCTCTCACCACGCCCCTCGTCCCTCCCTCCACCACCTTTCACGCCTGCCCTCTTCCACTTCCTACTCCTCCTCCGCCGGGCTGCGCCCTGCCCGCGCCGGCCACACAAAGTGAATGTGGGCAGATATAATTTTATGAAAATACTGCTCAAATTCGCACACACATGCCGGAAAAGGGGAGAAAAGGGAGGAAAAAAATAAAGCGGAAAGATTTATTTTTTTGGAAACGAGAAAGGGGAGGATCCATGAAGAGAAATATTTCTTTTTGCCTCCCGCCCGCATGTCGGCAATGTCGGAGGCACCGGCCGCGCCCCCTGTCCCTCCCCCTCGCCCCCCGCCCCCTTTCCGCAATGGCTTCTCCTAAAAAGGACCCGCGGAGAGGGAATGTGTGTTATATGAACCGAAATGGACCGCGCCGGGAATTACACAGGGACTTCCTCTACATTGCTGGCTCTTATTGCGGTTGATTCCTGCTGAATGTATAAATGCTCACGCGGAAGGTTTCATTTTCCCTCAATCCCTGCAAATACTGTGAAGCCGCTTTTTCTCCGAAGCGTTGGCTTTCGTGACAGGTTATCGTTAGGGTTTTGGTAGCCAGTGGGCATTGAAGTTAACCTCATTTTACTCCTTCTTTTGATTAAGTGAAATACGTGGTTTTATGAAAATGATATATTTTACGAAGGAATAAAGAGTGTAATCGCGATGAAATATGCGTTTATGAGATCCACTTAAATTTATTTATTTTTTCCTTTTCGTACAAAATATATTAAAAGCTGTGTTTCTCGGAAGCTTTGCATTTCTTTTGTTTTATGAGTTTCTCCGAAAAAGTATTCAAGGTTCTGTCAAGAATAACTTTCTCGTTTATCTTCGGTTCCAAAATTAATTTTTCAGCACTCACGGATGGAAACTATAATTATATTCACTGTTTATTGGTTGGAAAGTGTTATTTTGCGGTAGGCGTTCGACAAAACATACTTTTTAGATTGCTTCAGTAAAAGCAGTTACTTTTAGGGCATGCAAAACGTACTAAAAGTTCAACTTTTAGCACTAGTGCTGAAAGTGTGACAATATTGAGAAAAATCTGTGAATGTAACAAAGAAAACAAGATACTTTCGTCTAACCGCATTAGCTACTACTGACTTTAATGTAACAGAGTGATTTGTATAAAAGAATTAAATTAAAATGAATACTAACAAGTGCATAAAAAATAGTGTAGGACACACATGGTAAAAGTGATTTTATTTTGCTTGTAGCAGCTCGCCACTCGGCCTATCGGTCTCGAGTTGCAACCTTTCCTACTCACAAAATAAAATGCCACTTTTAACATTCGTATCATAAAACTTATTGTCGTACGCGTATCGCAGTACGCAGGGAAGTCATCACAACTAGAACCCAGATACCTTTCAGTAAGACAACTGATTACTGGAAAGAATACAAAACACTATGACAAACTGCATCAACATGGCTGCCACCTCGCATTTTGAGAATGAACCCAGTATTATTGAAGATTTCGATGAAGTCATACTAAAATATATTGTACGGGACCCGTACGAAAGACGGCTCCTATCGAGATCATTTCATTCTTACACCAAATATTCACTTTATGTAAACGTAAATAACTATCGTTTTGCGTAGTGTTACGAGGTTCTGTCAGAATGAAAGAAAATATTAATAAGTAATATTTATTAAATGAAAGGACAATAAATATTGTTCATTATTATAATTCTGTGTATTAAAAATATCTAAAATGTATTTCACTCTTCAGCTGTAAAAAATGTACAACTGATTTATTCCAAATTATTGAATGATTACTTTTCAATCTAATGTAATATAGAAATGTGGTTAATACTAGTGCGATGTTAGAGGACATTAAATTTTATAGCAATTAGTTTGAACAATTAATGTCAATATCTTGCTCTTAGAACCTTTATATTAAAATGTACGAGAATTCGAATAAATTAATTCACTTCGTTGTCGCTTCCCATTTAAACTTTTCCTAATATTTGCGAACAGTAATTGTATGTGATGTAATTTCCTTAAAATACTTATTTTTCTATTACGAATAGAAAATGACGTTTACCTGATACTATAGAACAAGTCTCAGAATTTGAGATTTCCTGGATGTTTTCTGTACAGATTACTGAAGGTGACAAATTGCATATTTCTGTATGTTTACCAGTAGTATCAAAGAGGGATCAATTTCGTCTTCCGGATGATTTTACACGAACGAAACTAGAGGGAATGTGCAGCACGCCGACAATTCTTCTTCTCTTAGCGTTATTACTCAACAATTACTCAGATTTGTTTAAAAGTGCTCGTAATAATTTAATGATATACAATTAAATGAATGTTTGCAGAAAACTGCCACCAAAATCAATGTGGTTGAAAAATGACTTGGAATGTTGCAACATATCTTAAAACTTAGAGCACCAAGAATGCATTTCGAAAATTCGATGCACTAGCGTACCTGTGCGAGGACTCTCGCTTGTTAAACCCCTACTTTTCCATTTCCAGGTTAAGCCTGCAATCTTTTCTTCAAGACCCTCTTATCGCTCGTCACTTGTTCTATATATCTCCTTGTAATTGGTACAAATACAATGCACCCTAGTCAATACAAACTACTCTCATTTAACTTTATTACCAAGCAGAGAAGTATACCAGTGTAATTTAGTCGCGTAGAATATCAAGCAATTAGTTTAATTTCACATACAGTAGCAGATTCTACATGCTCCGAACATGTGGAGTAATATCTAGAAGCGCTGAACCAGCAAAAATGTAATAGAATGTTCAGACATGTAAATATAATGTTCTCATCTATAGATTACGGTGTGAGAAAGTTTCTTTGTGGCATTTGGCCTCAAATTTTAGTGTTTAAGGCCCTAAAATGCTTCGTTTGGGAGTTATTTAACGATATAAATTCATAAATGCAACAGTATATTGCGGGTTGCATTTGGCATGAATATTTAGATGCGTTTTTTAAACAAATCCTTCATATTTTTAAACTCGAAGTGTAATTCGTCACGTCTCCGTGAAATTATCTTTCTTTAGAGACATTATTTATAAAGATTGGTTGCGTGTGACAGCTGCAAAATGTATGTATACTACTGAAATAATATAGGAGACAATGTGGGATATGTCTGTAGAAAAGTTCGTATATACACTAAGAGGAAAATAGAAACTTACCAAAACATTTTTTAATGTCGTTAAGTGTTAAGCCTCTGAGACTAATGAAATAAGGAAGGTTTACGCATTCTGGAACAATATAATCACTATTTACTGTAAACCAAGAGTTTAACATCTTTCTGAAACTGCAATGAAAACGTTTTATTTTTACCAAGGTCTATGCTTGTATGCTGTAGGGAAGATGACACAGAAATACTGCTGGCTACTTTACCTTAATAACGTAAAGGGCCACATAATTATAAATGAATTTTTTTGTGAAAGGACACGTGCAAGAGGATTGATTGACACTGCATTTACATAAACTTACAAATCTTTACATTTATAAAGACTCTTCGAAATTAAGAAAATTTGCTACAGCTTCTCTAACAACCACCTTACACTTACATGTTTTTTCAGAGAGGAAATGCGTAATGCTTTCAAAATGCCGAGTACAACACACAGAATGAAATAATGAACAATTGACAATGAACAAGCGTTCATTGTATTAATTTTAGAATAACATTTAGTAGTTGTTCTAATAAATCGATTAGTAATAATAAATCTATTAGCAAGCGATGGAACATCTGGAATCCACTACAATTCATTTAAAACCAAAATCACGAAATTTCTTTCAGTGGAATGCTCAAACTTCTTTCTAAAGAAAAAATCTTAGTGTTTATTTTTACAAGTTTCTAAATGTCATATATATATATATATATATATATATATATATATATATATATATATATATATATATATATGCATATATGCATATGCACTTTCTTTTCACGAAAAAAATAAAAGAATTTCAGCTATTTTCCAGAAAATGTTCACGGTGCTTCACGGCAAGGTGCTTCACGTAAAGAACCGCCAACTATTAAAGTATCTTAATGATCTCCGGAATAGCACAACTAGATCTCACTCCTGATGTTTTTGTCAAATTTCAGCTCAAAAGCTTCGAATCTGACAGTTATGCGTGACACATCCAAGCATCCGGACATCTGTCGATATAAACAAACCTATTTTCGTGTATAAAATTGCATTCGTCTCCTCTCCTCGTAAGCCAATCTTAACCACCTTTGAAACAACACTAATATAACTTTATCCTGACGTGTGTTTGAGGTTACAGCTAGAAAGAGTCAACAACGCGTATTTTACGACCGATATTAGAGATCATGTTGAGGTGATTACAAAACTTTTCCTCCTTACTTACAGAGAGGAAAAGTAAAAAGAAGGGGTTACATATTGGAAGACCACTTGAGAATGATACAAATGCAAGCCAGGACTTCATATTTTCGGCGTTTCAAGCTCAGAACTCTTGAGTTTTCGTGTGATAAATAGATGATTGGAAAATATTGAAATGGAGAACTATATAACTTAGAAAGTCACATATACTTCTTAGAAATAGATACTGCCAATTATTTACTAATCGATTTCGGACGATAAAAAATTTAATTAGTTTGTTATTAAGTACAATAAAAATCATTACAGGTATGTGTTCAGATATGTTTATGTATTGACTTTCTGATACTTATCACGTTTATCCATATAATTAATACAGTAAAATGGTGATCTGAGATATAGATAACCACTAGATGTATTCGTATGATCAGGGTGTTTATCGGTGTAAAAAATTTTTCTATTTCCGCAATTGTAATCAGTTTTCCATTTTCGTAATTCTTAAAAAGTTATTTACAAAAAAATAATTAAAACAATAACACAACGCCCTGCGCAAAATATGAGTTGGGGAACCTGCGGCATATCATTATTATAACGCCATGTCTCCGAGCGCATGGCCAAATGTAAACAAATTGAACAATGAAAGTTGTGAATGTAAAAAAGTTTACTGAGTTACAGACTGACAACCAAGTGTAATAAGGTATTCACAAAAAAATAACTGTTACAAGAACTCAACGTTCTTCGCAAAATTTAAGTTGGCGAACCTGTAACTGCTGAAAGCGAATTTTGAAAGCGCCAATACATTTGGTGTTCGTGTGCGGTTCGGTGCGGTTGAACAGCGAATTTAGTTACAGAGAAGTGGCAGCGAATTTGGCTAACAGCGAAGGTTAGTATATTGTATCCGATTACATCGCACGCAGAGATAAGTTCTGTGCAATTTTTATATTAGTGTCTTATATTTGATATTTTGAATTGGTAGGTACAAGATTTTTTTACGAGCACATGGCTTAATTCTGCATCCATCTTGGTGCAGCAGAATAGCATAGTTTCATGTGCGTGCAGTGCGGTTTACCAGTGGTTAAAGGTTAGTAATATCCAATTACATTGCAAGTCAATTGCATTCTGCCAACATACTCCAAGATGTGCAGTAGATTACATTGTTTGTATGGCTCACTTTTATCTTTTTTTACACGAAAGAGTGCCACAGTCGTTTGTATCTTGGCCCATAAGAATTTCGAAATTCCTGTTATTTGCATGTATTAAGATTTTAAGTATTAAATTTTAGTTCCAGTAACATTAAATCCTCAATGTTCATGAATGTCTTTTTATTTATTTTTTAGGACTAAAAGTTATTTTTGTAATGTTAGATAATCTCTTAAAAAGTTTTCTTAAGATTCTATTTCTTTTAAAAGTTTCTTTTTCTCTTCAAATTCTTTCTAATATATTTGTATTTGTTGTTCTTCAGACCTAAATTAACTGTTTTCACTCTATTTTGCGGTTATTTATAATATAAGCATGCATTTTTGCAACAATTTTATTTTCCATATTTTGTTTTGATAGGTTCAACCTTCATTCTGCCTACATCTTGGTGCATTTAAATAGCGCAGAGGGACTGGAAATAAAGGTTAGTTTAGAGATATATGTTCTGATTATTAAATATATTCAAGAAAAAATTCTGCAAATTAAATAGCACTATGTATTATGATTTTAAGAATTACATTTTAGTTCTATTAACATTAAATCCTCAATGTTCATAGATGTTTTTTTTATTTAGGACAAATATGCCACGTAAAAGACCTCTTACACTGGAAAGAGAAGACAGAAGAAAACGGGAAAGGTGGGGAATTTTAAAAAAACCTTCCACTTAGTTATGATGCTGCCAGAATATATAAATCTGACAGTGAAGTTACATTGTTCAGTGTTGGTGGAATGTACTATAGATGTTGTCATTGTTCTGCAAAACTTTTCCGAGGTGAGCAGAATACTTCTATATGTTGCCATAAGGGGAAAATAAAATTATCACCAATTGCCGTGCCTCAGTTTCTTAGAGAGCTAATCGAAGCAAATGATTCGACAACAAGAAATTATCTTGGAAACATACGGCAGTACAATAATGCTCTGGCTTTTGCATCTGTTCAGTTAAATGCTGTTCATTTACGAGGGTCATGGTCTTATTGTCTAAAAATTCATGGACAGATATATCATGCTGTTGGGCCTTTGATTCCAGAAAATAACATTCAGCCATCATATGCAGGTTTATTCATTTTAGATGCAAGTGAAGCCGTAAATAAACGTATAGATAGGCATGACAATCGTTTTTGTGATAGATATATTATGCAGAATTTACAGGAAATTATTCTCCATTTAAATCCTTATGCTCAGCTTTTTCAACACATGAAGGACATTACGGATCATGTTCAAAATATGGAGCTAAAATTCTCCTTGGAAAATTCATTTGATAAGCGTCGGTACAATATTCCAGTATCGGAGGAAATAGCTGCAGCCTTTATGTTTGATGAGGGGGAGGAACCAGGAAAATTTGACTTCGTAGTAAGATCAAAAAGCTCAGAGAGAATTTCCATTATATCGAACATGAATCCTCATGTTGACCCTATGAGCTATCCACTCCTGTTTCCCTGTGGTGATTCAGGATGGCAGCCAGGCATTCAGCATGTTGATATATATAGAACTGCAGTTAGGAATTCTACAACACAACTGCGGTACTATTGCTATCGTTTGGCAGTTCGTGACAATTTCAGTTTACTACATTGGAGGGTGGTATGACTACGCATTCTCTTTTTAAATTACCAGTTCCTATTCATGAATCATCTGTGGCCAAAATCAGAGAAGATTCTGTGGAAGCAAAGGTTTTACAAAAATCATCACTAATTATTTGGGATGAAATATCAGTGGTTTCCAAAAATGCTCTAATTGTCTGTAATAAATTATTACAGAATATCATGAAATGTGATTTGTTGTTTGGTGGGGAAGTTATTCTGTTTGGAGGAGATTTTAGACAGACCATTCCAGTTATTAGACGTGGTACCCGTTTATCCATTGTTGAAAACTGTGTAAAAAATTGTTTATTTTGGAAGTTCATTAAAAAAAGAAAACTTACAGAAAATATTAGAGCAGCTGCTGATCAAGAATTTAGTGAGTGGTTATTAAAATTAGGAAATGGAACATTGTCATCTCACCACTTACAAGATGAATTGGTGGAAATATCTTCACAGTGTATATGCAATTACGATGACTTAATAAGCAATGTATTTCTTACCCACAAAATTAATGAAACAAATATTGACGCTCTAACAAATGTTGCAATACTGTGCACAAAAAATGACTATTGTTCAGAACTTAATAAAGACATTGTTGAAAAATTTGGTGGAAGGTCCTTCTAAAACATATTATAGTATTGACTGTTGAAAGTGAAGATCACTCCTCTGCCCAGTTATATCCTCTAGAATTCTTGAATAGTTTAACTCCATCAGGTCTCCCACCTCATATTCTTACACTGAAAATTAACACAATTGTGATGTTAATAAGAAATTTAAATGCTAGAGAAGGTTTGGTAAATGGAACGCGCATGATTGTGAAGGCATTGCATGACCTCTGTATTTCTGCAGTAGTTATTGATTCAGGGAAGACTGTTTTAATACCCAGAATTCAGTTATGTCCTTCTGATTTAAGCCTTCCATTTATGTTGTGTAGAAAATAATTCCCGCTAAGAATTGTCTTCACTATGACTATTAACAAGTCACAAGGACAGACACTTGAGCGAGTTGGTATTTATTTACCTACGCCTGTTTTCTCACTTGGCCAGCTATATGTAGCATTTTCACGAGCAAGGTCGTTTCGAAATGTGTTCATTTCTGTTCTTGAAGGACCAATTCAAAGAAAATGGCAAGTTATTCACTCAAAATATTACATTGAGGGAAGTGACCTGAAATTTTATTTGTTTGTTAAATTTAATGATGTTAATTTTATAGTGTGTACATTTTATAGCGTATAAATTTTATTTTTATTTGTGTATTAAATTTTATTTATTTTCTTCTCAAATTAGTATTTATTTACCTATGCCTGTTCCACATTTATTTAGCATTTTCACAAGCAAGGTTATTAATAAATGTGTTCATATCCATTCTTGAAGGGAAGGACCAATTCAATGAAAGTGGTAAGTTACATTCACTCGCGAGCAAGAAAGGCTTTATTTATTTATTGTGGCAATTTTTTTCTTTGTTGGTTTTTATAGTTTATTTTTAGTGATAGATTTTTGAACATGGATTGTAATTTTCAATAATAAAGTTTATTGATATTTTGTCCTGTTATTGATCGTGTGGGTCAACATTATCATGAATGTTATTGATATTTTGAATTGATTTATTCTTAAATTATTGTATTTGGGAAGAATTAATTATATCAAGTCCCATTATTCATACATTTTGATTTGTTAGTGTCCTAGAGAGAATCTGAGTTAAAGAAAATTAGTACATTCTGCTGTGATAAAAATCTTAAATTACAATGTTGAATTAGATGCAGTGGCTAAAAATTTTATACATAAAAAAATGAACTTCCAGTATAAATAAAAGAAAATTGTAATTAAGGGAATTTTAAAAATATTGAACTCCGTGCGAATTATTCGCACGGGCACTTCTAGTTTACAATAATTTCGTTGTTTTTATTCGATGATGTCATGAGAGACCTATCAGAAGGGGGTGGATTTTAATCGAATGCTTTTTTTCTTTTCACTTTAGAACAATGCCTTTTAGTACATATATTAATATTATGTTATGAAGAAAGGAAATGACTCATTTTTATGACATTTTTGGCATTTTTCTTTGATTTCGACTAATAAGTAATTTTTACCTTTCTCCGTCATTTTTAAAGCATTTTCCCCTCTGATTTCATCGATTTTAATATTTTAATGCTACTTGCTTCAAATAATATTTACGAGAACAGCAAATGTTTCCACAGATTTCTTGAGTAGCCTATTCGATTTCTTCGCGCAGAAATGGTAATGTCAGCCTAAGGTTCCTGTGATGCACCAGTATCGGCTCCGCCGCGATTACTAAAGACAGAGGTTTCGTAGTAAGGAAAAGTCCAAAGCAAAAGTTTGTAAGCAGAGTTTACTTGAACGAACGAAAGAAAGAAGTCCCGATTACATCAGTAACATATACAACAGTATATCCTCAGTATCATATCCACAATCACTACTCAAACTCCCGATCCCCGTTCCTAGTACGGGGGAGAGGTGTCAAAGAACTTGAAACAACGACCCACAAGAAGGCTCCATAGCCGGCTCGGCGGCCGAGATCGCTAAGGCAGTAGTGTCGTAGTGATCTCGGTGCGAAGTGTCGCGGATTCGAGTCCCGCCTCGGGCATGGTTGTATTTGTATTCGTCCTTTCACTCCTTATCATCACCATTTCGTGTCATCGTCATAGTTACCATAACGTTAATACCAGTAGTGGTCGCTAATGACCAAAATGTTGATGAGACCTTAAATCACAAAAACAGACTCCTGTTCAGAGATCTCGCAAGGGCTCAGGCGAACGCCACCATCTACTCTGTAATGACAGCAACAGCCTTAGTTGATCATCTGAACTCAATTTTTGATAATTTTTTACGAAATTTTTTGTTACTTTTAGGTAATTTTTAATATTTTTAGCGCATTTTATAGATAAGTTTTGGCATTGTTTTAGGCCATCAAAATCCACCTCCTACCTAACAGTATTCCTAACGATCAGTTAAACATGTCCCTCATCTCTACAGAATCTGTAAGAATCAACGATCATAATATATTGTTCTAATTAACGATCACCGACATGCATCATGAGTAGCGCCCGGACATCCGGACAGATCTTCATGCTGTATTTAATTTTGCTGCGTCGAAAGTCTGCCTACCCTCCTCCCCCAACCCCGACAATTCAGTTTTATTGTCTGTTTGTGATTAGTTTCCGCAGGAATGTATCAAACTCGTTTCCACATATAACTGCAGCGCCATTTCATCCGGTCTCCCCCGGCGCCGCGGCCTCCCCTACCCCCAATACCTCCCCGCCCCTCACCCCTCCCGCGCTGCGCGCGCCCCCTCGCTGCAGAACCAACAAAACTGAGTGACAACATTGAGGCTGACGTGTGCCAAAATCAGGCTTTTTTCCCTGTTATACACACGCGCGCACGCACACACAGAACAAGGTAAAATATTTGCCGGGAGCTTTATCAACAGAGTGTTTATTTTATTAAATCCGATTTTAAAGGACGGCAACAGAAGGTCTCGAATTTCCAGCAAATATTGGCCGGGTTTCGACTGAAATATGTTGCAGGGGTCAATGGACACAATACGGAATGCTCTTAGGTCCGCTTTCCGAGGAGGGGATCTGCGGCGCGACGGGGGCGGGGGAGGGCGCTGGGCAAACTCTGGCGGTCGCACGGGGCGACTGCTCTTTAAGTGCTGGGCCGCAGCCACCTCCACTTCAGCCAGCGACATCGCTCTCTCCACCCTCCACGGTAACTCCTCGTGACAGCTGTGGAGCCGCCACACTAGCTACCCTCCGCCTACGCAGTATGTCAATCTCAAATGAACTGAAATTACCATTGTTTGAATGAGGTAATGAAATCTGTCTAAATGTTTCGTTGGAAGGCTTGCACTCTCTCTGTTTAACAATCGTTGAATTATCTCTTTGAAAATCTATCACATGGGACCGACAGTTTTGCTTCAACAAACGAAACTCTGATAAGAATTTTAATGCTTTAGATGTATTGTATTTTGTTTCCATCGGAGGCCGAACATGCGACCAAGACTATATTATTAGGCTACCGTAAAACCCGAAAAGATCTCAATAAGATATTCCTTGTCCACAATCGCGGTTCTTCTTGCGATATTTTACTTTCCCTTACTCATTGACATAAGAGGTGTCTCCATCACGACGTCACAGAAAACATTATGTCTTTCTCAATTGCCATTAGTGCAAATTCACTCGCTCACATCCGTTACCGGTACCAGCATCACTCCATCCACTTCAACCAAGACCTTCCTCGCCGTCGTTGCCACCACTTCGCCTCCCTCACCATTCCGCCGTGATTTACAAGCTGGTCTCCAGCCCGTTTCATTGCCCGTCATCAAAATCGTGTTAAGGCATTCCGCGGGCCCCTGGGAACCGGGCTGCGGGGCCTTGTGTGGAGTGCCCGGCTGAGCGGCCCCCGCGCGCCAGCCAGCAGGGAGGGGGCCCCTCCACGCCGCGCACTCCTTCGCCCACAGCAAATACACAGACAACGACGTGCTGTTTGCTGAATTTGTCACAGGATGCACTCTCTGCGAATGTAGGGGGCCTCGCAGAATTCTTGGCTAATGGTTTATATGGTGAACGGTTGATACAGTGTGAATTCTAGCACATTGACTTCCGTGAGAAGCATTACTGATGCTCACGGAATTTACCGGAATGGCTTTGAGCATCAACAGTTGATTCTCAGTCATGATGAGTTTTAATAGTCGTGAAGAGCAGCGTTCGCTTTTCAAATCAGTGATACGTTAAGGGAGCTTAAAATATACGGCTGTAACAATATAATATAATTTTGGTGTGCACCTAGGTGAATCGAGTGTTGATTCTCATGGCCTGAATAATCAACAATCCCATCTCTATCCTTTATAAAGGATATAAAGGGCTCGGACAGAAGGTTTGTCATTCTCTTGATTATTGTGGCAGTTGATATGGTTCTTGTTTTGAAGTATTAAATGCGTGCAGCACTTAATCTCTTTTTGTTTCAGGTTGTAACCTTTGTGAAGCAAATATAATATACATTTGTTAACTATGTTGAACATTCGTGATAGCTCATCAATTAATGAAGATTTTGCTTATTTTATTTGCTCTGAAATTTTTTGATCTGTCAGTTAACAAAACATTTTTAAAATAATGAATATACTTTCACATTTACCGCTATCACCAGCGAAAATTCTATTATGATAAATTAACAAAACGGGACTAACATATATTTCATTTTATATTACTCTCTTTATACATAATTTTGTAAAAAGGATTTTTATGTGGAGTTGCCTAATTGTAATAGAGGAAAAATTGTAGTCTTCATTATAAGGTAAGAAATGTAATACGTGGAACTCATTAAAATGGCTTGCCAACATTTCGAGTGTTCACTTAAATTCACTCTGATGCAGACTCTATATCAAATCTGTATCAAAGTGTTATCACTCTCCTTTAACTTTTCACCTGTCATGTGCGTTAATGGAAAAGTGGAGCGTGGTATAGAAAGTCATCCGGCTGGTAGGAAGCCAAGGTTAGTTTGTAATTAAAGCGTGTGCACTTTATATTTCTCTTCTAATGTTTCTCAGCGCAAAGTAACTGCTCGTTACTATTGTAAACGATTTTGACTGAAAAATAATTTATATACATAAAGCACTATAATCTTGCAGAATTATTTACTTCTATCTATTCTATTATTTATTTCTATCTATATACGAGTATATATATTTTGTAATATATGTTTAACCGATAGTTTTGAATGACAAACATTTTGATGAATTAATTTATAGTTTTTTTCTGGCAATCAAAACGCCAATCGTGTAGGCCTCGCCAATTGCTCGTCTGTTTGCCATTCTCTAGAGTGCTCACCTCCCAAGCCAGCATCAATTTCAAACCCTTCTCACAGAGATCTCCAATCGCCTCGCCAGACCGCCCACTTTGTTCCTCTAGAAGTCTTTCCGGGGCCATGAATCCGCGGGTGGGGGCGGAGCGTGGTGGGTTGGTGTGGCGGGGACGGGCGGGGAAGGCGGGCCTGCTGGTGTCCCTTGCAACGCGGTGCTCGCAAAGAACCGAGCGAATCGAATCGGATCGGCAGGCGGCGGCGGCGGCGGGCAGCCAGTCGAGCGGAAATGATACGTGACGATAAAGAACGGAACCATTCGGAGACGTCCTGCCAGAAACGATCGTGCCGTCGGTGAAGTCGTCGCAAGGAGGGCGTATAAAACTTTGAAGGAGGCAGCCTCCCTCCTCCCCCGGCTGCCCCGTCCGACGCGGCCCCGCTGCCGTTCCTCCGCACGCCGCTCTTCGGGGAGAGACGCCCTCGGCGCGGGCGCCTCTCCGGCCGCGCGCGTTCACCTCGAAACCGATCAAATTTAACTTCTGCGGAAAAGCAAAACGCGCTCGTCTCACAAGAATGAAGCACACATTGAACAAACGCAAGAAATATAATTACCATCAAGAACACAGGTCTCATTATAAATATATAATCGTATTAGAGTTAAGTCCTCATAATTGGGAATGTGATTATTATTATTATTATTATTATTATTATTATTATTATTATTATTATTATTATTATTATTATTATTATTATTATTATTATTATTACTCTTTTAATCCAGTGCGGGCACAGGCTATCTGAAAATTCAAGAACAGCTGTGGAAATGATCATAGGTTAATAGCAGAATACAATACGTTCAATATGATCTTAATTGTCATCATTAGCTGTTTCCATTTCTATATGTGCGAAATGAAAGATTCAATGACAAATAAAGCACTTACGAACGCTCTCTAGCTTATAGCTCCAAAAAATAGTTAAATTGTAGACATTTACAAATAGTTCAATGTTAAAGATTTTTTTGTTTGGTTTCTGTATATAAAGCGTTAAAACGTAATACTAAATTCAATCTTTATCATTTACATAAGAATAAATAAATTTATAAGCAGCTAATATATGGATACATGGATCTTTTTGTAAATATATGGATTAATAAAATTTCTACGATTCCTTATATTCGACGTACTGTATATTATGTATTTTGATATTTTATGTAAAGGAAGGTTTTATTAAAATATAATATTTAGATATTATATTTCTATTATATCAATATAATTATGATATGATATAATTATATTATATAATTATGAGATTATATATAATATCATTTTGATATTATGTATAATATCATAATTATAGCTTTTCCATGGTTCTAAAATATATTTTTAAAATATATTTTTATTAAAGCCAAAAATATAATTAATTCTAAATTATTATTATTATTATTATTATTATTATTATTATTATTATTATTATTATTAAGAATTACTATTATTTCATTTCATTATTTCCCTCGACGAGGCAATGAGAATTTAGACAAGGCGTGGTCGGAAATAAAAATACAAATCACGTCGAGTAAGGACATGACATCTATTTTGCAGAGAAATAAGCGTACAACAAATGAGAAGCATAGAACGAGGGAAGAACGTGAACTGAAGAAAAAGTGGTCGCTGGGACGTGGTGAGAGCTGGCGCAAGGTGAGGCGAAAGGCGGGCGAACGAACGGGAGAGCGAGGGTGGGCGCGGAGCGGCGCGGCGGGCAGTTGAGCGGCCGGGCGCTGGCTGGGCGGGGCAGGGGCGGAAGGGCGGTGCGGGGCGACGTACGCCGCAGCTGCGCTCGAATCTTGATTTGGCGGCGGCCCCTCCTCCTCCTCCCCCGCCCGTCAGTCCCTCCCCTCCCCTGCCGTTCCCCACGCCATCCCCGCCCCGCCTCGCCACGCCCCCTCCCTGCGCTGAAAGCGATCGGGCTCGTTTGTCGGCCGCCGGAGGGCTGGGGGCACGGGGGCGGAGAGGAAAACAGAGATTTTTGACAACTCATCGCTCACTTGCTGTCCTTACCAAATGTTATTTATAAACCGTTTCCATTTTCAAAATCTGTTTTTTTCCCTCTCTGCGTTATATAAAGCCGCTCTCTCCGCTCCACTCCCCGCGCCGCCGCGCCGTATCTATCGCTAAATGTTGTCGTCGACAATTTGCCGCTCCAGTGGAGATGTGACGCTATTCTTGCAGCGATCGTGGAGCGGGGTGGGGCGGCGCGGAACGGAACGGAACGGGACGGGCGCTCGCGTAGAGGGCAGGACGGCGCACGAGGACGCACAACGACGCGTGGAGGGGCGGAGAGGGGGGCGAACGAGGCCGAACGGAGGCAGTGGACGGTGCGCTGTCGAATACCTCAGAGCACACAGATTGGGCAACGAGTTAGGAGTACCAGACTTTTCCAAGGAGTTACGCCTGACGCGGAGCTGGTTCCATAGGTCGGATACCTTTCGGAGGCGAAGGAGACGAGATGGGACAGGGAATGAAACCGAATAGCGATGGCGTGCGAGACGATTTGAATCAGTGTGTGGCTTGATACGAAGTAGGACCGGGAGCGAAGGCTCAGGGAATCAACTGATGTCACTGCGTTGCCTCTGATCGGGAGGTCCTTGTTTCGAGTCCCGACGGTGGTAGGATTTTCGACGCTAGCTACGTAGATAGGCCGAATTCAGCTGTCTGGAGGATCAATGAAATTCAGTTGTTCAATGCTAAGCAAATGCCGGAGCAGTATCCTACCGAACGGGCCACGAACCGCAAGCGATCTTTCTTTCCTCTTCCTTGTCCTGTTCTTACCCCTCACTTTCACACTCCTACACTTCCATGCACTGCATTGCCACACATGCCTACCGGTCGTGAGCTTAGAACTTGTCCCGGCTGGGGCGGTGCCTTGCTGGTGGGAGATATCTGGTTGGGGAAAAACCCCGCTAGTGACGGGTAGGTCGCCGCCGGATCTCACCATCCATGGGGGAAGATCACCGCTATCTCCCGCAAAAGCATACATTTCACTTACGGGCCACGGACTGGCGTAAGCAGTTGGCTCTCCCGGAATCGCTAATTAAAACTCCTGTGTGCACAGGAAAGAAAGTATGTTGGGGGTTGTAGGCTCGATGTGGCACATATCAATGTGAGGTCGTATGGGATGAAACAAGGAGCGCTCATACAGCACAAGAAATCCGAGGACAATACACGTGAAGAGAACGGAAAGCGGGTGTACGCGATGGGTGATGCGATGCGTGACGTTGCGGCGAATTTGCGTGGGGGCGATGCGGGATGACGCAAGGCGACGCCGAGGCACTGCAGAACCAGAAGCAAAACGGGGCGGCAGTTGGACCGACTGCCGCGCTGCGCACGGCGAGGGCGACTGTCGAGACAATAAGTTGGGGGCGGGGACCACGCGAGAGGTGGGAGAGGGAGCGGGGACAGGTCGCGCCGACAGCGCTGCTCTCGCTCTCGCGGCTATCAATCACCTTCCACTTTGCGGGCCGCCGTCGTTCGGCCACAGCTGGCCCTCTCTTACAAGATTCGAAACCCGGCGAAGTGCCCTGGTGACACGAGGCAGCTTATAGACTTACAAAGATCTCGTAGATACTTTCTTCCGATATTTCTTTTCCTCTTCGGTGTGGGGACGCCTGCACTTTTATCGATGAGTCATAAATGAGGAAAGGATTTTTGATTCTTGGCCGCATTTTATATAATGTATCGATGCATTTTAATGGTAAAATTATATTTTTAAACGTGTGCTTATCCATTTAACAAAATCATATTTGGCACTTTTGTTTGGTAAACAGTAAAATTGACGTTGAAACGTTAAAAAGTTATTAAGAATGAATAAAATAAGCTCTGCTCTCTTCAGAACTTATTTTATTCATTCTTATAATTTCTACCTAATTTAAAAGTTATTAATTTATTTTATACATAATTTATAGACAAAATTTATATAGAAGTTTTTAAATTATATTTTGTTTCTACCTATTAATTCCTTATTCTTTCGTGGCTTGTCGTCTGACAAAAAATGACTAATTTTTGGATTTCCATTGTGAATATATGCACGATAAAATTTTCAACATGATTGTCCCGTTTTATGTAAGCATATTTGCCCCAATTATGTTTTTAGACAACTGTGAGATTTTAGAAACTTAACTACGTGACAAGTTTTGTCTTTTCAATGTTTCTTAGACAGAATAGAAAGTGTTGATCTCATAGTTCATAATTTTTAACATGATTAAACAGTTTTTGTTTATTCCCATTCTAAACTCATAATTCTCACTGTTTATGAGGCATTGTGTAACGTGTAACACAAAATATTTTTCAGGAATCATACTTCATGAATGTCTCATCACTTTATGTGTATTACTCTATCAATATTCCACAAAATATAGAAGGGTAAAAGACGTACACGTTTGATTACGATTGAATTTGATACTAATTTAAACCACGCTTGAGTACTGAGTTGATTAACGTAACCATGTGGGGACATTGGAATGAATTTTGATATTGGTATTCCTACGTGAAAACACGCGTGGTACATGCGCACCGTGTTATTTTTTTCATTGTGTATTTTTTCCATTCAAATCCTCATTTCTTGGCATATTAAAGAAATGTATGATATACTTCCTATCAAAGCTACAACTAAATATTCTGTGGTTTCTTCAAATTATTGTCATAGTTTCCAATATGGAATTCTTTAAATTTATTATAATTCATATAATTACTCGTAATAGAATCAAGAGGGCCGAGAAAATGTTTTGAGAGACATAGAATAGAAGGATCTATCTTACCCCTATCTTGGATTTATTCGCAAAATTCTGGAAAATATAAAATAGAAACAAAATGTTTCCACTATCTCAAGAATTTCTCTCTCAGAATTATCTTAAGAGTAGTACACTTTTTTTGTTCATCTTTAAAGAAACGGTAGAACATCAATGACATATATATATATATATATATATATATATATATATATATATATATATATATATATATATATATATGTTAATAATAGCCTACATTTACAAGTATTAATTGTTTTGCATTTATAATCAATTTGTTTGTTAAAACATAGCTCTGCTAAGGACATTTTTCTGAACTCATTTGCCCTGTGCTGATAATTATATCTAATTTATTTCTGAATTTCTGCAAACTGTACTTGTGCTTCACGTCGAATATTTAGTTTTTACGACTATAATAATAACTCTGATGTTGAGATTGTATCAAATATAATTTTTCATTCTACTTGTCTTTTTTCATGCTTCCACCAGAAGGCGGCCGCGCCTTCGCCAGCTGCATCGCAAATCCCTCCCAGGGGCCCCGCGCGCGAATCCTCACCGCGCCTCCGCCTCCGCCTTCGCTTCTCCGCTTCCTCCGCTTCCTCCGCCTCCGCTCCAACTCTTAAATCCCGAGCCGCGCGCTCTGGGTGGCGCCGCTGCGCCCCTTCCCGGCCCTCTCGCTCTAATAGAGGAGACCCGCATTACCCATTGAGATCACGAGCAGCATTTGCTTTGGTGTATTGCCTCCTTTTTAGCCCGGAGATTAGCCGACCCCCCTTTTTATGCGCTCTCCCCCCCGGGGGCCGGCGCCCCTCCCCCTTCCCCCCGACCCCCGCGCCCTGCGTCTCGCGCGCGCCGTTTGCTTAAATGCCTTGTCCGTCGCGTCGCTTCTTTTTTGTCTCTGTATAAACCGAAGCGCAAACTCTGCGGCCGGGAATCATAACACGGCGGCGGGTTCTCTTGCGCCCCTGCCTGCCAGGCCGGGCCGCGCCGCGCCGGGCTCGCCCACTTGCCATTGTGGCGCGCCCGCCCAGGCCGCGGGGCGGCGCGGGCCGGCTTCGCGGGGGCTCGTGCATTGTAGCGCGCTGGTGTGCGGCGGCGCGGGGCGCGCTGCTTTTGTTCGTGGGGTCAGCGGCGCAGCTGGGGAGACAGACGTGGCGACGGCCAAGGAGAAGGCGCAGGAGCATCAGGGATGGCGAACGGAGAGGGGTTGACGTTGGCGGGAGGTTCCAGGGTTCGTGTCTCGACGGTGGCAGGATTTTCGATACTAACTACACCACTAGGTCGAATTCAACCGCTGTCTGCCGGAGAATTCTAACGGCCGGCTGCTCTGATCAGTAGTTTTCCTTGGTATCACCAGACAAATGCCGGAGCAGTACCCTTACGAACGGGCCACGGACCGAGCGCGTTCTTTTCTTCCTCCCATCATCACCCCTTACTTACCGCACATGCAATACACTATCACACATGCTGGGAGACTATTCAGTTTAGAGCTTGTCCCGGTTGGAACGGCGCCCCGCTGGTGGGAGATGCCTGGCAAGGAAAAAAAGTTAATTAACGTGAAGGTCGACGCCAGATCTCGCCATCCAGCGGGGGAAGATCACAGCCAATTCCCGCGATATAAACATGCCCTACACTAACGTAACTAATGACCTTAGTTGTTATGTGCCCGGAATAACTAATCATTCAATCATTGGCGGTAACGACTGAATTAGGGGGTGGTGATAGTTGCAAGTGCCGGTGGGAGTGGGAAGGTGAAGAAAATGAGAGGAGTGTAGTACGTGCAGAATTAGAAAACAATGCAGCTGGAATATTAGTAGTTGCTGATATTCCACAGATTGCATTGGTTAAGGAAAATGTCACGGAGGCGATTTATGTAACGTCGGTAACATATTGATACTAAATGAAACCACCGACTTTAAGGCAATGAAGATGGAAAATAAAGCGTAGATTGTACCAGCTACGATCTCATATCAATTTGTTTTATCACACTAAGGCACGCATTGGAAGAAAGCAAAATTTGGAAGCTGCAGAAGGTTTTTATCTACATTTCTCCTTCCAGTTTCGAGTTTCTGGACGAAATTTTCTTTTAAATGTATAGGATTGGTGGGTAATCTCAATCATGACAGAAATCTCGGAATCGTATCAGAAATCTACACATAATGTGAAGTGCCAATGAACGTATTTCCTTGTTAAACGTTACAACTCTTACGTTATTTTGATGGAAAACTTTCTTTTTCAGTCATGTGACAACTTATGAAGTGTATATATTAGATCACGATTTTCATGAATGAAATTCTTAGTAATTCATGGATTTCAATTTGTACCTCAGCGTAACATCTTCAGCGAGCTCATCTAAATTTATTATCTAATTTGAAAATTGAATCTACTGTATTATTCCTTCCTTTAAGTGTCATTACCTTACCATTACTATTTTTCTAGACATCTCGACATTCAGCTCTATTGTCTTCTAGTGAATAGGAAACGAATTTAATGTTTATTATTTTTTCAAAGACTGATCTCCTCTATAAATCGTTTACTTGTGTTTGCACAACCTCATTCAAACGCATTACTGACCGTTGTGAAGATTGACATCTCCAAAATCGAATATCAACTTCAGAATTCATATTTATGAGGATTTGTATGTGAATATGTGGCGGTTTATTTGACTGAAAAGTTGCGTTGTGTTTGTTAATTTCATTTAAAAAATTTACGGGACGTGTATCGGAATCTTGGCGTTCTGTTTCAATTTGTTGACCGCCACATGACGCCGGCACATCAAAACCTGGAAATAAAAACCTCCACCCTCGCCATAGCTTTGACGCTTGGACGGTTTTATTTATGAGATTTCTCTCGAACAAACTGACTGCATTCGGATGCAGAGGCTTGTACTGATTATACGCATCGTCTATATACGTATTCGCAACGAAATGTAAAGGATGGGATTGGGATCCATAGAAGTGATCATTACTACTTAATTCTGAAAGTTAGTACGCACTGCGATGTTATTACTTGGTAACTTATCTTGAAACAGATTATCTCCGGCCATTTTTCTAAATTTCTCTCTTTCGATGTCAGTTTTCATCATATTTCATGTTGTGGTGTATTGCATTTCTTGGGCTTAAAAACAGATTCTGTTATTTTAGGTTTAACCTCATTTGAATAATGTTATTGATTATTTCTCATTACCATTCAATTTTTTTGCAGCCTGTCCGTCTGTTAGCCTGAACGTCCATTAGTGGAAAACACTAACGGCGCTGTAGCTGCGCTAGTTTTTATAATAATAATAATAATAATAATAATAATAATAATAATAATAATAATAATAATTTTATTTAGGTTATTATATTACAGATACAACGTTGTTCAATACACAATGTTAGGTATAATGAGTTAGGGACATTGCACTTCGCAGAGATTAAAAACTGTTTGCGAACCTGAAATCTTTCAAGAAATATTTACTTTTATTAATAATGCAAACAAAAAATACGAGATAAAAACTTAGTGTGTAATAAGAAATCTTACCGTAAGATAAAAAAGAAAAATACCTAAAACTCAATTACAATGTAAAATACAATCAAACTAGAACAGATGAATAAAGTACAAGAACAGACAAAAACTTAAAACGTGACTTACAATAGAAAATAAGCAAACATAAACAAATGAAAGACGAACAAGGACCGGCTAAAACTTGAAAATCAACTTACATTTACAAAGTAAATGCAAACAAGCAAAAACAAATGAATAATGTATTAGAGTAACACCGTAATAAACAATACTTCGTACACTACAATACCTATACATTAAATGAATTCACTTATTCAAGAGAAAATGAATAAATTATACAAATGCACTTCTTTTAGTTTATTTTATAGTATACAGTATAGATAAAGCTTTATCAGAGTTCTCTGGTAATCGGAGATGCGAATTTCGTAAAATTCTTTTGTTTTTACGTTGGCTAACACATAAATCTTTGATATTATTTGGAGATATATTAAATAATTAATAACTGATATTCTAACGATTTCTTTGTTAATTTTTGGAGTTGCAAAATAATCATGTCTTCTTTTAATTTTCTCTGTTTTTATATTGAATTTTTAAATTGGTTTTATTTTTAATTATTGATTTTTCCAAGAAATATTTCCTACTGCTAATAATGTTTTTTATACAGTGTTTCAGTTGGTTTTCAAATGTTCAATACATTTAATTCGTTTCTTCTTCAAAGGATCTCAACCTAGTTGGGCACCATTCCAGCCGAGTTACTAAGTTTCAAACTAGTCTCGATTCAAGAGTGATAGTATTTGCATGTGTGTATATGTATGTGTGTGTATGTGTATGTGCGTGTATATGTGTATGTGTGCATGTATGTATGTATGTGTGTGTTTGTGTGTATGTATGTGTGTGTTTGTGTACATGTATGTACGTGTAAGGGGAGAAGAGGGGAGAAGGACGTAAACGTAAATGTAAAATATCCTCCCCTTTTTAGTTTACTGTTCACAGTTGAAGCATATCGGGTAACGACAACTGACATCTTGGGCGAAATTAGAATTATTTGTTCTAAGTGGAATAAGTAACTCTTTTATCTCATTTTTAAGAATTCCCTTGCATCATGTCTTTCCATTTTGCAAAATTTATAGAATGAACAAAATGGCAATGAGTTCATTTGGGTAGCACAGATAAATTAATGTAGATGTAGGTAAATTAATGTAATGTAGATCTCAAATTGATTTTTTTCTCTGTGACATGAAATGTCAGTTAATATTAATAACGTCTGAACGCCTCAACTGTAATTTTTAAAACTAAATTTATTGAAGTGGTTAGGCAGGAGAGCGGGCGTTAAGGCCTGTGCCTCGCCACAAATAAAGAAAATTTTATAATAATAATAATAATAATAATAATAATAATAATAATAATAATAATAATAATAATAAGGATACGAAAGGGCAGATCCTTGCGGTCGGGTTCTATTTGTTAAGATACTGCTCTGGTATGACTCAGAAAATCCATGGAAAACTCAATTTCAGAGCAACCGGCTGTTATAATTCAGCTGCTGTTGTTGGATGCGACCTGACTGTCTGGCTAGTGGAGGAATGAAGATTCTATTGAATTGATTTAAGGGTAGCCATTATCCATGTGTAACTTCGCTGCACATCGTGCAATTTAATTTACGGTTAATTACCGGCATCACAGAACATGCCTGCTACCGCGTAATCGCCGAGGCGTCCACTCCCCGGAAAGGTGGTGTTTACGCAAAGGCTTCAGCTCAGCGGGGTTGCGGAGGGGGGAGGGAAGGGGGTTGGCCTGCTAGGCGGGCGGCGGCGGCGGCGGCGGTGGCGGTGGCCTGGGCCCCCAGAGCAAACAGCCCCGGGAGGTGTAGCACCCCATGTGATTCCAATTTGCTTTTCACTTTTTCCATGCATCCGCGTAAGAGGGGCTATTATGCGCGTAAGCGCTTGGCGGGGGCGAGGCGGGCGCGACTGCCAGGCCTGGAGGTGGATGCTGCTCAAGAGCACACCCTCTCTTGCTTTATGGAAACAACAGAGGCATGCACATTTCTGTAACTGCGAGCTGGCCGTAAATGCGCCTTTAGAAAAGAAGGGATGACAGGTAACTTTATACTGCCGTGCTGAAGTGCAATTTTACATTGTTGTAGTTTCATTTACCAGAATTATTAATAAACATAAGTCGTCTTAATTATTTTTGAATAATGTAAGAGCGTTCGTCATATGTCTTACATTTCATTACGTTTGTTGTTGTAAATTTTGGAAGTGAATCAAGTTCTACTAGTTTCAGAAACACACCAATGTGTATTAATTGATAATAAGAAATGTAGTACTGGATGTTTTTAAAAGCTTCATTTTTGACGACAGTGTATGAGCAAAAGATATAATAAAATATATTAATAATATTGTAAGTAGTTGAGGTGCGCTGACTTATTTATGGTACGTAGATCTTCATTCGGTCGACCACGGTGAAGTAGTCCCTCCCCCCCAAAAAGCAATTTTAAGTGAAAGAAAAATCTCTGTTTTATGGAGAAACTTTCAAAGGTTTCACCTTAATCTTTTATTGAATACATAGAAAAGATTTTTAGGAATCGGATGATATTAATTGTAACATACCTCACCGGGCATTCTGAGGAGTAATTGTTAAAACATTGCTGCGTTATTCGTTCTAAGGGAAGTGGGCAGTGCTGGCTCGCAGCGAAGACGCAAATTGTGCTTTTGTCAGCACTGTTTTTCTTCGGGTACGATTAGAAACCAGCGAACTTCAAATTGTGGCATATCCAACCACAAACTATTTGGCGATGATTCACTTTCAATGCAACCAATGCGGATTGTTATTCATCACAGAAAAAAGAAAGGTGCGGGAGCCAAAGTCAACCTAACCTAAATTAATATTGCAAACTTATGACAATAAATAAATTATATGAGATAATAAATTTAATATTAATCATAGTTTCTCTAATGCTACAATTCAATACTTCTCTTTTAACTATTTAAAAATAAACAATATAAGAAACAAATATATTGAAATAAACTGAATATATTAATGATTTATTTATTTTAATTCTGACTCTATCTTCGGCTTTCTAATGTTATTTGATATTATTCCAACGTAATACGTTCCGAATTTGTATAAATGGGCGCCAGAAGAAGATTACGCTAATACTATCATACAAGTCAACCTTCAACTCTAATTATAAATAAATTAGTTTCCGGCTACCTGGGTCGATGGGTTTCATAGAAATAATCACTATTGTATGCTAATAGATGATTATCCGATCTGCCATCTATACAGAGTGGTCGAGGAATCTGAAAAGCAAATATATTTCTATCTTGCTACTTCGTTACTAGAATTGGCTCAATGAGAATCATGTATTCATTTCACAAAACATGGAAATTTATTAAACAATTTTGGTACTTGATAATTCTACACAATATGAAAACAAAACCTTGATCATGACCTGTTCCAACCTTATAATGTAGTATTCGTCTTCGCGCGCTCTTGGACGAAGGTGCCTCGTTGTACCATCTTCATTCTTCTCCGACGTCGCTGTCCTCAGGTCCAGATACCATCTTCTCTCTTCTTTTCTTGCAGAAGCACACTTCAATCACCGTTCATCACTGTTTCCGAAGTTAATAAAGTCTAAGTCGTTCGCCAATTTACGAATTCCAAGTTCATCCCACGCGTATGCTGAATACTCAACGATCAACAAACTATCTGCTGTTAGCATTCCAGTCCAGTTACTGATAAATTCGCCTAAGCCCTCAATGTCCTTCTAACTCGTTCACTTGAAATATTTTAAGTTTTACTGTCCACACATAGCATTCAAATTCAAAGTTCTACCAATATCTACTCCCCAGTAGATGCTTACAAGTCCCAAAAAACTCCTAACATTAATTGTGCACGATCCGTTCAACACCACGGCATCAGTCAGAATGAATGCCTATCATATTCTTTCAACCCTGCAAAACTCGGTTCATCTTTTCGATTGTTTATTTACAGACAAGACTTGATGTACTTCCGTGCCTAGCCAATCCCTAAATTTCTTACAAAATGAACTAGCCGTCTTCACGACTGTCACTGCTTTTTCGGTCAATCCCTGAATTCCTTACAAAATGAATTAGCTGTCTCCGCGTTTGTCACTGCATGAAGATTGTTGACCTTGACGACGGCTCGCTTACCGTTGCTATGCTGGCATATTCACCTATATTTATCCCTATAATTTACGCTGTTTATAATAAATATTGTACCATATTATGTCTCACATATTGGTATGTCACAATATAAAAAATTAAAAATATTTAAATTTTCCGTTTACATTTACAATGAACTATTGTTGTGACCGTGCACGTGCACACAGGGGTCCAAGGGACCACAGCTGATATCAATATATTTACCATTTCAATTATTTTGAAATGAGATCTATAAAGTTTTGTGAGTAAATTAAGTTGATTCTATTGTCTAACGGAAACTACGGCGTTTCTTTCAGTTTCATGTCATCCATTGTTTACAGAAGGCGATTCTGCAAGGAAGGTGCTGTGTGGCGTTTTGTGTGGGATATGTTATTTTTTAATATAAGTCTTTACCATAAATTTTTATTCTTTGGAGAAGGTTGTCAAAAAGTGTAATAGTGTTATAAAATGTTAATCTCTGGTATACGTTGTATGAAAATCTAAATAAGCAAGGTTTTAGTCCTTTTTTAAATAAATGCGTGCCTTCTTTCTCAAAGCGTTTTTGTGACAGCTAATGAAACATACGAATTCAAAGGGTATAGCACAATAAGATAGTGAAAACCCCAAACCACAAACCATCGATAATCGCGATGCTTATATGAAAGAGAATAAAAATGATGTAAATTACAAAAATCAGCCTCCAAGGGCAAATTCTAGCAGAGATAAGAGAATCGTGTTTTCCATGTTTTATTTTTTTCTCAGCATCTATTGCGTGTATCATGCTGAAAAAAATTGCAGAGAGGGGAAACTTGGTTCAATATGAAGGTATTTTTGTCAACGAATTTTGACGGCAAATTCATATAGAAAAAAATTAATAATTTTTGAAATTCATTTTCGACGTTGATTGATTGATTTTTTTTCATGTTTCCAGGCTCGTCAACTGCTCTGGTCATTAGTCCCGTTAGTGTAGTGCATGTTTTTTCTCGGGAGATGGCAGTGATTTCCCCCGCTGGATGGCGATCTACCGTCGGCTAGTGGGGTTTCCCCCTAACCAGGACTCTCCCACCAGCGGGGCACCGCCCCAGCCGGGACAAACTCTAAGCTCCCGACCGGTTTCCCGGGATATGTGGTAGTGTAGTGCATGTTAGTGTAAGTGTGTGTGTAAGGGGAGAGGATAGGACAAGGATTGGGTAGGACAGATCGCGCGCGTTCCGTGGCCCGTTTGATAGGGTACTGCTCCGGCATTCACCTGGTGTTGATCGGAGAAACCACGGAAAACTACCGATCAGAGCAGCCGGCCGCTAGAATTCTCCTCCAGACAGCGACTGAATTCGACCTAGCTGAAAAGCTAGTGTCGAAAATCCTGCTGCCGTCAGGACTCGAACCTAGGACCTCCCGGTCAGAGGCGCTGCAGCGACATCAGTTGATGCACTGAACTACCGCTCCCGGTATTTTCGACGTGATAACGTTGGAGTACTGTCTCAATTTGCCCCCTAAAGTGGATCTTACAACATTCTATAACATATATTTTTTCAGATTTTTTAAACAATGTAGACGGTAGTGAAAAATAATTAAAACATTTTTTTATTTTAAACATTTGAAATTCGCGCCTAAATGTGATTGAGAAAACTATCTAACAGTATAATTTAAACAGATTTAAACACGACATATGTACTCGAAATCATGTAGGTGTTACATCGATTATGTATCAAATTCGATCGGAATATCCTTGGTGGAAAGGATGGTGGAAGGAGATGGGTGACCTCTTGCACTCCATCCGACTTCAGTCAATGAGCTTGAGGCACCATTGTGCGTCATAATATTAGCTTGAATTTGTCATTTGTCATTGAAACATAAACAGATAAGTACTTCTTTAAATATTACATCTTTTATTGCAACTACCCTTTCATCGTGTTATTTTTGGTCGGTCACAGTTGAAAATTGTCCATTTACGCCACTTAAAAAATGTTTCTCAACACTTGCACTCCATGAAGCATGGAGTCCGACGTCTGGTCTCGCTTTTCAAACAAAGTGATCACATGGTTCGTGACGGAAACTGGTGCTGTGCAGAACGAGCAAAAATCGGTGCACCGGGGGAACCCACCCATCACTTTCCACCATGGGAATATCAGGAGGGAAACGATATTGTCAACGTGTGAACGGAAGAGGCTTCGGATGCTGCTCTCACATAATTTAAGCACACATTTGGAATACGCTAGTTACTTGGCGAAAATTGTTAAACAGGTATTCTTAAATAAAAATGTTGAAAAAAACAGAAACTTTGAGTAGACATGAACAAATGCGTGATGCCAGTTATTGAAGAGTGACCATGATTGTCTATGATTGCCTAATTGTCAATGATTAATAAATCTACAATTAAGTAATTTGATTTATATTATAAATATAAATGATTAATATACCTAAAAACGAGTTAATTTTATTTATTTTAGAAACAATAAATAAATCTAAAACCAAAAAGGGTTTGATAATTTTATTTCGATAATAAAAATACTTTACACATAAAAGAAACATTTGTCTGCAAAGTTGCAAATCATTCTGGTAAGCAAGACCTTTCAATAATTTTGATATAAACTGTTTAAACATTGGTGAAACAAATTTTTCCATTCACGTTTTGGCGCAAATTTCAAATGTTTAAACTGAAAAACTTGGTTTTAATTATTTTTCACTACCATCTACATTGTTTAAAAATCTGAAAAAATATATATGTTATAGAATGCTATAAGACCCATTTTAGGGAGAAATTGAGACAGTACCCCAACGTTATCACGTCGAAAATGAAATTCAAAAAAATATTTTTTAAAATGAATTAGACGTCAAAATTTGTTGACAAAAATACCTTCAAATTGAACTATGTTTCCTCGTCTGTGCAATTTTTTTCAGCCTGATACACGCAATAGATGCTGAGAAAAAAATAATACATGGAAAACACTTCTCTCGTATCTCACAACAGATTGCCCTAGGAGGCTGATTTTTTTTTGTGAATTTAGGACATTTTGTATTCTTTTCCATATGATTATCGATTTGGTTTGGGGGCACTTTTCAGCGCCTTATTCGGCTATACCATTTCTAAGGAAATATTCAACAAATGATTGAATATTAAGAACATACCTTAACCAAGTTCAATAAAGAACGGACTTGGGCATATATCGTCAAAATATTTTGGGGATCCCCAAGACCCCCATGGTACGTCAGGTGAGAAAAAATAAGTATGTACGCGCAGAGTTTATTTATAAATTAATAAATGGTTGAGATTTTGTCTGGCGACTGACAGGAATATACTACTTTTAAAAATACATTTTGTTGCATCTGTTTTAAAGTTTTCGATTCTGTATTTTGATTTTATCTTTATATTTTTCTGTGTTTTCTTTCTTTTAAGTTTTATCAGCCCCTCTGAGTCTCACACTAACTAAACTTTAGAAAATAAAAGCTTAAGGATATTAAATTTAATCATCCTTTTTGTTTCTCCCCATTCTTGTAAATCCTAATTTCCTTTTGCTTGTAATGATAGTAGAGCTTAGGGTGAGTTTCTTCTTTGTTAACAATACAGAAAAATCAAATCGTTTCGTTCCTTTACCGTTAAAAATACCTTTTCTATAATTTGGCAACGAAAATATCTAGTTTTTGAAATGTTAATCTTTTGCTTTTTTAAATTTATTATTAGTATTACTATTGTTTTTCATCTTTCAACCATTAATAGTTAAATTGTTGGGAAGGGATTATGAAACTCAAGAAAGCGTGCGCAGATGATTTTCTCCCCCATACGTCACATACAGTTTTTGACTGTTTTTGACTAAATGAATAAATAAATAAAAAATGAATAAATATTAATGTTCTAATAAATATTGTTGCTATAGTTCGTATTAAACTGCTATAAAATTTTAACAAAGTTTCATTTTAAGTGAGAAGAAGTTTCATTTTAAGTTTCGCATTATTTTCTATGGAAGCAAAGATTTTTCTCTCCAAGAGCAAACATATTGCAGTTACTGTATATGGTAACATTTTGAATTTTATGTTGAATTACAGGATAATTCCATGTAAAAACAACCACACACTCAACCTGGGTACATCTGTTCCAATTATTTTTTTAATTATTTTGGGAAGAGAATTTTTTGAGTTATTGGGGCTTGAAGTGGGAAAAAACTCGTATTCATTTTTCCCTATACTTCAAAAAATTCTAGACAGAGAAATACAAAACTGCATATTACAATGTAACTTGCCTTTTAATAGTATTATAACAAATTTCAAAGAAATTGGGGAAAAAAGTTAAAAATACTTGACTTGGGGTGAATCACACGAAATAACCCCTTAGTCAAGGTTTAATTACTAATTAATAAGTAAAAATCATGGTCATATTTAAATCAAATGGATTTATTGTTATCCGATTTATTGTTATACACTCCAGTCAATAGGATAAGTTGCTGCACTCATGAAATCACACGTACTTCTGCCTGCTTTCTGCTCACGATGCAACTGAAGATACGAAAAACAATGAAATGTTGGCAGACACAATTCTGCCAACAGTGAAATGCATAATTTCAATAGTAACTTATCTAAGTCTACTTCCGCCAAAGCTCAATTTGTGGAAGTTTTGTCTATGAATCCGATTTGTTCGAAAGCCAACTTCAGCTCTTACAGTAAGCTTCGATTTAAGTAATATTCCTGAATACGACACAAGTTAGGGACAAATGTACTACACACAATACACTCAATAGCCAAGTTATGTGCGGCGGTGCTGCAACGGTTAGCGTATCGGACTGTTATACCCAAGTTTGCGGGTTCAAACCCGATCGAAGCCGTGGATTTTTAAGGGCGAAAAAATCCTTCGTACGCCTTCCTTCGGAGGGGAAGCCGATAAAGCCGGCTTTCCCATGCTAGTAGATTTACTGCATGTAAAAGATCCTCAAGCCTAAATGACGCCTCTGAGCTAAATTCAAATCGCCTGTTTCGTCGCCCAAGTAATGCCTTCTTTCTCTCATGATTGGTGAAAGGAGTGTAACGAAATTTGCGTGGTCAGGCGGAAGAGCAGGCCTCATGGCCTGAGTCTCGCCACGTAAAATAAGGCACATTCAATTCAATAAGCACACGAGTTCGCGTTTGCACCAAAACTACTTCTTCGATCGCTATGTTTCCTTGTTTACCTCTCAAGTTTGAAGTAGCACGTATGGCATAATGTAAATTTAGATCTATTTAAGACGCTTACATCTGATTTTGTACTGTACATTGCGAGCATTTACTTGAATCTTACGTAACTATTTTATTACGTGTACTTATAAAAGTCCGAGGTAGAATGTGTATCGTGGACTAGCAGCCAATCAGCGACTGCCTACCCAAGTGGCTCCCTACCCCGGGGGGCGATACCTCTTAGGACTGGAAGAAATTGGCGCCAGTGCTCATGTTTCGGCGACGAAGGAGCACCGACATCTCTAGGAGTAATGCGCACTACACTTACGGAACGAATGAACTAAGTAGTTGACGCACCCGTAGGTAATACTCGCATCT
The DNA here is from genome assembly GCA_011170035.1 of Teleogryllus occipitalis. Classification (NCBI taxonomy): domain Eukaryota; kingdom Metazoa; phylum Arthropoda; class Insecta; order Orthoptera; family Gryllidae; genus Teleogryllus; species Teleogryllus occipitalis. Next base: position 247,691 of record BLKR01000437.1, on the reverse strand, counting down.
AGCGTGTTAGGTCAATTCCATTGTCACAATCGTTGCAAGATTACCTCAAGCGTCCACAGCCTAAACCCGGGGAGGGGGGAATCAATTTTCTGGCGTCCTTCTCCATTCAAGTTTTTTATTTAATATAACAATTTATTTGTACAAATATTTAAGCTTTTGAATTTTAAAAATGTATTTTAGGCGGTTCGTCAATGTTCATCTCTCATATAACCACATTTTTTTCGTAATCTTTGCAGCATTTTTAGATGTTTTTGAAATACATTTGTAGATTTCTGGGAAGGGGGGGGTCGAGTCCAAAGTGGCCACGTTTCAAGGGTAGATTTGAAAGTTTCTTCAGTTTTCGCCTTCAAAATGTGCAATTATTTTGCAATTTTGGGCATTAATTCCAGATAAAAAATTCATAAATAAATATGAGAAGTAATTTTAATTATTGAAAAAATAGTCAATGAGTTAATTACTACAGAACAAGTGTTCATTTTTGCAACGAAAACTCCAAACTTTAAAACTCCAAAATTTTTCAAATTTTATATCCCATGCATTTGTCTTCTGTGTAAAGTTTAAAATGTATCTGTACATTGTATGTGTCATTTTAATGAGGGATTTAACATATTTACCTACATTATTTTTTTTAATACGTAAAGCTTTCTCAAAATGTTCATGGGGGGGGGGAAGCTGAGTCCCCTGTGCACACACCTATGAAGACCGTGTCAATCATTTTGGACGTACCTGGGGATGTAAAAAAACATATTTTTTTAAACATCAATGTTTTCCACTTGAAACATCGAAATACTAACATCGATATTTGGCTTTGGATGTTTTCTTCACATCGATATTTTGTTTTAAAAACATGGATGTTTTTTAATTTCTAATTTATTTTTTTAAATAAAGGAGTTTAGGCACGTTGTAGAGTAGTGGTGATCCACAGCAATATTGTTGTTTTGCGTCATCCTCATCATCACGCTGCACATTTCGCCTGTGCAATCTGAGGGAATTTTAGGTGGTTTTACTTCGATGGTGTGTGAATGGAACTGAATAAAGGGTAAAGTCGCAAAACTGGATGTTCTTTATTCTTAATTTTATTCTTAACGTTCGATAATAATTTCTATTAACATACTACTAACATGCTGGTAACCAAACAATAAAATATATCTCTTTTACGCACTGTAATTAGAAATGGATAGGAAAATAGCATGTTTATTTGTCTATAATTAAAACTTCGACGAAGAAACATCGATGTTTTATAGACTAATAAACATGCTATTTTCCTATCCGTTTTTAATGACAGTGCGTGAAAGGGATATATTTTATTGTTTGGTGATCTTTCGATGTTTTTTCGTCGATGTTTTCATCGACATCGAAAACCCTTTAGCGATGTATCGAAACATCAATGTATCGATGTTTTGGTAAAATGTGCCATCACTACACGTACCACCCTGATGAACAACCGCCTCCCAGGGCGCAGGTCATCTCCGAGAGCAAAGGGCGTGGAGGGGCGTGCGGAAGGGCTGTGCGTAGGGCGGCGGGCGTGCGAGCGCAGCGTCTGAGGGCGTGCGCCCCTCCCCCCGGCCACCACGCACGCGCCCACGGCCAGGGCCTCCCCGCGGCCCGGAGGCAAATATTTTCGTTGCGCAAGAAGCCAGCCAGCACCCCCTGCAGCCGAGCACCGGGCCCGGGGCACAGGGCCGAGGGCGGGGCTGGATGACGGAGCGGTGGGAGGGGCCCGGGATCTAGGTTGCCACCACCGCCGCTGCCGCCGCCCAGACGCGGACAAATCGTGTGTTTATTCTTTTCTCCTTCCTGGGCTTTTTCTTTCGCACTTGGTGATGACTATGAATGGAGGTACACGTTGGGCTGAACTCTCAAAAGACGCTGAGGACAATGAATAGAAAAACGCCAAGGTCGTAACAATAAATATATTTTGTGCACATTTTATTACCTTCTTTTATTGTATCAAATATATATCGGTTTACGTATTGTATTGGTTCTCATGGACTATGTTCTGATAGTCCTTTCGAGACAGGTGAGGAGACAGTACTTGTTAGAGTGGGAATTCAACCGTATTTCTTTCTATAAGACATGCTATTTTCTTAGCGACTCTGTGTTGTCAAAACCTAACACATTTTCTCCACAGCACTGTAATTCTTTTCATTATTGTGAATTCTTCAGAAAGCAATATAAAATATGGAATGGGTCTTGACATATTTAATAAATTGACGTATTTGGAGAATCAAAATAACGAATACTCAATACGCGAAATAATAATGCAATGATATGCTACTATTCGGACAAATAAGTTATATATCACAATAAAGGTAAAAATTGCGTGTTGGCATATTTTTATTAATGTACCTTATGAACTCTGATTTGTTATTTCATATTATTTTAATTACAAAATAAATTATAAGCCAACACGGTAATTAACAAGGTTTCATAGAAGCTATTTTGTTAATGATTATAATTTTGTTTAGCATAGCACTACATATCGCGAAATATGTAAGAAGAACGATACTTTTGTGTAAGTTAGATATTCTTGTAAGTGAATAACGTTTTAACATCAAGCTGGACGTTTTCTCAACTCACTTCCAAATATTTGGTTAGTTCCTTTTAATAAAAAAGTCATCACTGCAGGGCATTTACGTTTAAACGAAAGAGAAAACGAGTAATCCATTAAAGTAAAAGAGTATTTTATTCGCAATGGGATCTTGTTTCTACAACAAAACTTGTAATATTATAGCTTCTCATTTGTAAATGAAGTCATTTTGTGAAGTGTAGAACTTTTTAAATAACTAAGTAAGGATTATAAAAGAAGAATTCAAAGAAGGTAGATGAATTTTATAGTTTGCGAAAAATCAAGATCATGAGAAAAGCACGGAAGTTTAGCAGAATGACATTATTTATTATATTTTATGATTTAAGACATTCAACAACAGAAGCCACTTACCTACGCTCCTGGAATTATTTTAGAAAATTGTAATTTTTTCACCTTTTTTGGCTCCTGATGTCTCTTTTAACCATTTCGCCTAATTTTCATCTTTACGTTTTTCCCCATTTTTTTCTTATCTCCTGATATCGATCTCGTTCAGTCTGAATACATGAACTCTAAAAGTCTGGACAACCGAGGGTATTGTAGGCTTGTGACTCTCTGCAAGCAGAGGAGCGATTTCAAGCAGAGTGACGACCTCAGTATATTCATTCGGAAGTGTTCACAAACTCTTGTGATTAAGCGAGACGTAACCATCAAAATTGATGGGTTACCATCTCATTTGACGTACTGTACATTCATTGATACTCGTAGGCTTTAGTAAGAATACTATCTAAGCTTCAGTATGGCCTTCGACATCTTTTAATATTTTTCGACCATATTTCTTATTTTAAAGCAATAGTCATTTTTATACGGAACTTTTTAAGGCTTTAGTTAACAATAATACATGGTCTTTTTGAATGCCCAATCGAGTGAAAATAAATGCTTTATTGGCTACCTATTTTAGGCCACTTGAGTGCCAGAGCTTCCGGGCTCTAATTATGAGAGATCGACAAGGCTTAAGCGGTGGCTTCGCCGCCACGCGCGTGCCAGAAACCGCTCCTCCCCGGCCGCCCACCCGCTCACAGCGCTGGCTCTCCACCCCCGCCGCTCGCGCAGCCAGAGAGGCGCCATCTTCGCTTCGGCCGGAAATTAATCGCCCCGCGCGCAGGCGAGGAGCCACGTGGGGTGCCCCGCCGCTCCACACCGCTCCACACCGCTCCACACCGCTCCGCGCCGCTCGGCACGTCACCGTCTGGAGCGGAATTGGATTTATCTTCTTTGGGGCGCGCGCGCGGAGGCCTCTCTCCGCTTTATTGTTTTGCTCACAAAGCCGCATTCAGGCCTATACATATACGTAGGTTTATTATAGAACTAATCCACGTCTCTTAAATGTATGGATGGCGCCTAGCGGTCGCTCCCCGTTAACGAGTGCTAATCGTATGCATTGAAAGACAGCCGCTGCGCTCAAGTCGCTGACAGGCGGCGGCGCGCGGCGCGGACAGGCGGCAGCGGCGTCCATCGGACGTCACCTCCCCGCCACGCCCAGCCCCCACCCCAAACCCCACCTCACATCAACCCGCCCCGCCCCGGCGGCCGGCTCCATCTTGCCCTGCCATCAACCCCCTTCCGAACGGATGTGGATTTCTCGGTATTTACAACTTAATTATTTCAAGTGTTTATGGGTCTGTTCGTCTATATTATTATATTATGCTTTGGTCCCTTCATTTCTGAACAGACCTTGAACAGCTACTGGAGATGAATTATTTAACACTTTTCACTATTATTATTATTATTATTATTATTATTATTATTATTATTATTATTATTATTATTATCTTGCGACAGTTTCGAGGATTATTTTTTCTTCATCTTCAGGCTGGAACATTATGTAGTTTTCACTGGAAACTACATCAAGAACGTTAACGTGATGTATCTGTGCACGTCTCATATGCTGCTATAAGGTTTCTTTATTTACATTATGTTCTAGCCTGAAGATGAGGAAAAAATAATCCTCGAAACTGTCGCAAGATAATAATAATAATAATAATAATAATAATAATAATAATAATAATAATGAAAAGTATGAAATAATTCGTCTCCATTAGCTGTTTAAGTTCTGTTCAAAAATAAGGGACCAAAGCATAATATAATAATTACAACTTAACTAGAGTTCCAGTTATACGACAGAATGTAATTTGTTATAATTACCGTGGGGGAAAAAGTTCAGCATCTTTGCGTCATTGTTTGTGTCATTTTGACTCGACACTTTCAGTAAAAGGATAAAGTTCGATCAGAGATGAGGTATTCGAAGTTTTGCTTACACTTAGAACAGATAACCGGGATCAAGGGAAATGAGGAGGAAAGATTTGGGTGGCACTTGTAATGGCCGTACTTTTTAAACATCAACTTTCTTCGGCTGCTAAGACTAAAGAATATTCGTTTGTGAGGAAAGGAAAATTCAGTGCCCATTAAATTTCCCAACAAGAATGTAATCAGTTGGTTTCATTTCATTAAAATTTTCAAACTGGCCCTTTGTTTTAAAAATATAGTGTATCTTTAAGTTCTGGTGGTATATTTCATTTGAATTCCACAATATGCCTATAATTTCCTCTCATTAAATACCAGGAAAATAAAAAAAATTACAAGTAAAGAATACAATATTCCAAATAATCGAAAAGTGTTTGCAGTTCCCAGGAGATATTAAACCTCCCGACTGCTTATTTCCCTCTCACCAAACGGAGAAAATCAGTTACATGCATACAAAAAGCCAGATATTAAAACTTTACACGGAATGATTTCGTACTCATTCCTATTTTATTATCAGCCTGGAGCATGTGGATATTTTCAGCGTGATTTGTGTCGACCGCGCGAATGTGGCTTCAGCTCCTCCAGCGTCGTCCGCAGCGCGGCCGCCAGGACGGCGGGGAGTGTCTCCGGCATTGTTCCGTATTACGTTCCTCTAAAAACATTGCGAAGCCTCCCCCCCAACTCCACCCTTCCGCCTCCAAAGCCTCCCGCTAAATCGCCGCCTCCGGCCTCCTCTAAGTGTGTGTAAATGTTTTCCGATTCTTCCTGTGTACTCGTGTTCTCGTCCCTGCCTCTCCAGAATCAATCCTTTCTCCTTCCCCTCCTCCGCCGCCGCCTGCCTCCCCGGCCTACCCGCCCGGCCCCTCGCCCTATGCCGCACTCCACCCCAGGACGACGGCGGCGGCCGGAGCAGCACTTACAGTTCAATCTACCCTGCGTTTGACAAATTAAATTTCATCAATACGTTGATTAATGGGAGAAATCCGACGAGGCGCTCCGTCTCTCTCTCTTTTTCCCTCCCGGCCGCGCCCGCCGCCGCCGCCGCCGTCGCTGCCGCCGGAGCGAGACAGACGTATGGCTCCTACCGCGCACAGCCTCCCCGCCGCTCCCCGTTCTTCCCCGTTTCTCCCCGTTCCAGACCGCCCGCCGTGGCCGTCGGAGCCTTTTTAAAAAAAATCCGTTCGCGTTCGCGAAATTCTTTTTGTGTGGTTTTTAGCTTTACTATCATCAACGGCTGCACCCAATTTTTAGGAGGTTTTTCTTTTTCTATCTCGTTTTCTCTTTCCACTCGTTTTCTTTTTTATACTAAATGATAAATGATGTTATTTTTTGGAAAGAGGTAGCTCCCGCGACCGAGGGAGGGGGGAAGGTTAGAAAGAGTTTTTAAAAAGAAAGAAAAAACTGAGAAATTTTTCAGAGTCCATTTCGAGTGAAATGTAGTGGAAGAAGACCCCCACCCTGCCTGGCGGACGGGGCAACCACCCTGCCCCTGCCCCTGCTCCTGCCCCCGCCTCCGCCGCCGCTCTCACCCCTCCGTTGAGCCGCAGGCGCTGGTGCAGGGAGGGAGCGTTCGGGGCGGGGCGGGGCGGGGCGGGCGAGGTTGGAAGGGAGCTGCGATGTGTGGCTGCGCGAGGTTGCACTCTCACGCCTTCGCCCCATTTCTTCTGGGCGAAAGCTCCAATCTTTGCGAGTTCGGACCAACGCACTCAGATTTCCAAGGCCTTTTTGTTTCGCTTGTGAGCTTTAATCGTAATAATAAATGTGTTGCTGAGCGTTTATATTTAGCTTGATGTAATGTTTAACTAGAAAAAAGATCATGAAGGATTTCTTCTTAGTCACACGATTAGTATTTCTTTCTTTACTTATCTTTTCTGAATGAAATTTCGTAGTGTGCTGGATTTTTCAGATTATTTTTGCATTTTTAAAAACGTGATGACTGTTTAATGGCATGCCAAAAAACGATGAAAAACAAATGACCACCAATACTGTCGAGAAACTTCATCCAAAGGCATTCTTCGTAAGGCATATGTTGGATATTTTAAAAATATTATTAAGAAAAAATTCAATATGAATCAGTTCGGCTAATCAAAAGTTGATGAGATTTTATATTTAATTAAATTTTGACATTGGTAATTGATGCTCATTGCTAGATACTTTTGCACTTCAATTTAAATTTTCTCTCTTTTTAAAATATATTAAATTCCTGAACATTCTTACTTCGAAAAACAAGTGGGAAACATAATCCATTGATAATTTTTTCAACCTTTTTTCCATGGAAATTTCATACTCTGTGACCATGTGCAAACCATAAGTAAAAACTGACGTCCCTCGTCCATTGTAAAAATGACACCAAGAACTCAGGTCTCGCACTCTACAAGCAGGGATAGTTATTTTTCAAATAAATGACGAGTAGAAGTAGTGAGATCCAGAAAGGTGATGAAACTTAGAAGTAAGCTTGTCATTTACAACGATTCCTGAGTGAGGTAGGTTGAAATTTAAGAAAGCAGTATATCATATCATAAATTATGACAGAAGAATGTAAAACATAACATACTTCAGGATATCGTAGGGGTAGAGCTTTACAAAAGTGCAGAATTTGATGTATCAGAGGATGTGCCTATTTACAGATGTCCTCAGGTAGCAGTTTTCTTTGAAAAAAATATGTTTGCTGTACGCGATGTGAGATTTATTCAAACGGGGGCATGTGCCTGGTACCCTGGTACCTTTTTACTTGTTAAATTCTGCCTAAATTACCATTTAATCTTTCACCCATCAATTGCTCGAAGGGTGTACCAAAGCTGCCCAGTTATGATACAATTTATCCGAAAGACATCTCCCGTTCCGAAAGATCGTCTATACGATATTCGGTGATGACAAATTTACGTAAGTTAATTTTGTTTCTCCTCACGTGGGATTGGGAACTTGTTGCTATTACCCAGGAATAATAATACTTACTTCAAGTTAACAACATTTCTATCTGTATTCTGCCTCAAAACATACATTTTACACCTAAACATAACAGTCGATAAGTACAACCATTTCAAAAAAGAAAAAAAAATTATAATGAAACGCTCGTTATTATTGTGTACCGTTTTGTTTCTAAGTCACTCCTCTTGCATGTATGATCATTATCATTATTAAATCCTAATTCCATTCTTAATTTACTACAAAACCTGGTTGTTCTACAGTAGATAACACAGGCCAACAAAAAAGAGGTTTCAAACAACTTTTTAAATTTTGATTGACGCTTTTTATAGCTTTTTGGGTGCTGAATCCGTATCTGAACTCTGTTTGTTTCCATCACCCACAATTTAGTCACAATTCCATCTAGTAAGATATGGGAAAATATTTTAAATGTGCATTAAAAATGGAAAGTAAACTACTTAAAAATGCCAATAGAACTATATTTAAACATTGAAGATGGCTTTATTTTCTTAAAACTACATTCTAAAAAGGTTTTAAATGTCCCTCGTCGTACATTTTCTTTATTTTTTTCTTTAAAGCTTTTGATTTAGCTTTTTTCTCCTAAGCACCGTTTGCTGACTCTCTCGGTGAAGTGATGAACAGTAATCTCCCATTACGTTGGTATTCCCGCATATCTGATAACGTTTTTCTATCGCTTTTAGATGTAGATGAAAACGCTCACCTTAGTCAGCAGAATCTTGTTCATCAACCAGATGTTATCATAGAATGTTCTTTTCTTCTAGCTTTAAAGATTCAGGACAATTCTTTCTAGAACAATACTGATCTCGTGCCCCACTATCCCGTTTACATAAGAATCATGGGAATTCAGCAAAACTACTTTGCATGCCTTGGCATGTTATTTTTAAGTCGCCACATATCCATCCATGAGCGGAGTAGTTTATTTTCTCTAAACCTACACTAAGATTTTCATATCTTTCCTTCATGTGTGCCGAATGAGCGACAGGTAATAATACATAGGTGTTACCATTGTTTAATAGAACTGCTCGTAAACTAATTTTAGAGGAATAGATAAACAACCGCATTCTTCTTTTTTGTATTCTATTCGCAACTCATTCATCAGACTGGTAATATTCGAGCAATATACTAAATCATGTTCTTGTTTGAAAAAATGAGCAAATTGCTGCTCTCTTCTCCTGTACGCATGAATTGAAGTTCCAGCTGCTAACAAATTCTTTTCTGTGAGCCTGGAACCAGGCACTTCAGGTTTCTCATTTATGAAGTCCAAATCTCTGACCAAATCATTTAGCTCAGTTTGAGTAAACAATTGTGGTTCCACGCTGAAACTTATCGTCACTCGATTCGTCACTTGACGTATTATCCAGATTAACAGTTGAAATAGCACTGGTAGTACAGGAACAGGCACATTCGGACTATGGCCTATGGGCTGAATTGCAGGTAGCAGGATAAGGTACTGAGTTACTTTTTTGTTTTTTGAGTTGTAACCAGTAAGATCAATGTGACAAAAGTAGAAATCATCCGAATGACTCCTTGGTTCCCTCCATACAATTCGAATGACAAATCTAAATCATGGTGCTTTCTCTTTTTTGACGATTTTCTATGGCGCTTAAGATTTGTCCTGATCACGCTTAATTACGAAATATGAAAAATACACATTTCTAACAAAGTCTGTAATATTCCGTTGGTGTTTTTAATCACAAATTCGCCACAAATATAACAAGAACTATCAGGACAGTTCTTACAACCATCACTATTCACGACTGAACACTACCTGCTAAACTAGTACAGCAACAATGCTAACACATGCGTCGGAAATAAAACAAACACGGAACTGCTTGTCAACTCGAACTGTGAAACCGCCACACCTAGCGATGTGCGATAGTGGAAGGGATCACAATGCAGAAATATTTTACGAAAGCGTGTACTATCCTCTTCGCCGTTCTAATACTTTCTCATTCTAACTTCATGCATCTCATACGCTTCTAGTGACTCAGAGCTGCAGTTGCCTAGGTATTCAGAGAAAATGTTAAAATGTGAACAAATTGTGGGTGATACGGCATTTTTAATGTTATTTTTGGAATAAGCACACTTAAAACGATACGAATTAGGTAAACTTTTCCAAAAAGTTTTTTGGTCGTTGGTCTGTGTAATTTAATGTCCCCTGTTTAGTCACTTTCCTTTCGTGTAGCCTCTGCCTTCTTGAACGCCTAGTACCCATTCCAAGTTTCGTTTTTACTGAATCTCGTCCAGACGAATGGCATCTGTTTCCCTCACACACGCGAGTTTAATTCTGTGTCTATTTATTACATTTTCCTACGCGTCAGTATCATCGGATGTCTCATCTACATTCGCCCCTCACCGCGTCAAAAGATCGTCGGCCCATTTTTTTCGTCTTACACGCTCTTCATCTCTCTTTTTGCGCGACACCTTGCCCAAAAAACGTTTTTCTTTTGTCCTAGTGCTCAGGCCATTCCCTTTCTCGCAGATATTCCAATTTCTGATTGGTCACTGGCACTCTAGCACTGTATTGGTTGAATCTTTGGTTATTGCTTCGAAATAATTTTCCTAGTTTACTTCCTCACTCACGGAAATTGCTCACGTATCCTTCACTGTTTTTATTTACAAATATATTCTCTATTTTCCCCGCTATCAATTATGTTGCCATTCCCTTGTATTCTTATTATTTACTATTCGATCCTTTGCTTTTCTTCAGTCACCCATTGTTGCTGTTGTACTGTTTATATATTCATTCGAATTATCGTTTATATTAACACACCATCGCAAAACTTATCACAGTATGTCATAACTAATAATTTTAAAAGAGCAGAGGGCGGTAACCTCTGTGCGGATGTTTTTCTCGAATAAGACGAGACGTACCGCATAAGTTACGAAACATCCTTCATACAACGACAATGCAGAACAGGCGATATCTTGTAAAACATACTAAAATTGGAAGATCAGGATACTAACTAATGAGATTTAATGTATGAATTCCAGTAACTTAGATATTTGTATCCGATGTGAAAAAATACGAAATTAGAATATTAATCTTTTGGTAGAAATGTTAAATGTTCAAAAAATGTATTCACTTAATATTGAGACAATGCATACATATAGCATCTAGAGGAATTATGATTGAATCGGATGCCCAAGGAACATCTCAGGATATCATTGGATGACACTGTAGTGCCTCTGACCTCTGGGGTTTGAGTCCCGACGATGGCAGGATTTTTTACACTAATTAGGTTAAATTCAGCCGCTGTATAAAGAATAATTCTAGTGGCCGACTCCTCTGATCGGTAGTTTTGCGTGGCTCCTCCGTTCAACACCAGGCGAATGCCGGAGCAGTACCCTAACAAACGGGTCTCGGTCCGCGCGCCATCTTTCCTTCCTCTTCCTCGCCCTATCCTCACCCCTTACTTACTCATACATGCACTAAACTACCACGCTAGTCGAGAGACCAGTCGGAAGCTTAGAACTTGTTCCGGCGGGGTCGGTATCACATTTGTGGGAGATACCTGTTTGTGGAAAACACGCCGATGAGTATCTGGACGAATCTCGCCCGCCAAGCGAGGGATGATCGCTGCCACCTCCCACAATAAAACATCCTCTACACTTACGGGGCTAATGTTCTTAGATGTTCACGCGTCCAGAATCACCAATCAATCAATGGAAACCGTCCAAAACGTTGGCCTCTGTGCCTAGGACGCGGCGTCTCCCGGGCAGGCAAGCAGGCACTGACTTCGTTCGCGAAAGCCTACCCCCAAGTGCACTGGTCTCGTTCGCTACAAATCGCAGTCTCCTGCGATGCGGGCCGCTTCGCCGCGCCGCAGCCTCGGTTCCTTTTGCGCCGTCAGCTCCACACACCGAAGGCGGGCGGAGGCGCGTCCTGCCTTTTTGTGCTCGCGTCGCGCCCTCCTTCCCCGTGCGAGCGCAGGCACTCGGACGCAGCGTACCGTGCTGTGTGGGGTGGGCTACCTGCGCCACCCGCATGCCTTTGCCGCTCCCCGCCCCCGCAGGTGCCTCCACCGCCCCCGCCTCCGTCACGTCACGCCACGCCACGCTCCGCACAGCAACGCGTGCCGACACCCGCACCTCAAGGTGACGCGTGTCACGTGAAAAACAAGTGGGGAACATGAGAAAATTACTAATGCGGGATAGATACTGCTCGCACGTACTGTATTGTTAATGTCGAGCGTTAATGAGATGAATTAGAGATACTATTGTTTTGAAATGACTTACCCTCTGTGTTGTTTTCCCTTGCATGCTCATTTACATGTTGAAATTCTCCATTATTTGCAATTCCCTTTGAAATTGCTTTTCATGTAATTTTCTGATATTAAAACAAATTAGTTTCACATCAACTGCTGATTTGGAAACAAGTGAAATAATGTCAAAAAGGTTTGCTATGTTGAATAAAGTTTTTGTGAAAATAATAATGATAATAATAATAATAATAATATAAATATAATTGTTTAACTTATGATTGAATAGTTATTTTGTCGACATGTCACAATTTATAATAAACTATTGTGCACGAAGTGCTTTCGACTCATTTTAAATTAAACAAAATTCAAGAACTTCTGTGATATATTAGATCTTTTAATTATTGAACATTAGCAACAGTGAAATAAATGTAGTACATTAACTTTGTTGTTACAAACTTGTGAGTTTGTCTTGCTCAGATCAGGATAGCACGATCTTCTTGAGTTCTGGAATTTCTGTAACTAGTAAATATTTTATTCGTTCACATTGCAATAAGTGTTAATTATTGATATAAAGTAAATATTGATTAATAAAGCTTCATTGTATTGAAACATGTGAACATGTAAGTAAAATCTTTGTACAAAAAAAATCCCTTGGAGTTTTTTTCTTTGATCTTACGGCGGTTGACATCTTGTAAAATTTTATGTAATGATACAATGGTATCATGAAATTTAGTTGAATGTGAACTGTACGTTTTTATAGAATTAAAAAAATCATACGGCAAGCATAAAGTTTGTCCGTAAACAATTTCTGCGCGTGATGCATTTAATTCGGGTTTTAACATGCATCGAAGTGCCAATATTGTAATATGTAGCTGCATATACGAAGATGAAGTAAAAGTTAGAACGCATCGAATAGCTAACTTCAATGCTCTATTGAACCTCTTCACTAGATCAGTGAATTGTAGGTGCTATGCAGTTGTATGGTTGTGCTGTATCCCAAATAATCAGTATAACTTGGAAAAATTGGGATTCTAATTGACGACCTTGATCAGTAGTGACGATCTGCGGGACACCGAACCGAGCAATTCAATGTTGAATAAATGTGAGTGCTACCTTCTCAGCGGAGATGGTGCTCATCGCAATAACTTCTGGCCAACAAGAACATCTGTCAATGATAATTAAACAATTTTTGTAATCGCGAGAAAAATGAAGTGTTCGTATAATATCCATAGTACATGGGGAAAACGATGTTTTCCGTTTAGAAATGGTGTAGGTGGGGCAAGAACATGTCGTACAATCTTATTACGTTGGCATTTGATATGCTCTGGTACAAGCAGTTCAATCCCGTTTCACGTAAGGCCATACAAACCTATCTGTGACCAGTTTCACAGCACTTCGTATATCAGAATGAGCCATCTTGTGTACTGTACGCCTATTTGAAGCTAGTATAAATGGTCGAGTTTGTGATAAACTGTTATCACACCATACACAAATATTCGAACCTGGAATACGCATACGTGCCAATGGAAGTGACGTTGAAGAGGAGCATAACGATTGGAACTCATCGTGGCTAGATGCTGATAATTCAAAAATGAGCAGGTAAGAGCATCAACATCAATGTCATATTGTGAAAGAGTGTCAGATACAATCTTGTTTTCTCCTTTGACAAAATGTATGTCGTGGTAAATTAAGATATAAAAATAATTTGATTTACCTGCACAGGGGGAAGTTGATCTTTCTTTTGCTGGAATGAAAACGTGAATGGTTTATAATCGGTGAAAATTGTGAAATGTTTTCCCTCCAATGCATATCGAACGTATTGTATAGCAGCGTATATTGCTAGTAGTTCTCGATCAAATGTTGGCCACTGTGCTTGAGCATTAAGATATTTTTTTTGAGAAATATACAAAGGGTTGTTCTTTTGAATTAACTTGCTGTCGAAGAACTGCTCCTACGGCCCTGGAAGAAGCATCTGTTAAAAGAGCTAAAGGGAAATTACATTGAGGATGTGGTAAATTAGAAGCGTTAGCGGGTGAGTCCTTACATATCTAAAAGGGTTCTTTCAATGTAGAAGTCTATTGAATGTCAGTATTGTTTTTAAAAGATTGAAGATATTAAAATATTGGTATCTGCGTACTTCGAGCTTGCGGTATAAATCTTCTATAAAAATTAAGCATTCCTAAAAATATTTTTATTTTTTTGAGTGTCTGGAGGTTAAGGTGAGTCGTCAATTACCGAAACGTTTGAAGAGAACGGTCTGATACCATCTGATGTGATATAACCCAAAAAGGTAACCCTTTTTTGAGCAAAAACCAGACGTAACAATATACTGTAATCTTGAAGTCTTTGAAAGAGAGTTCTTAAATGAGTGTAGTGTTCTTCTAGGTTGCGGGTGTATATAATATAATCGATGTAAGCAAAACAAAAAGAATTTAAATCTTGAAGAGTACTGCCTTTAAATCGTTGAAATGTTTGTCCTGCATTTTTAAAAGCAAAACCCATGTATGGAAACTCAACTAACCCAAATGGTGTTATTGCCGTTTTCTTGACGTCTTCTGGATTTACAGGAATTTGTGTGAAAGCCTTCACCAAATCTAAATTTTAAAAAATAGTACTACCTGCAATTTGCGAATTACAATCGTAGACATGTCTAACAGGGAATCTATCGGGTGTTGTTCTAGCGTTAAGAAAGCGATAGTCCCAAAAAAGTCTCTATTCATTCTTTTTCTTTTTTTCCATATGCAAAGGTAAAGCCAATGGACTATCGGACCTGCGTCCTTGTTGACGCATGGCTTCAAACTCTAATTGTGCTTCGCGTAGTTTATCTGCTGCCAATCGTCGTTGTCTACAATGCACTGGGGGACCAGGAGTTGTTCTAATAAAATGCACTGTATCATGCTTTGTGACAAGCATCGTTCCAGATGGCTGAAATAACGTCGGAAAGTCGCTTGGTAATTGCTGTATTGTATATTCATCAGTTTGTAGAACTTTAACGCTGATTTGATGTCTGCATATACGTGTGCATTTAATTCATGAATCATCACGTTGATCGATTAATGTACGGGAAATACAATACGGCAATAACCTATAATAGGGTAAAAAGTCGGATCCGATGATAGGAATATCAACGACACAAATAATAAATTGCCATTGGAAAAAAGGCGAAAGCCAATTTGTAGTGACAATGTTTTCTTTCCATAAGTTAACAGTAATGATCCGTTTGCAGCTTTTAATTTAAAATTGGTAGACAACAATTTACGTGTCAAAAACATGTACTTGGGTGTCGATAAATGGCAGCTAGCAAGAGGCAAGTCCGTAAAACCAGTCCACACCAAGGAAATTAGAAAACTTTACTACGAGAAAGTCTGCGCCATTCTTTAACACCTCTAGTTACTTTCTCGTATACATACGTGTATACGGAGTAAGATACGTAGTATAGAGAAAGTTGAGTAATGCTGCGGAAAATCGATTTCGAGATTTCAACAGAAATGGAAGTTTTGGGGTCTCCTGATACCGAAAAAGTGGTTTTATACAAAACGTTTGCCTGTCTGTCTGTTTGTCCATCTGTGAAGACTACTAGCGCCTAAACCATGCGTAGGAATTTTTCAAATTTGAAGAAAAGCTCTGTCCATCCGGCTCTAGTTGAAGCTTTAAAATTTGGGAGTACTTTACATGAAGACCCCAGGACATTTTCAAGATTTTCTCAAAAACGGCACCAATTTTTCCTTTAATTTTCGTGTTAGATTATAGTAAAATACACTTATAAAGTTGGCATAGGTCCGATTTTCACTGTTAACTCTGAATTTTCGAAAATTGAAAAAGTTTGAATTTTCTTCGGCGTCTTCCTACAACTATAAAATTGAAGACAGAGATTTTTCCTCCAAATTAAATTTGTTGCTCATAAGTAGTTCTTTCATGAAGGTCATGTAGATTCTTTTGAAAATTTAAGTAGTGATTGAGCATTAGTGCGTGCAAAACTTCCAATTTTAAAAAAATAAGATTTTCTTAAAAACGACCCCAAATTTGTTCTTTAAACTTTTGGTAGGGTTAGTGGCAAACGTACCCTACACGATAACATAAACGCCATATTTCTCTATTCTTTTGTTGTTTTTTTAAATTACAAAAATGACTTCTCTTTTTTTGACTTGTCTCTCACGTCGGAAATATTTACATTAGAGGCGATTTCTTCACGATATTAAATATTTATGAGTACATGTTCTTTAAATAATGTCAAGTAAAGGTTCTCGAAAAATCAACAGTTTTTTTTAATTGAGCACAAAATTACGCATTTTTAGAAACGCTCAAACGCCATTTACTAAAAAACGGCTCCAAACATTTTCTTTAAACTTTTCCAACGCATAGTGGTAACAGCAAAGTTTAACACGACGTAAAGTTCATTTTGGTGTATTCTTTTGTTTTTCAAAACTTACACAAACGTAATTTGTTTGAAATACCTCTCACGCCATTAATATGCACATTTGAATAGATTTGTATACATTATTGAATTTGTGAGTGAAAATTCTTCAAATGATTTGAAATGAAGTTTTTCGAAAACTCAATAGATTCCTGTAAAAATGGGCTTCAAATTTCGCGTTTACAGTAACGCTTAACGCAATTTTCTTAAAAACAGCTTCAAATTTTTCAATTAAAATTTCTATTTTGTTCGAGGTTATACTCTTCTTTAGTATTCTTGAAGTCACATTTCGGTTCTACTATTAATAAACCGAAAAGTTGAGAAAATGTAAAAAAAAAATGTAGTTTGGCCGGCAATGGCAAGAGAATGAGCAGCTGGCAAAAGTCAAGACCGAGAATGAGCAGCTGGCAGCTGAATGAGTCAAGACCGTAAAGCCAGTCCACTCCAAGGAAATTAGTTTTTTAGTTTTTTATTATTTATTTTACGTCAAAAAAGTTAAAACTGCGTATGACGGAAAAGTGAAATGTGTGCACATTTTCAAATTTCTGTGATCCCTACACTAAGTCATATACTACTTGAATTTTGAATGAATGAAAAAAAGCTCCCATGTAATAAAATCTATTTTCAAGGGCAAATAAGTAATACATTTTGGGCTCTTATCCATGTTGTCCATCGGAATAATACTTCCTGCCACGACAACATGGAAACGATAATTTGAATAATTGTATTTCCCACTGAATTCTAGAAGACGTGCACAGAAAATGAAGTTACATTTATGTCCAGAAGCAAAACAAGGGGCTATCTCAGCATTTGCTCAATGGATCAGGGAAACTGGACGAAAAACCTGATCGAGATGGGGGGTCATTGACCCGGAGGCTGCATTACAATACTTGTTACAGGTTGTTTATACACATTTATACAGTCCAAATGGAAAATAATTTATTATGTATCATTGTTAAAATTAATGTTACTTTTCTTGTGATGCTCAGTATAGTCTCTAATTGTATAGAAACAGTTAGGCAGCAGAAACGATTTCACTTGGGATTTAAACTTTTCTATTGAATTGAATCGTTTAATGTCATCTGGAAAAGTGTTGTAAAATAATGTACATGTATTGTATGTGAATTTTTTGTAATGAGCTGTTGATACAGTCACCTGATAAATATGATTTCTACGTCGAGTGTTATAATAATAGACATCGGCATTTTCTGACAATATATTCCCACCCTTAAGCAAGTCATTTTTGACAAAAACCACTGATTCGTAAATCAACAGACAAGGTAATGGTAAAATTCCTAGATTAACGAAGAAAGGCTTACAAGAATCACGTGGGTGGGATTTGGTTATTATTCGTACAATTCGTTTTTGTAATCTAAAAGTCTGGGAGCTATAAGATATATTTCCCCAGAATATTATGCCATATCTCAGGCGGGAATGAACATTCGCAAAATATACACAACGAGCAGTATGAAGGCTGATTGAATGAGCAAGAATTCTGAACGCGTAGCATAATGAACTTAATTTTGTGTTCAATTCAAATTTAAATGGACGTTCCATTTAAGGTTTGACTGAATTGAGAGACCTAAAAATTTTGTTGCCTTAACATCAGTCAATGGTACACCGTTCATTTTCAATGGAGCACAGAATTGTTTATTTGAAATGGAAAACTGCATTAAAACCGTTTTCTTTTCGTTTACTTTTAATTTGTTATTTCGGAACCAATTTGAAACATCTGATATTGTACTATTTACGGTTTCTTTATTGCAAAGGATGTTCGTATCATTCGCAAAGAGAACCGTTCTTCCGTTTCGAATCGTCGAGGGCATATCGTTTACGTAAAGTAGGAACAGAATAGGGCCTAAAATCGATCCTTGAGGAACTCCACATGCAACGGGCAGAGTCGGAAAGGTGCGTATGTAATGTTCCATCATTCCAGTAAGGTATTTCAACTCTCTGAGATCGTTGTTTAAGGTACGAACATAACCAATCTAGAGCAATACCACGAATTCCATATGAAGGTAATTTGGAAAGTAAAATGTCATGATCAATGACGTCAAAAGCTTTTGAGAGATCTAAAAATAATCGAATAGGTGCCTCGTTTTGATCCAATGATGAGGCGACATCTTTAAGAAAAGAAAATATAGCTGTTTCCGTTGATTTTGATTTTCTAAATCCATGTTGGCAATCTGAAAGCGCGTCGTGTTTCGTGAGAAAGGTTTCCATTTGTACGTAAAAAAGGCTCTCTAATATTTTTGAAAAAACTGATAGAAGAGAAATGGGCCGATAATTTTGAATTTCATTTTTGTTGCCTTTTTTGAAGAGCGGCTTAATTTTAGCTGTTTTGAAAATATCTGGAAACGTTCCGGTGGATAAGGATGCATTAAATATGTGAGTTAACGGGTGTATAATGGCATACGCACAGGTCTTTAACAAAGAATCCGGGAATTCATCTAAACCGGACGAATATTTATTTTTTAGTTTACCGATTATTTTGAGAATTTCATAGGAAGAAGTTTCGGAAACGAACATCGTGTCTAAAATTTTGGGTGAACTGTCTGCTATTGAATTTTTTGCTGAAGACCCTTAGTGAGATCGGCAGCAATTCTCGAAAAGTATTGGTTAAAGAGACTAGCCACTGTTGCCGGATCGTTCATATTTATATCGTTATATTTTAAAACAACATTCTTTAAAAGGTTTCTTTAAGAAAACTTAGCTTTTAGAAAACTTTTTTAAGAATTTTTTTAAAACTTTCTTTAAGAAAACTTAACTTAATTTTTAGAAAACTTAACTGCGAGAAAGTCTGTGCCATTCTGTAGTACCTCTAGTTAATGTATCAGTGGGTCATGAGTATCAATGCCCCCCCCCCAAAACGTGTACACTTCGTGTGAGTATTAAGTAATTTTAATACAAACAGAAACACGATTTATCAACTTTTTCGTTACGAGGGAACGGTCATAAGTTTTTTCCAGAAAAATTTACGATTTTCGCCACACGATATTTTCTTCTTTACATCGTACGTAGTAAGATGAGAAAGTAAAACGAGAGAACTGTGAGTAACCTGCATGTGGAGTTCTGTGCAATTTTATAGTATATTTGTTTTACTTTCTCGTATACCTGGTAAACGGATAGTTACGTAGTAATGCAAAAAATCAATGCCGTGATTTTGACGGATATACTTGTTTTGGGGTGCCTGATGGCCAAATGGCCGGTTTACTTTCCTCTATTGGCTTGAAAATGGCCTGTCTCACTTTTGAAAATTGTTTAAGTTAGAAATACCGGAATATAACATTAGTTTTTTTGTGTGTCGCCAAAAGCGAGTACTGCCGGGTGTCTTCGAGTTGCGGTAAAGCGTATGGCGAGTTAACATCATGGACCCGAGTTCATATCTGGGTGTGGAGAAAACGATCTTGCTGGTTGGAAATACTTTTCCAGGTTCATGGTGTAGTAGTAATAATATGTTCATGGTAATAATATTACGTAACCATTACAAATAATGCGGGAAATAAGTTCTGTTGTAGCACCAATAGTTTATTATTGCTGTCATTCTAGTGGAAAAGTTTTCATTATTTAGTACTTCTTTGATTATTGTGAGTAGTTCGCATTTTCAGTTTGATTATGAGTGAATATTTTCAGTTTGTGGAGAAGAAGCATTTGTTGTATGAGGATGACATGATCCTTATACCATGAGCAATACGATTATCGTGATCGAGTGAGGGATATCTGTTGTTGATTGGAGTATTGTACAATGGGATAGTTGCAAGTGTAGGGAGATTGCTCGTGTATTGTTCATGTGAATTTGAGCATTGTTGCTCCTGACGCTGATGGCGGTTGTGTTGTATTTATCTGATATTCTGGTTTCCTCATCTCTTAAGAAGACAGCTAATGGTCGAGTCGATGCGAACGGCTGCTTGATACGTGAAAATTAAAACGTATTAGATGGTGAAACATACAGTTCCGTCAAATGGTGCTGAAAGAAGGCAAATATCGCAAAGTTTTGATGTAGTTATGATATTTTATTTCTGTTGGTGTTTTTGGGTCGCTGATTACGAATTATGAATTATGGCAATGAAAAATTTCTTACTGACACGAATAACAAAATATGGTTCATAGCAATGCTGATTGCAATGTTTTCATCAGCAGGAATGACATAGAAACATGAAAAAGAAGACCCAGACATCCAGATTGTGACTGAACCTGTGTCCTTGGATTCAACAAATACGGCTGTGTTGGTGGCGTTGGGAAAGAACTTGCCTTCAGTGAACAAGTTGAACTATATTTTCCGACACAAGTTGAACTGTATTTGCCTTCAAGTACTAGGCAGCTATTGTTGCAATATCATATGTAGCTGCAGCACAGCTACGCTTATCAAGAATTTTATCAGGTTCTGCAATGGCTAAATGTCGAAGAAAAAGCCAGAAGAATGGAGATGGAAAAGAACGAAAAATGGTCATGGGCCTATGACAACAAGATAAAGCCAGACACCACCGCCATTGAATCTGTCGAATCAATAAAAGAGGATCTGGATATTCTATAAGATATCAGATATTACAATCAGTAAGAAACGATGTAATATACAATAGTGAGCGTAATAAATCCACCCAGTTTATTGAAGCAGATGTTGATACGAAGCCAGGTCTTTAATACAAACTTCATACTCTGTGAAGGTGAAATCCATCGACTTACAAAATATTATTATTTTTCTTTTTCACGTTGTTAATTATCCATTTTGCTTTTTCTAATTAAAATGAAAAAAGATTCAACATGCGCCTTATTTACTTGCATATCACTTTAAAGCACGCAAATTGTATCAGAGATTGTATAGTGTGATAGGATATAAGCGAGTGTCATTTTCACAGTTACATGCACACATATTTTGTACACCAGTAGTAAATTTATTGATTGTTGAAAAAAACATCAAATCTTTTGCTTTTAGCACCAAATTAAGCGGTACTTTCGCAGGGAAATCGATGATTGGAGAAAAAACTTTACGTTAAATGAATGTAATTTTTCTTCTATTTGATTTAGTGTCATCACTTTTGAAAAAATTGCTGGTTTTCGAATTGTTTTGAAAAATATTGAAAAAATAAGATTTTCCCACATTGTTCAAAAGTGGTTTCTAAGCTAAGCATTGTTCAAAAGTGGTTTCTTGTTGACGAACTTGATATTCGTGTCCAAAATCTTAAAAAGTACATAGGAACCAAATATCGAAATTACACAGATCTTTCCCTACTTTCTCCATTTGACGGAACTAATAATAATTATTAAAATACACACAGCTTCAGCGAGCGGCAGAAATGAGTCGGTTGATTCTTCCATGGCCGTGTGATGATGTAGCCTGGCAGGTTAGTAGTCGCCAGTTATATGAATCTTCATGTAAAGCAAAACCTTGAAATATACATTATCATAAACATAAATGCATATACTTTATTATTTTATAATGTTCACACTAATAAAGATAGTAACCAACTGACACACGTTTGTCCGCTTATGCTTTTGATACAACCCCACAAGAAAGTGATTTCTTTACGAAGTAAATACAAGACAGTAATAATTGAAAATAAATGCAACGAAAACTTCAAAATTTATATCCAGTGATATTACGCAAGACTGGGAAGTAATTTGTTTTCGCTCAGAGGTTTATGCGGAACTAACATCTGCCAAAATTCGTTTTTCTTTGATTGATTGATTATTCCGGGCGCATCAACTACTGAGGTCATTAGTTCCATAAGTTTAGCGCATGTTTTTTTCTCGCAAGGTAGGAGTGATTTTTTCCCCATTGGATGGTGAAATCGGGCGCCGACGTGCCCGTCGGCTAGCGAGGTTTCTCAACCAGCAACCTCCCACCAGCGGGCATCACCCCACCAGGGACAATCTCTAAGCTCCCGACCGGTCTCCCGGTATGTGTGGTCGTGTAATTAATGTAATTTAAGTGTGTAAGGGATGAGAGGATAGGGCAAGGAAGATGGAAGGAAATATCGCGATCTGTCCGGGGCCCGTTGGTTAGGGTACTGCTCCAGCATTCGCCTGGTGTTGATCGGAGAAACCACGGAAAACTACCGATCAGAGCAGCCTGCCGCTAGAATTCTCCTCCAGACAGCGACTGAATTCGACCTAGCTGAAAAGCTAGTGTCGAAAATCCTACCACCGCCGGGACTCGAACCTTGGATCTCCCAGTCAGAGGCATTGCAGTGACATAAGTTGATGCCGTAGCCACCATTCCCGGTGCCGTCATACTGACAGAACAGCAAAGGAGAAGGCCGGTTGCCTGCTGCATTTTATCCCCGTAGCGGCGATGGCATCACGGCCCTCCCGGCGCGGAGTCCGCCACCGCAAAATTTCGGCTGCGCGGGTTCGGCTATCAATAAAACGTGACATTGAAATTGCAAATTATGCCGGTCCCTTGAGTTTCAACCCCGTCCCCCGCCTCGGGGCTCCCTGCCCCCTGCCCCCGCGCGCCGACGCGCTCTTTTCTAGCGGCGCGCTCCCTTTAGCTCGCGGGCGCTATCACCCACACGCGCCCGCCCGCCCGCACACCACAGCGGGCGTCGTTGGCCGGAAAAAATTCCCTAATGAATACAAACGGGCGAATTGTTGCCACTTCAGTAGGAATCAACTATTGATTTTGTTGTTACAAAGCGATTAGCAATGGCGACACAATCATTTCGGCCGCCCAGGAAACGCGGGTGTTTCTATCATTCTCTTTTTAGGGAAATGAACGCGGCCACGGGAGCGTAAAAAACGAGGGGGCCGTGGAGGGGGGAGGGGCGGGCGAGCGCGAGGGCGATGGACGTGTGTTCGCGTGTCCGGGCGGTGATTAACATGATGTAGGAGCGCGCCGCGACGCAGAGCCACCGTCGATCGCAATACAATTGACAGCGCGACCGCCAGATCAAACGCTCGTTAGTCGGCGCGGGTGGAGCGTTGCGGGGCGTGGAGGGGCGGGGCGCCGGTCCATTGCTCGTACGTGTCCGAGCGTCGCTGCCTGCGTCCACTCACGGTTCGCGTGACGACCCCCGGCTTCTGCCTGGACACCGCACTCTGCGCGGACTCTTTGGTGCGGTACTGACACTTCAGGTGCACCTGTTACCTGGTTAAGGGTTTCCCCCTGAATTTAGGGTTCGCTTTTGTCTTTAGTAGATTTTTAGGGGGGCAAATTTATTTATTTATTTATTTATTTATTTATTTATTTATTTATTTATTTATTTATTTATTTATTTATTTATTTATTTATTTATTTATTTATTTATTTGTTTATTTATTTATTTGTTTATTTATTTATTTGTTTATTTATTTATTTGTTTATTTGTTTATTTATTTGTTTATTTATTTGTTTGTTTATTTGTTTGTTTATTTGTTTGTTTATTTGTTTGTTTATTTGTTTGTTTATTTGTTTGTTTATTTGTTTGTTTATTTGTTTGTTTATTTGTTTGTTTATTTGTTTATTTATTTGTTTATTTATTTATTTATTTATTTATTTATTTATTTATTTATTTATTTATTTATTTATTTATTTATTTATTTATTTATTTATTTATTTATTTATTTATTTATTTATTTATTTATATTCTTTTTTCGCTGGGCGTTTTCCTTCAGTTTTTTTAATGTTCAATTTTTTGGAACGTATCTAGTGTGTATCAAAAAGCAAAAAAAAAATTCCTAATGATTACTGCAGGAATATCGATTCAAATAACTAAGGGTAGTAAAATCTTTTACAGACGTGATCTTTTGAATGAATTCCCTTGTTTAAAATTTCTCACAATCAAAGATTGGAAAAGAGCGACACATTTAACGAAAAGGAACCGTTTACAGGAATAAACGTTAATGGAAACAACGATTTCAGATGAAGGAAAGTTTTTATAAAGAGGTATAATTATATATTTTTCAGGCATTAGAATAAGTGAGGCAATGATACATCGTACGTTCCACAACTCGTACACAGAATGAAACACCCTTTACACAAAGTTATACAACGCGTGTATGTTCATCATTATGTAAATAGTTCTAATACACATTTTCAACATTAAAAGTATTGGTGTTTATTCTAAAATATAAATGTCATCTTATACGCTTAATAATATTTTTCGAATTACTTTAATTTCCATACCGCTCCATGGATTTTAAAGATAAAATAATAATTATTTGAATTTTTTTTCATTTTTGTGGTGTTTGCAGTGTGATGTAGCGGGGAATGCTTAAGACCTGGCAACACTGTTCAGGTAACAATTTATTACTAATTGTTTTCAAGTTTCAGACTATCTGCCTCACAATCAGCCTCTGGGAGGGGATAGTTACACCTTGAAAAATTTATTTTGATTTCAACAATTAAAAATACAAATTATTCCAGAAATGTGTAGATTGATTGATTGTTAGTGATTCAGGCGCGTCAACTACTATGGCCATTAGACCCGTAAGTATTGTGCGTGTTTTTGCTCGGGAGGTGGCGGCTGTTTTCCTCCGCTGGATGGCCAGATCCTAGGACCTCCCGGTCAGAGGCGCTACAATGACATCAGTTGATGCACTGAGCCACCGCTCCCGGTGAAATGTGTAGAAAATTAACGAATTTGTCACGTTACTTATGCAGTGCAAAAATGATCGTGGATAACTGTCTGCAGTTTTAAGGATTTATCAGGTTTACGTTATCAGGTTTACGTTATTTATCAGGGTTACGGATTAATCAGGTGATACGTTGTAGTAACCTCAGTTTAATTATTGTTATTCTTACTTCAAACATACGGTCACCAATCTTTTAAGTGAACGTTCAATAAATATTGAAACATTCTGTAAATATTAATTTTTATAAATTTTTGGAGAGTAAATTAATTTGCAAAAATGTTTTTTTAAACACATTTATTAATTTTGGAAGGTTTACATCGTCCAGTACAGTTATTTTACAGATATATGGCAAAAATGTGTTCGCTACTGATTGGGATGTTGATATTAAAGCAACTTTGTATGTATTGTTGCTATGGAAACTAAATCGAAATCAAAGTTAGAGAGAAACGTGGATTACATCCTGCAAATCACATTAAAAACCGCGTATGCATACAAAGTCAGTTATAGCTATATTATTAGTTTTATCAAATTATTACTGTTATACATATCTTTGATACGTTTGCAAATACTACACTCAAGTGATTCGACCTCATTCATCTCTCAGGAACTTGGAGCAGGTGAGAACGTGAACCCCAAGGTCATGTGATTGGAACCCGCGTAAGGCGTGAATACTTTGATGATCTCTTGCTCTGATTGAAAACTGTAAGCTCAGTTTGTGTGTGCAATATGACAGCATCCCTACGCCCAGATCAGAGGTTTGATTTGATTCGGAAGTGATTCCGGGCGCGTCAACTGCTAAGATCGTTAGTCCCGTCAATGTAGTGAATGTTTTCCTCGGGAGGTTCAGGTGAACTTCTCTCGCTGGATGGTTAGATCCGGCGCCGACCCACCGTCGACAAGGTTTTCCCCAACCAGGTATATCCTACCAGCGGAGCACAATCCCAGCTGGGACAAGCTCTAAGGTCCCGACCGGCTCTAAGGTCCCGACCGTGTAGTATACTGCAGTGGATGTAAGTGGTAGTGTAGCGCATGTAAGTGGTAGTGTGCTTATGTAAAGGGTGAGGATATGACAAGGAATGGGAAGGAAATATCGCGCGCAGGCCGTGGCCCGTTTGTTAGGGTACTGCTTCAGCATTCGCCCTCAGAACAATGGTTCAAGCGCAGAGGTTGGACCTGGGGTTATCACTGGCAAATTATATGAAGGCACAGGACCGAAGTAGGCACATGCAATGTTCGGGGAGTGTGAATGTGGTCTTCACTCGGAATGTCCTCTAGAGAGCGAACGCCCTGGTTGGTCTTTTAGGTTCCGATAGAGAGCAGCTGGGAAGAAGGTCGTGCAAAACCAAAAAAGCTACTTCAGACTCACTTGAGTCTTGAGAGAGAAGAAACGAACTAATACAAGAAAATCTGTGCATCTCTGTAGCACCACTTACTAATATGTGTGAAGATAAACATTTTTAAAACTAAAGAAACTTTCGGACATTGTTGTTGTGATAATGGTATTGAATATTGTTGAGATCAATGGAGTAAGTTTTGCTAACCATATTATAAGATATGTATGCAACAAAGGATCAATTCTATTTACAATGTTGGTTGCAAATACAATCAGATGATACACATAGTATGCTATTTTTCAAGCAATACAAAATTTACATTGCATTTACACACAATGCAAGACAAGTATATAAATTACAATATAATCATCAAGATTCACGGTCATGACTAGGCCAAGTAAAATAAATAGGAATTTCCCTCCAAAAACACGTTGCCAAACTTCTTACTAGAAAACTCTGACAATTTTCTTTGAGTTTTCAATATTTTTGTCTTATTTCATTGCAATATCCTCTTGAAATAGTTGTAAAATAAAAATACAATTTTATTATGTATACTGAATGTTTAGATTGAGATGTTTTCGATAATTTTTATAAATTATTAATTTTAGACCATCAAATGAATGCAACGAGCTCACGAAACAACGCAATTGTTTGACATTCTGGTCGTTTATTTGCATATTTTAAGTAGAGGTAAGTAAATGTACAATTTCTTTTTTTCTTGAATAGAATAGCCTCTTCCCTAGCTTATTAGCCTTTCTGGAATAGAAAAGCTCCTTGTCTAGAATACTTATAAAATTGACTTGGAATCGATTTTCGTTTCTAGAAGTTTCGAAAGTTGCAAAAGTTAAAAATTTTTGGTGTCTTCGAGTATAATATCGTGTACAAAGATTTTTTAAATATAATTTGCTTTCACCTAATTTTGAGTGAAACAGTGAACATTTTTAAAAATTATGTAAACAAGATTTTCTCGCATCTGCAATCTTCTTAGAAAGAAACCATTCAACAGGTACTGGTCAATATATAGACTCATGTTTTTCTTTAGTTACACACTATTTCCATGTGCTGTGAAAAAAGTAGCTGCCATCACTCACTGAAGGTTAAAAAAATTCACACTTTTCACCACGCTATTCGACGTTTGCGCGAGGTATGTGTAGCTCTGCCTTCTGTGATAGAACGTTCGCCGATGGAATAAGCGCTCCTTGGGGCACGAGCTCCAATTCAGGGCAGAGAATCACTAAGCTAATGACATTGCTCACGCCCTTCACAAGCCCACAATGCCGCGCAGCACAGCAAAGTCTTTCGGGCATTAGTTCTTCGGCATTGAGAAACTGAAAACTGATGTGCTTGTACACTTACAATTGTTTGCCAACCTTCGATTATTTTTGACATATCCCTTAAATACATGTTGGTTAAGCTGAATGTGTTTGTTGTACACCCCGATAATCAGTCATACCAATTTTAGATAATAATACATGATGGCATCACCTAGTGAGTTATCCTCCAAAACAAAAATTCCTGTGACTATCATTGTTTCGTTCGACAAGAAGAATTTGAGCGATTCGGAAGCCAATGATTGGTTGATTTAAATTATTATAACAATGAGCCAATTATCGCCTTCGGGGTGGCTCAAAAGTTGCTTTGACGAATCCGTGGCATAGCATGTCAGTGGGTGCTTATGTCAGTGAGTCTCGATTTGTTCTGAATAGGCAGCATTTTTTAACAATAAAATCCAAATACAATATTAGAAATTTCATAAATTAAAATTTAATTGAAAGAATCGAATTGTATGATCGATTTAATTTTGTTGATTAATCGAATAAAATAATCTATTGTCGAATATTTTAATTGCTGATTAAGATTGTGATTAAATCTTTGTAACTAACAAATAAAAAAATCCAAAAATTTCGTATACCGGGACACAATGCATCCCGAAATGAACAACTTCCGCACAGCGAACTGTCAGATATTATCGGTAAGTGGAGATCCCAACGAGCAATGACAGCACTATCTGAGTCGTGTGCGGTCACTCGCTTCGTTACAGCAAGAGTTGTCCATTGCGTTAGCAAAAACAGCGCGGTCAAAACTGACCAAATTCTTTCTTTTTACTTTCAC
The DNA here is from genome assembly GCA_011170035.1 of Teleogryllus occipitalis. Taxonomy (NCBI): domain Eukaryota; kingdom Metazoa; phylum Arthropoda; class Insecta; order Orthoptera; family Gryllidae; genus Teleogryllus; species Teleogryllus occipitalis. Next base: position 219,296 of record BLKR01000437.1, on the reverse strand, counting down.
GCTACGGAGTAGAAAGTTATGTAATGCTGTGCGAAAATGCTGCGGAGAATTCCCGTTGAAAAGAACTCTTATTACTAGGCCCTCGTTACAAAAAGGTGGATACATTCAGTGGCTAAATTTATAAAAAAATCCCCTAAACACGTGGTGTAGCCAGAATCCTTGTTTTGTGGGTCCTTCATACCGAAAAATCGAATGACGGCCAAACGTCTGTCTGTCTGTCTGTCTGTCTGTCTGTCTACCTGCGTGTCCGTCCGACTGTGAACAACGCTAGCGGCTAAACCATTCAGCCGATTTTCTCCAAAATTGATATTCCCTAATCGCTAAGACTGAAGTCGTGGCCCCATGAATTTAAAAATAATGTTTTAATTTTGGGAGGTATTCTACATCAATTCCCTGAGATATTGTTTAAGTTTTCAAAAATGTGGCGCCATCGTTTTTGCTCAGATTTAGACCATATTTAAAGGTTTCTTGTTAGCTTTTTTACTCGAAAAGAGCAATTTTGCTTCATAAAATGACATAGGTTCAATTTTCAATAAAACTTCAAAATGTCAATAATTGCAAACGTGTTCCGGTATTTCCTGGATGTTGATTGAAGAAACCAAGGGAAACTATCGATCAGGGCATCCGGGCACTAGAATTACCCGCCAGACATCGGCTGAATTCGACCTAACTATTATCTATGTGTGTCGAAAATCTTGCTGTGACCGAAAGGTCCTTAGTCGAGTCTGTCGGTGACAGGTCCAAGTAATTTTAGTTTTACTTTCACGCCTCTTTACCAATCTAAACTTTGACGTAGAATTTACTGTGGTTGAAGTTTATGACTATATGAATATTAAAGTATGTTTTTTCGACTATTTTAATTCCAAAATATCAGCTGCGGTGGCCGCGGATCTCGCGATCCAGCGATGGAAGATCACCGTCACCTCCCGCGATAAAAACGTGCAGTACACTTCGGGGCTAATGACTTAAGCAGTTGACGCGCCCTGAATCACTAATTAATCAACAAGAGCAATTAAAAATCAAAACTATATAATTTTTGTCAGTTCATTATTCAAAGAAGAAAAATCGGTGAAATATTTTAGAGAGACATACTAATCGTGAATTATGTAAGACACCAATTTTTCTAAAAATGCATTGGAAATTTCTCCGAGCACTTCAAAATCAGATAATACTAACCCAGGATTTGGCCGTTCACTTAAGCCTTTCTATTCATGTGGTCTTAATGCTAAGTGAGAGTAAAAATGCTATTAATTTCTTCCACTTAGAAGTTGAAATAGATACTGAAATGAAACTATAGAAAGAAGGGAAACTTGATTCTGCGAAATTAGTGTAGGATTGCTTCTTCTAATAGCGCAACAATTAAGGAAGTTCACAGATCATTGAATCAAACATCTTTACTCTCTCTATACCAAGCCCTCGCATTAATGATGTGTAAACATTTATCTTTTCGATATTATTTACGTATACGAGAACAAACCAAGGAAACAAATTATAAATTATATCCGCCTTACTGCTGATTTCAGAAGGCAAAAACCTGATATCATTTTTAGAATTCTCAAACCTTCTGGTAAATATATGACAAGTTTTCTGAGCTCCTCAAAACAAAAACAAGAAATATAATCAAGAAATGTTTAATTTGCTAGACATTGACCACCAAGACACTGAATATGTAAATATCACCTCGACAGAGGTCTCATTAGATGAAGACTGAACATACTGGTATGTTCTTTGTAAGAGCTTTGTAAGAGCTCGTAGAACACGAAAGAACATATGAAATAAAGTAGGAAACATTAGTACCCTTGTATGAATATTTTCTATAATTTTCGCGCTATCAGAATTTGAAAATACTGAAGAACGTTTCAGTCACCGTATTAGTGTGAACTTCATTTACGATTTGTGTTAGCTTTTCGCAGCGCGTCACGGTTGAATAGCCAATTCAAAAGGAAACTGTGATAGAATATATTTATAGACGAGGTTGTTCTTAATGAAATTTATTTTAGGTGTAGGAATGTCGCTCTGCTTCATCACAAACGAATACTGCGATGTATCTTATATTCAGTGAATGTCATTATAACGCTACCGTTGTGAGTCGAGAATACGCTTTGCGCTATCCCACACGTGCTGCAGCCAGTTCTGCAGTAATTTTAAGAATTGTTGCCAGAATAAGAATGACTGGCAATGCTTTACCTACTCAGGACGTGATTGGTGGCCAGCCGAGATGTATAACCATGGACAGGGAAGATGCTGAGAGATATCATTCTAATCAGTTGCCGGATGCTGAGAATAGTGAATGAAACATTGCCAGAAATTTTCGGTTGCTCAGGAACAATGTTCACCGGCTTATAAGTGATGAAGGTTACCGAGCGATCCATGGCACCTGTATGCAGGTTCTGGTTGAAGGAGATGAACAATGCACTTCCATAAATGATTCTTAAGGAAGGAATCAAATAAACTTTCCGTCTTTTATATTGCGGATAGTTGAAGCTCATTCACTCGACGCGTTTTACAAATCATCGCAATATTCATCAGTCAAAATCCTCTTTTTCTTGAAACCTCCAGATGTAGAACTGAATGGCGGATCTACGTGTGTGCTTGTATTAAAGGCCCTATTTACTTGTACACGCATAGACTGGTCCTGCGCAAGAGATTTTAAGATCAGTGTGGAGAACGTTTCTTTCAGCGTTCGGAAGTGATGTGGTTTCAGAATGACGGAACCCCACCCACACCGCAGTACTGCCAGAGTACGTGCCATCTCAATAAGCTTGAAGGCGACAGTGGAGAGGGAGATATGGTCCTATAGCGTGGCGGCGGAGGTCGACTGTTTTCCCCTCTTTGGATTTCTTTCTCTGGGAATGACCTAAAACATGCACGTCAAACCGCGCCCGCACGAGCTACTTGCCCGCCTGGGAAGCCCGACGCTCCTACGAGCACGGGCAACTTCCCCTGAATTCTCTCACATTTCCTCACCAAATCCAGAAAGGGGTGTACACGCGCAAGCTGAAGTGGTGCGACACGCGGAATAGTGGCTTCATACGAACATATGTGTGACAGATTTATTCTATCAAACAATCGAGATTTGAAGAAAGGGGAAATTCTGTACTATTTATTACCATTTCATGTTTGCTTTTTTTTTAAATTCTGACGTACATTAACATTTTTGAGAAGGGGCAGGAATATGTTTGAATGACGTATTCTTTTCTTGTTTTCGTTTTGTATTGTGTTCTTAAACCATTCAATTATTTGTTGCATATAGCAACAATGATGTTAAAAATTCTCGCTTACGGACGGAGAGTGCTTTTAACAGACAAGAATCCTTGTTAAATGTTCTAACCTGAACATATAAAGTTAATGCTTTTATATCATTCTTAAGTAAACAGCATTACAAAATCAAGGTACTTTCGATTCAAAATGTTCATTTTGACTCTCACTTGAGAATTTAAAATCTGTCTGATGAATTATTTCATTTTAATGGATCATTACTTCGCTTTAAACAGAAAATGGAAATTAACGTAGCTAAACTTGGGACAATAACTGTCAATTAACTTCTCACGAAGACTCATGGACCAGTTATCCAGTGACGTACCGAAGACTCATGGGCCAGTTATCCAGTTACTCCCAGGCGATTTGTATAACCCTTCACGCCAATTTCTCTGAACGCAGTGCCCGCGAACTCTAGTATGCTTGTTAACTTGCCCGCGACCTTGACATTCATGTCCTAAAGTAAACGTAAACTTAACCAACGGCCTCTGAATGGTCTGGAAAACCTTATCGCTTCTGTGTATATGCACCTGCACAATCATCGATTCTCCAAAGCTGGAGCGAGCAATATGAAATGATAGGCTTTGTGCTTTAGCATGTTGCTATGTGAATGGAGGTCACATAGTACATTATAATTTCATAAATTTCATAAATTCATTTTAATAAAGTTTTATTTCCTGTGTCGTATTCGATATTTACATTTCTTAAGTAGTGGTAAACCACAAGAATTTCGTATAATCGCAGTTTGCCTATTGACCACGAAATTACATTTTTTTACGAAAACCTATTATTTTAATATTGGTCCTAATTTACTTGTACCTACATTATTTTCGCAACATACAACCTCAACATTGCAGGCATTGTTTGCTAAATAACTTATCAAGAAATATTATTACAAAGAAGTTAGCAACTTGTACAATCTATTACATTACATTGTATTCTAAACATCATAATTTTTCAATATATCAAAGGAGAAATGCTTAAAATATTTGAATAACTACGATTTTGTTCTGCAACGGAATAAAATAATAGAATTGCTTCATCATTATTCTAAACAAAGTAAAGCGAAATACCTGCAAATTCTAGAAGTGAAACAAATTTGATTCTTTTGTTTTCTTCGCCTCTGTTTTGAAATGTTTTGACTATAGCTGATTAGGGCCTTTTGAACAACATATTTGTGTATGGCAACGTTTAGGTGTTACTTTCACTTGCATCAGATCTATTAGATAAAACTTTTGTGAAGCATGGATTATAATATACTATACATTTGTCTACTAGCCCTGATGAATATAAAATAAAATCAGGAACATTGTCACACAAAAATTAGTTATTTTAAAATTCGCAACGACCGTAAGAGTAAGCATGGAGGGGGGCAGGGAGACCGAAGCCTCCACTGAAAAATTCTAAAGGGGTCATTTAAACCTACGTAATAAAACTTTTTACTCCTGTAATTATGTTCAATTCTTACTTTCCTTCCTAAGGTGCTAATTTGGAAAACTGATACCATCAATTAGGGAGGAGAGTCTCTAAAACCATACAGCAAACCACGTAAATGGTTCAATGTAATTTCTATAATTATATCAATTAGTTGTGTCATTAAAGTTATACAACAGTATATGTATCATACAGTAGGGCAGTTCAGCCCGTTTTTTGGCTAGTTAGGGATGCGCGCGCATACAGCTAGCAATCCTGGTGAAGGCAAAGTAAAACTACATTTAGCTGCAACTAAAGCACACGGACTTGTTTGTAAAATTATTAGGAGCTGGTTAAAACCTTAAAAAAATAATTCGTATTGTTTCATGACCTTGTTTTATATTCTAAGGATTTCAAGGGGAAGTCATTAAATAACATGCAAAATAACATGCAAAATTACATAGAACCAACGTTTTCATCTTACATTTGACATGTATCGGGAAATATTTGATATGCATCAACTGAATTCTTCTATTTTTCCAGTTTTCACATTAATAATAAGGCGTGTCTCGAAAGGGGTTCACTGTTTTGCAATTAAATACAGCAATAATAAAGCAAAGAACTGGGTGTGTTCTTTTTTCACTTTTCCAAAAGACCGAGAAAGGAAAATTTTTCAAAAGGATAACAGAAATGTTATTACCTCTTATATACCCGTATTAACTACATTGATTACTTATACTTCTAGACATTTTCATGAAAAGCCAAGAAATACTTGTTCTTCCTCTTGTTTCCACTATTCACTTTGAATGGAAAACATTGATTAGATTTAAATCATTTCTTTCCTTAAACCTTGTTCAAAATTTCTTTTTATAGTGTTCATTTAGGAAATTAAAATATGTTATTTAAGGAAATTAAAATATATTAAAATATTAAATTTTATGGTCAGATTTACCAGAACAATGCTGTATTACGAATGATAAGGCGGCGTAGTGTTCCTTTGTCGCCGCGCGGATCGCTAGAGTCGCTGACCAACACGTTGGGCATTTAACAAGTATGTAAACTGTGTGAATACATATTTTGGTTATACTTTCCATACTTGTTTGTTTCCTTGATTTTTAATAAAAGGGTCTATGTAATTAAATAAGTTGAATGAAAAAGGGGGCCCAGAGGGGCCCAAAAATGTAGTTGACTTCTTGTTTTAGGTTGCGCACGCCTGTGCTAATGACATTTGATCTAGAGCAGGGGTCTTCAATCTGGGCTCCACGGAATCCTAAGGTTCCCTGGAAGATTGACAGTGGTTCCGCAAGTGATCACTATTTGCTCAACAATACACATAAAGTGGAAATCATCTAAACAAGGAACGGACGGACATTTTGCCGTCATTTGATTTTTCAGTATCAAGGACCGACAAAACATGGATTCTGGCCACACCACGTGTTTTTTCTTTAATTTTTAAGAGGATATTCTCTAAATTAAGCAACTGTATTCATCCACTTTTCGTTACTAGGGCATTGAAATAAGAGTTTTTCGGCCGAAAATTCGCTGTTTTTTCGCACAGCGTTATATTACTTTCTCCCTACTTCGTAACGAGAAAGTAATAATGTACCATACTATACTATTCTTTCAATATTACACACCTGAATCTTTATTAACTGAAGCAAACTCTCACTCTTGATTTTCATTGTCCGCTATTTTCACATTTTTGATCTCGTGAAAATGAAGAAATCGTTTATCCAAAATTCTTCCTGAGTACAGATGCCAACGTCTCGGCCATTCTGTGATCTTATTCAGGATGAAATGCCAGCGAGTTTAAATGATTCCTCTCTGCAGATGTGATCAAACGAAAGCATAGGCTTCCGCGTCTGCAGCCACAATCTACTGCTTGTCCGGGAGACAGTGCGTCCTGGTCGCGGATACCAAATTTTCGGCCGCCATTCTGCGACCTTTCTCAGGGCGAAATGCTGCAGGGAGGAAACGAATTCCTTTCGTCTGTCCTTTCGTCTCTGTCTGTTTCGTCTTTTGAACTAACTTCTTAACAATAATGATCATGTACAGGATCGTTCACGACAAAGAGGACATTGCCCATTCTCAGGGATTGGGTACTATATAACGCTTCTAGGCAGAACATTGAGATGATACACTGGTGTGAAATGGATAGCATGAGAGAAACATTAAATATATTCGAGGGAAATTGTGATGAGTAAACCTTTAGAAAAACTATTTATGCCTTCGGTTTTGCATTTCGTCTGTTTGCCTGTTAGAATCTGCTGATACGTCAGCTTGTTACAGTACAACATGAATAATACGCGACTTAATTGTTTAAAAAATTAACCTGTTGGAATAAATTTCTTGTAGTACTGAATGAAACAATTCGATTTTTATCTGAATGTTTCGCATTTCAACAAAACAATTTGGATGAATTGGGAGAGAATAATTGCTGGTTTATATTCCCTTCCCACTACATTTCAGTAAACGATATTACATACGTGATAAATTGCGGGATAGAAGTGTCCATTGACCCTTCATGTTGAAACCACAGATGGCACATTGAACAAACAAATGACACATTCTGCAAACAAATTACACAACAAATACTAGAGAGTAAATACACGAGGTAGTGGAAATAAGCACGTGAGATCATTACAAATGACAGATCTTGTTGTATTGAATTTATTAATTTATTATTTTATCAAATTACATCAACGTCTGTATTCTTATTTGAGGATGTTAAAAAGGTGAAAGCAGATTAAATCACCGCATTTTTATTGAATTATTCGCGTCAGTAAATACTAATTGTCATTCTTCAACACCCTGATTTGAAGAAAGAATCACGAAACATATAACGAAACAAAAAAAGTAACAATAGAGAAAAATGTCGTTTTATGTTTCTTTAAAATTGCCTAGGAAGCAATTGAAGATGCTATTAACGCTACGGAACTCTTACCAACGAAAAAGATTATAGAAATATAATAATTGGTTTTTTATTCCTACCCAATCCTATTATTTTTTTAAAACATTCTCACTTATCAGAAAAATATTAATCTCTTCTCCTTTCCAATTACTTACTATTTTTCTTGAATCAGATCCTCCAAACCATTTTAAGTTTTAATTATAACTTTCTCGTCTTACTTTCTGAGAAGAGAATGTATTGTAATCGTTCGCCAGAAAACGGTGATTTTTCGTCAGAAAAAAACAACAACAAAAAAGTGGATAAAGTCTTGTTCCTATATGTAGTAAATTACTTCCTCTAACTCTTCCTTTATCGATGCCATCTATGTCGATGCTCAGGGAAGCGGACTGTAAAATCAGAGTGGCAGTCAAACAGTTCCTACACCTGCATATAAATACTGCAGATGGTTTATTTTACCTGGCCAAGAAAGATGGAGGACTGGGATTGCTGCGGCTCGCCCAACACGTTCCTAGGGTAACGCTGAACCCAGGGTTACGACTAAAAAAATCTGCAGATCCCATTTGCAGATGGCTGAGCTTCTGTCCGAGTTTCTACCAACGGACATTTAAAACCGACAAAGCATTGAGACTCAACTGGCCCCCATATCGAACAAGATTTAAGATCTTATAAAAAGAAATGCGCCGACGACGAGGTAGCCGCCTGGGAGAAGCTAGGATCCCAAGGGAGAGCGGTTAAGGCGCATATAAACGATCCGATTGGAAATGCCTTTTTGAAAGACTATAATCTTCTGAAATCTGGTCTTTTTATCACTGTACTCCAATTGAGATTCAATACCGCTGCCATTAAAACTACTCTTAGTAAAGGAAGGCCCAGAGAGGATGTATATTGCAGGAAGTGCAATACAGCGATAGAAACTATGAATCACATCCTCGGTCAGTGCATTTTTACGAAACTAGCTAGAATAAAGCGTCATCACGAGATAAAGAACTTTATAGAGGGGAAGATGCTCCGGAAATCAGACACTGTGGTGTCCATGGAAGCCACTTTCTCCGTTGCCGAAGGGGTTAGACTCAAACCTGACCTGGTAATAAAAAGCCGGGAGGGGGTTCACGTGGTCGATGTGACTGTCCGCCACGAGAATGGGTCTAACCTTCTAAAAGCAGGGGAGGAAAAAGTGGTAAAGTACCAACCAGTAATTCCCCTGGCAGCCCAACTTCATGGAGTGCCCAACGCCAGAATCCTGCCTGTGGTGGTTGGAACCTCTGAGGCGATGCCACGATCAACAGTCAGTGCCCTCAAGACGTTGGGGATCATGTCTCGAGGCGATTTACTGACTAACTCGTTAATTGCTCTCAGATGCTCTATTAAGATCTACACACAATATGTAAATTACGATGGAGCAATTTAGCATTGCTGGCAGTAAATGCAGAACATAAACTTCTTGGACCCGTGGGGAAGTCTAGGGAACTCAGGGGATCCGACAATGCCTAGAATATACCTAGTTACCACGACTTTAAGTGGGAAGTGTATGCTATTTAATGTAGCATGTAGAAAATTGTGTAGTCAGAATCTGTGTTTTTGGGACATGGATACAGGAAAATCGATTGTCGGTAAACGTCTGTTTGTATGACCGTCCGTCCGTCTGCCCGTCCATCTGCAGTCAACACTACAGCCATAACCATTCAGCCAATTTTCTCCAAAATTGATATTTCCTGAGGGATCTAATTGAACTCAAGTCTCTGCGAATTTGAAACTAATATTTTGGGGGCATTTTACAAGTAGCCTCAACATTTTTGACAATTTTCTCAAAAAGGCTTCATATTTTTTATTAAACTTGGTCCTCGAATACTGTAAGGAACGCTTCAAAGAACGGCACGGGTCTCGTTTTCGTTGAAGTTCTCAATTTTTTTTTTAATTGCAAAAGTTTAAAATTGTTTCGGCTTCTACGTACATTGATAATATTGAAGATAATGATTGTTTTCTTACCGAAATTTGTTTTTCAAAGACATCTTGAAATAAAGTCAAGTACAATTTAAAAAATATCAGTAGCTTTGGAGTACTTTTTAAACAATTATTTTCTCGAAAACTGCTCCAACTTTTTCCTAAATTTGTCTCCTCGCTTGTACTGATGGGCGATAAAAGGTGCTAGTCCTATTTCCAGCAAACTCTCTGAATTTTTGAAAATTGCAAAACGTTAACATTGCAAAAGTACAATATTGATGACTGATTTTTTTCTTAAAGAAAATCTGTTATAAGAAATTCGATCTTTGAAAAAGGTGGTGTATAATTTTTTAACAAAACAGTAGCTTTTAAGTACTCTCTGCTTGAAATAAATGCAAATTATAAAAAAACATTTTCTCAAATATCTCTCCAAATATATTGCTTACAATTTTTCACGGATAGAACAAGTGGTGCTTGAAAGAATGGCGTATGTCTAATTTTCTTTGAACTCTGAAAATTGCAGAAAACTTCGATCGGCTCTACTCTTAACCAAAGACGAGAGGCACGCTGGCCTCTGCAGTGGGCGTCCATGAGCAGTCGGACCCGAGTGCTTGCATCCGAGCTGTCCTAGGTGTTGAGGTGTTGAGCGAGCGGCTGTGCCCTTCGCGGTGCATCGCGTCGCGGCGCGCCCTCCGCCGCGCCCTCGCCGTCGGCCCTCGCCCTCGGCCCTTGCCAGCACGCAGGGCCTCCCGCCTCGCCGCCTGTCAATGGCTCCGCGCGGAGACCCATTGACGGCCCTTAAATAGCAAGTTATTAATGATGTTTGCATCGTTAGCCCCCACTTTTAAAAAAGGCCACTTTTGTTGTCTTTGTGCGCGCTGTTCGCTACATTTCAGGTGATCCGTATGGGGGCCTCTGGACCTTTTCGATTTGTCACACCCCGAGTGTTTCGCTATCATCGTGCTTCTCCCCTTGCCTCCCCCCTTTTTTTTTAAAAAAAAAACGAAATTCGCATTATCCGACGTGATATGTCATTTAATATAGGCGACGTTTAACAAGGAAAGCGCAAGCCGTGCTGAAGCGCTGAATGCCGGCGTAAGGGAAAGTGCTCGGGGAAGTAAATTCGACGCGCTGCACGTGCTAGCCTAAAGCGCGCGTCATGCCTGACGCTCGCGGTCGCTCTCGCCGCACAGTGAGCCCAAACTGAATTCACCCTGGCGGCGGTTGTTGCTTGGATCCGTCAGCAGAAACAGTTCGCAAGACAAACTTGCTTTTCACTCGGCAAATTCGAAATCTGAAGGGCGACAAAAATGGTTGCGATTTTACAGAAATATACTCTTCCAACTTTATTTGCATGTTTTAGTTGATTCTGCTTTTTGATAGCTTGAGAATTCCTCCATCACTTTCATTTGACACTAAATTAGAGTAGCGTGGAAATTAAAGCCGTTTTTCTACTTCCAGATGTTTTGATATACTTTTTGTTGGATCACTTCATGACTTGCAAAATTACTGTAAATAGATGACAAAGTTTTATTGTTTTGCGAAAAGAAAGCACAACATATTTTTTTGTTATCCTCAAACAAGATTTCATATAATAAAATTAAACTGTAGTCTATTATATGCATTAAAAACACGGAGACAGAAAATATTTTTTTCTTATTTCATCATTTTTTCATTTTGAACGATTACTTTATCCGTTAATTTCCACCATATGCCACTTGCCTCATTAATTCTACTTCACATCTGAGCGGAATGAATTATCAAATTTTTTGTTTATTTTTATAGTGTCCCCTTCTTATGCAGAAAGGTTATTTTCCTTAGGAATCTATCTATAAAGGTTACGTATCTATTGTTGTACTGATCCGAAGAGCAGAGTTCAACTGTATTTTAATATCAGAATTTTTGCAACGAACAATAGTAGTTCAATATTAATAGCCTCATTTTACAAAACAAATCATTGTCACATCGCTGTTTCAGAAAAAAATTGTCGACTGACTCAACTTACTGAACCAGACGCACCAAGTATCAAGAGGTAACAATGTCATAATTGTAATTAAGGCCTTGATCAAGGTTCTATATAACTGATTTTAATTACTTCATAATTTACGATGTAAAAGCATTCTCCTTTTATGCTGTCCTCTAAAATTATCATTTTAACAGTCCCGACAGTATTCTCCTGGAACAGCGATAGTATCATGTTGCCTTCGAAAAATTATACATTTTAAACCTACCGTTCGGTCAATTTTACTTCTAATATTCGGTTGTGTTCATTTGTGGCTTATTTTGGGCCAGTGTGCGGGACAGAGAGCGCAACGCAGCGGCGGAGGCGATAACGATGGGCCTGCGGCAACGCGGGCAGGGCGGCGCGGCCCCAACGGACAAATTGCTCGGGAGATGGATTGTCCAAAGGTCTCCTGCCGAGGGCTCTGAATAATAATTTGCCGGTTGAGGTTCCGCCAGAACTTGCGACGGTGGGAAAAACTGCAGTTTTTTCTCGCGAGAAAGGAAACCAAAGTTCAAAAGAAAAACAATTAAAATAGATTTTCCTGGGAGTTATTGGAATTTTATGGATTAATAATGTACGAGTATTCATTCGAATGCATTTATGAATTTCTAATGTTTTTATTTTATGACTTGATCGGAATAAGATTACTGCGTAGTTTTTTTTTGTAGAACAATGAAAGAAAATATAATGGAACGTACTTATGCAAACGTAAAATATGAATTAGAAATTAAAGGTTTGCATACGGGCGCACGCTGTGTCCGTATTGTGTCACATGAAGACAATACAAGATGACTGTCGACAATAGAAAGTAATATGATATGAATATTACACGATTTTATTTTATATTTCTTACTGTATGTAAACGTGAACTAAGTAAAGTTTTATCGTGAGTCAATGTAGTACATAAGGACGTATTACGTAATGAAATTATTCCAACACAACGATATTTAGTGCTAGCAAAAACATTTTCTACAGGTTCACAAGATTCCTGGAGTTTATAAGTAGTGGTATGATTACATTCCGAAAAGGCCCTGGAATTTCAGTAAAAAGGTTGAACCTTGGGAAATATGGTTATCAATGTAACACGTTAGTTTCTTCTTTGATTTGTTTACTTATTGCTTACTGCGATGTTAATTTGATTGAAAATCTAAATTATTTAGTTTCAAGATTCATGGCCAATTTTTTTATTTATTTTTTTATTTTTTATTTTTTTAAGAGTGTACATTAAACTTACGAGAGTAGTATCCTGAAATAGAGTATTTCCTGTATTTCAAAGGCAGACTATAGTTCTTTGCAATATGTTTAAACTTTGTGAAAAGTTTTTCTGTAAGATAGTGTATAAATGTATATTTTCAATTGAAGGAATACGCACAATTGGAAAGTATTTGTTTGATTATGTTATACAAATATAATGAATATTTTAAAAACATAAAGAAAAAAATGAATTAGATTTGAATTGGTATTTGACCATTGCGCTTTCAAAAAACATTTAAAATTTTAAATTGAAGTATGCGGTCTTTTACTATAGTTCATTTTCAACGTTTTCAGAATGAATGTCGCAAACGTACTACACACTAATATAGTTTAATTGTCCGTTTGTAACAAAATACGGTAGTAATTGCGTTTAGTTATGTGTAAAAATGATTTTTTCTTTTACATATTAATAAGAAGTAATATAAGTTTACATAAGCATACACTTATTTTTAATTTTTAGCGACCAACTCGGCAAAGGTTTGCATCTAAGATTTCTGCAAATAATTTTTAGAAAGTAGAATGTTTGAGTATTTTTAAGGCAGTAGCTCTCTAATTCAATGAAAAATGCCTAGAATATATTTTCAATTAATTTTCATTTCCTTTTTATGTTGGTTGTGTGTACAAATAACACGAATCCCCCCCCCCCAAATCTGACTTATATAATGCACGACCTTAATGTCACGTCACCGACGTTGTGAACTGCTTTGAAAGTATTTTCATATGTTGAAATTTTCTAAATATCATACATAGTCTTATTGAAATAAGTTATTACACTATAGTAGGAAAATCACGGGATCGGTCAATTAATGGATTATACTAGTTTGCCAACGTTTCGGAATATTTTATTCCATCATCAGGGCTTACTAATAGATATAATGGTCAACCATAATGTATCTCCACAGCACAACTCCAATACAGAGTTGCTGAAGCACCCACGTCCATAACAGGTCCGACCATGGCCACGGCCCGAAAGAAAGTGAAACTTTGAACATATTTCCTATGAAATATTAGAAACTGAGAAGCCATGAAAACATTACTTCCCACGAAAAGTTGCGGCAGGTATGAAAGAGAATACAAAATGCATAATTATTGAAAAGTAAAAAGAAAATGAGTTATTTCTGACACAGTTTTGCTGGAGCACTTTTTAGAACGGGTAAACACAACTGATGTTTATATTTTTTATATTTGTAATGCTAAGATGAAATGTTTTACATATAAAACATTTGATATAAAATGTTTTACATATAAAACACAATTTAACTTAATATTTTAGATATTTTGTTGTTCCATCAGATAGCTTAACGTTTTCTGTACCAATTTTATTTTATTCATTCATTTTCTACATGTGGTGGATGTAGATACGTAATCTGTGATGTACATTTTTGTTTATGTTTAATATCCGGCTAGAAATACCTTAGCCACGTATGTGTTATACCGACTTAATGAAACCATTGTAATCCTTTTTCAGAATTCCAATTGGTAGCTGTATAGTTTTAATTGCACTCGTGCAATTAATATAGTGATAATCAACGATTTTTCATGGAATTAATGAACATATTTAGTTAACTAAGCGAAAAACATTAAAAGGCGATTGTTTTGTATGTGTTTGTGAATAAGGTGTTAATTAAGTTTAATAAGAATAAATTGTTAGTTACATTCATTTGAAAATCGGTCTTTACACGCTTAAGAACGTAAATGTGAAAAGTGGAATATGAATGTGCTTTCGTTTTCTAGCATTTTTTACAGTTCTGATTTTCTCCGTATTCTTTTGAAGTTCATAGGTTCCAAGGCATTGAAGGTTCTTCGTATTCAAGTACGTAGGTTCTTGGCGTTGGTTTTTGTTTGTTTTTTACGTAGGTATAACTAAAAACACAGTAATACGAATAAAAACTTCACTTCTTATGAACTTCACAGCAGTACCACAATTTGACCGCCCGATTCACTCAGTATTGCACGTAGAAATGACAACAAAGAGTGTTGCCTTCCTCGTAAAAAAACATAATTGGTGTCGCTGAGTGAAAATTACCCCTGGGCACTGGGGTTTAACCAACGTTACCTAAATAGATCTACGTAGGTTGCGTTGGTTTAATTCCCGGCCCATACAATACGATCCCAGTGCTAAAAATGCAAAATCATGGTTTTTGATAATTTCTTAGAATCTTCTGGCCTAAATCAAATTATCAGTTCCCCTCCAGGAGACCGAGACGCGTCAAATAACACCTCATATGTCTTGATTAGAGGACGAGAAGTGGTGTGTAAGTAACGCACGGACACGCGCAGTTATTCAAATGCTGGATAGGGCTATTTAACAAAAAATATAATACCCAAAAAAATATTTGAAATACTTAGTACATTGTTTATATCCATGAAGAAACTAATGCAGAAAATTCTCGGAGGCTGCACAAAAATAATAACAGAAGAGTAAAAAAAACGAATATCTGACAAATAGAAATTCAGCGTCAACTATATATACCAGTGTATAACCTGGTATATAACATTAAGAACTGAACATAATATAACATTAAGAACTGAAAAAAGAGGGGTTGAATTAGAACAAGCCATAAAGAATATCAAATGAGATACAAAATGACATAATAAGGTAAATATGGAGAAGAAATTATTGAAAAAAAATTGTTAATATTTACTACATCAGCAAAACGAAAAGTCAGAAGGGAGTAGGATTCCTGGTAAAGAAACACGAGACAACGTAGAAGATATTATAGGAAATTCTAAAAGTATAACCGTTTTAAAATATTATGTACATGTAAAATATTATGTGGTGCTCAATAGCGCAACCTCTCGCGCTTTATTTGGAACTTTTGCAATTTTCGAAAATTCAGAGTTCAACGAAAGCCGGTCCTATGCAATTTTTATAAGCATACTTCGCATTCGTCAAAAAATTTGAAGAAAAAAATTAGAGCAGTTTTTAAAAAAATCGTGTTTTAAAATTGCATTTATTGCACGAAAAATTGTGCGAATCCTACTCATACTCAGAGAAGTACATGATCTTATTTAAAATTCTGTGTATGAAGAACACATTTTATTTGTAAAACTAGTGGTAATGCTAGCCATATCAACACTTTTCCTTTTATGGTTATTACTCAACAATTACTCTAATTTTTTAAAAAATGTGCATGGCATTATTTGTATGTACAATATGATTGAATTTGTATGCACAATTGAATCAAATTATGCAGAAAATATCCAAGCCACAAGGATCACTATAGTTGAAAAATGACTTTGGAAGTTGAGACGTATCTTAAAATTTTCAGCAGCAAGCATGCACACCGTGAGGGACGAGGCTTTAGAAAAGTAAGAAACGTTCTTCTTATTGTCAACATGGAAAATAGAAAACGGTCAAAACATTGATGAAATGTCCACTGCTTTCAATAGATGGATTACAGATCATAAAATGAAATAATGCCGGCAGATTCCCGTACTTTCTATTAATTTTGTATTATTAAACTTTATTGTTTTTATTATAAAGCCGGTTAATAATAGAAAGTAATAAAACATCTAGATCCCACTATGTTTTGTGAAAAAAATCACAAAATTTGATTAGGTGGAACGATCAAACTACTTTCTTAACAAACACCCGTAGTGTTTTAAATATAAAGATGTTTGCAATTTTCTAAACATCAGAGGTTTTATTCAAAATATGAAATATACCGTACTTATAAACACTCTTCTATTTGTGCAAGAATTTTAAGAAAAAAATATTCAGCCAATTTTCATAAAAG
Source organism: Teleogryllus occipitalis (assembly GCA_011170035.1). Classification (NCBI taxonomy): domain Eukaryota; kingdom Metazoa; phylum Arthropoda; class Insecta; order Orthoptera; family Gryllidae; genus Teleogryllus; species Teleogryllus occipitalis. Next base: position 202,774 of record BLKR01000437.1, on the reverse strand, counting down.
CTTTAAAATATCACATGGGCTTCATGAAAAGTACCCCTCCCCCCAAAACAAAAACAACACATTGATGCCCGGAATGGCACAACCAGATTTTACTCCGGACGTATTTAGCAAGTTTCAGCTGAAAACGTCGTTTCAGCTCAAAACGCCATGTTTGTTTGACATCAATCCACCCACTCACCCTAATTTCCCGATTTTCGGGTACAAATGGGGGCGGTATCTTCATTCAGCCAGCACCAATCTTAATCATCTTTGGAATGGCTCCAATAGACCTTAATTCTGACATGTGAGCAAAGTTACAGGTCAAAGGATTCTTAAACACGGATTCTGCGACCGAAAATACGAGATCGTATTGGTAAGGTCATTCTAATACTTTTCTTTCTTATTCTGTAGTATAGGAGGGAAAAGTAAAAACCCCTACCTTCAATATTGTAATTGCAGGAAGACAACCAATAAATTTTAAACTTTTGCAATTTTCGAAAATTTAGAGAATTCACGAAAATCGGATCTGCACCATTTTTGTATGTATTTTAATGTATTTAATGTATTTGAGGAGGAGGAAGAAATCAAATAAAGAAATGGAGCCATTTTTGAGAAAACTTTGGAATTGTCATTCAGCCTTAAATTACCTCTAAAAATCAAAATATCCGTTTCAAATTCAACGGATCTTGGCGTCAGCCAGCTCGATCGGATATTATCAGTTTTTATGAAAATCCTACCCATGGTTTATCCACTAAGGTTATTCATGGACGGACGGACGTTTTGCCATAAATCAATTTTTCGATATCAAGGCTCCTCAAAATGTGAACTTTTAATGCACAACTTATTGGTGGAAGTTACTTACTACGTAGTATACGAGCAAGAATCACCCATATTTTCAGTATCAGACCCACAATACGAGATTCCCTGTCAAAAACTGCTGTTTTCCGATGCGGCAATACTTTCCTCTACTATGTAAGTAGTATGCGAGAGAGTAAAATATTAAATAATTGAACTAACAAAAGAAATATGGTAATAAACTTACAAGTAATGACTAACATAAAATATTATTCGTATCATAGAAAGGTGAGGCTTACATTAAATATAGAGGAAAATAAGATTTCTAAACATCAAAGCATGAATACCAAAAATACAAGAACAAGTTATTGCAGAGTTGCAACAACAGTTATCACTAAAGACGAGAGAAGAGCAAATGGGATCTAAAAAGAATATAAAACTCTAGAATACGATATTATACGAGAAGGAAAATGAGCAGTCCAAAAACTCCGAAGGAAATAAGATAAGGAAAATCCCTAGCAAAGAAACTCAGAAAACTCAGGATGAAAGAAAAAACCAAGGGTCTAATCGGAGAAAGAAAAGGAATAGGTAGAGGTAAACAAGAAAGCTAAACATGTTTCTAAAAAGAACTTGGAAAAATAGAAAAAATGTAATCAATGATGTTACAGCATTCTACAAAACAATGCAAAACCATGCGCAGAACTATTGGCAATGGAAAAATAAGGACACTGAAATGAACAACTTTATATCAAATTAAAATAAATACAAACATTAGAACGTAAGAAAGGCAACAATTATTAACTAGTGATGCTACAGAATGGCACAGATATTCTTGAACTTGTTAGTTTTCTAAATTCTTTGGCCTTAGCTAGCTTTTCGGTCTTGCCCCATCCTCTTGCCAGCAGTCATTTGTCGCCGTCCAAACTACATTCTTTGAAATTTTCTCAATTTTCCTGTTTCCTAAAGGTAGAAACGAAATATTACTTTAAGAATATTAAATAAGAGTCAAACCTCTTCCTACGTGGAAATTTTCGTTGAAAAATTTGGAGCCGTTTTTAAGAAAACGCATTTTAAGCTTTACTGTAAATGCAAACTTTGAAGCTCTTTTCCACAGACAACTTATGAGTTTTCGAAAAACTTAATAGGAAATCATTTGAAGCACTACTACTCACAAATGTAATAATATTTATAAATCTCAACAAGATTTTCTTTTACCGTAATATCCCTAACGGGTCCGAATAGAATTATTTTCTTAGAGAAACTACTGGTGCTAAAATGAAGCTCGTACTTCCTCGCCCGTACTTTCAAAAAAATTACTCGAAAAGAACAAAAATTTTCGAAAAATTGTACATGACATTTCAAAATTTATCTTCAAGGAACTGATTTAATTAAAGGAAAAAATCTATCTTCATAATTGTAGTTTTAAGAAGCCGAAAATTTTTGAATTTATGCAATTTTCGAAAAATCTGGGGTTTTTAACGAAAATGAGACCTGCACAATTCCCCTATACGCCATTGATCCTATCCAAAATTTAATCAAAAACGATGGAGCGATTTTTTTGTTGAAATTGTGAAAATGACCCAGGAGCGTCATGTAAATCACCCCTCGAATTTAAAATATCAATTTCAAATTCAAGCGGCCATCAGCGAGATCGATTGAGGAATATCAATTTTGGAGAAAATAGGCTAAATGGTTTAGCCGCTAGCGTTGAGAACAGACAGACGGACGGGTACGGACGGACTGGTACGGACGGGTACGGACTGACGGACGGGTACAGACGAACGGGTACAGACGAACGGGTACAGACGAACGGGTACAGACGAACGGGTACAGACGAACGGGTACAGACGAACGGGTACAGACGAACGGGTACAGACGAACGGGTACAGACGGACGGGTACAGACGGACGGACGGACGGACGGACGGACGGACGGGTTCGGACGCACGGACGGGTACAAACAAATCAGCAAACTAGCTAACAATAAGAAAAGAAATGTAAAGAATTATTCATATCACCACAGAAAGTAATAAGAAAAACGAAAGTAGCAGATGCACAAGATACGGCAAAAAAATGAAATGGAAATGCAGATGCCATATTGCAAGAATGAATACAGAGAGGGGGTCTTATACTACAGCATGGGACGCTAGAAAAGTGTGGGAAGGATTTCAAAATGGCACGGTACACTACCGAAAATTGCAGGTAAACATTGGTTAAGTGTAACGCAAAATAGAAATTGGTGAAGAAATAAAACTGAACATTATAAACAGAAGCAGAATCAACCAATATGAAACAAAAAGCAAAGTAATGAAAATAAAGTGAACCTTTTAGACACGGTGAACCAAATTGAGCTATTTCATATAGTGCTCCAAGTAATATTACTAATCACGTAACTTGGTGTAAAGAAAATAGTGAAATTATTTAATAAACCTTTCTAAAATCCAATATGAACAGCAAACTATCTTTGAGAATTGTCATTCTAGTGCTAATACGGACTAGATTATAAACTGTGAAGTGTGTTAAAACTACTAACATAAGAAGTAGCTCATTTGTTGTAAAAGTTGGCAAGCTAACCCTGCTTTTAAAACAGGAGACCATTTCCCGGAAGGGATGTGCTTAGTTATTTTTTGTCACGAATTGGTCATCTGGGACCACGCGAACGTACACCTTCCCTTACAGAGGCTCAGTTACATTTTCCAGAGGCAAGTGTATATGACTCCCTTTTTTTGGGGGGGAGAGATCAACATCCTTATGCTCAATACAATTTTTCTCCCCCAGGAATGTTAGCCCTGGGAGGATGGGATAAGGAATGATGATAATGAAAGATGAATGGAACATGCACAAACCCACGCAAGCCCGAGGCGGGACTCGAACCTACGATCCTTCGGTCCGTTGGTCCGCGTAGGGGTTATTATTACTATTATTATTACTATTATTATTATTATTATTATTATTATTATTATTATTATTATTATTATTATTATATATCTAAGTTTCGTGTTGTTAGTTTATTCAACGAACAGATGAAGTACTCTAATAAATAGAAAATGAGCCCAACTTTGTGATCACTGTTAATATTATGATTTATTATATAGCCACTGCCTTTTGGTGTTCGTTTTTAATCTATTACAAAATACCTTGGTATTTTGGGTACTGAATATAAGTAAAGAAAAGGAGGTTAACAAACAGCGTGAGTACGTATCTCTAAAACGTGGTTTAGTGAGAAAGGTGTGGAATTAATGTTTTTACATTGCGTCCCTCTTTCCTTTCGAGGCGTTTTGTATTTCACAATAAGCCAGAAAAGGTAAGATCTCTCGGGGTTGGGTTTGTTGCAGGTGCACAGCAAGCTAATTTGCTAATATACTAGGGAGAATAGCTGTTGTTGACGTAGCGTGTTTCGAAAAGTGTAAAATTCTTCCGAGTTTTTAAAATAGTTATACTGCCTATTATGTACGATGACAAATCGCCTCCTGTCAATAACGTTCATAGTTAAGAAATAATAACTATTATATTTTTTAGATCATGGTTCCTAATTAGTACCTTTGATCATTTTTGAAAATTTGATAATTTACTCTCTACACGTCTTGAGAATCAGAGAAGATTCGAAGGGAAGGCTTTCAGATACCCAAATTCAGAAACAATTGATATTAATAACCAAGCTATTACTAGATTAAAATTTTTTAAAGGTTGCTTTTCAACATCTTTGGTCTTACAACGACCACTGTAAGGTTTAAACTGTTGAGGGAAGGGCAGGGAGAACACGAGGACAACACAAACACACACAAACATCCATGCCCAAGGCGGAACTCGAACCCGCGTCCCTTCAGCCTTAACGACCTCGGCTATACAGGCCAGCTATAACTAGATTGCTCCCTTTTCAAAGAGGAAATCTCTCTGGAGAAAATAAGACAAGAAACATCTTAATTATCAATTAAAAACAGATGGATGTACTTTGTTAAAATACTTTTTGAAAATTACTAAATGCCTTGAATAGCGTAGATGAGAATGTGAAGTATACTTACTAAGAAGTATTAGAAAGGAGGAACCCTGACGTTCTTTTCTCTCCCCTGATCGGAGGTCATTCATAGGCAGTTTGAAACTCACCGAACTACAGAAACCTCTCGGGCCGTCAGCTGAGGGCGGCCGCTTGTATCGGTGTGGCTGTGTCATTTGTATTCATTCGTAATTTACTTGTCTGGGCGATAATTGAAACGACGCGAGTACAATTCCATTCGAAATGTTGGTGGCTGCTAATAATTTAACGCAGCGTTGAAATATGTCTGAAACAAGCAATTCTTTGTGTAACTACTGGACGGACGATTAATTCTGTTCTCTCCATTGTTATTGTGAGGTTTTAGGTTTCAATTAAAAGTGTAATTACAAGCTTAACCCGCGCAGCGCGGTGGGCGAGGTGCAGCACGACGGCCAGCGACCCCCCTCCTCCCCAGAGCTATAGCGTCCCCCCCCCCAAACCCTTGCTCTGCCGCATGCCGCCACTGCCGCGCCGCCCACCGTGATTGGGGTGATTGTTGCTGGCGCTGTGGAATGACGTTACATTCTGGTCTCGTTCAATTGTCTGCTTTTGCAGGCTTTTTTTTTTTTTTTTTTTTTTTTTTTTGTTATTTAAGGTCGCATCAACATCTAAGGTCATTAGCGACCACTATTACTGTAGATTCAACTGTAGGGGAAACTGTAGGAAGAACACTTATGGATAACACAGACACACACAAACATCCATGCCCGAGGCGGGATTCGAACCCGCGACCCTTCGGCCCGAGATCACTACGACACTACTGCCTTAGCGATCTCGGCTACCGGGCCGGCCATTTTGCAGGCTTTGTTTCCTTAGTTACAGCAGTTACTTATTCTTATTTAGAATCGATTATGGTTTGCACTCCGTTTTAAGCATGATGCCACTGTAGAGGGAAGTGATATGAACACAAAATTATTCTCAGTGAAATTCCATACGTTTGGTAAGAAATTTCCAACATTTTGGTAAGAAAGTCTTTGTTGAGCTCATTTTGCAGATAAGTTGGAGGCTAGGATCATTCTTTGATCGCTCAATAATATTTACATCGTACATACATCTAAAACATACATTGTTTTCAACAATCAATAATATTTTTTGGCATTAAAATGTTGATGACACATGACTGTTGAAATCACATTTAGTGGCATAAAAATGTGAATGTGACATTTATCGTGGTTGGTATTGTTATTTTTACATTCCTTTGAAAAAAAATTTGTTTGTCTCTTCTGTTGTTAAATCAGTTAAAGTCAATTTTATTTCGTTAAAAAAGGTGACAGAACGGAAAAGATTCCTCACCTCGAGGACTAACTTATCGCAGGTTTTGGCATTTGGCATTTTATTTTACTCCTGTGCGTAAATTTGTAGGTCTAGAGATCTAAAACAAAATATCCTCCTTCACTTGTGTTCAGAAACTTGGAATTTTTTATTTTATTTTATAAAGAAGCATTACATTTAGATTTACGGGCGCTGAAACGATAATCAGGAATTCACAACTCGTATATAACAATTTTTGCGAACGAAAGAATTGAAAATATAACCTGCATGTTTGATGGACGATCATGCTTATACTTTTTCAACTTACCGTCGTTTGACTCGACCACTAAGCCTTACAACTCGTCGTAGCTCTGAGTAAGGAGAAGAAAATAGGTCAACAGGTATTTTCATGGTAAAAACATGCTATTCGCTACAGATTCACGCGCGAAAAGTTATAAGAACATTACTTCAGATTACGCCAAGAAAATGGAGGGTGTGGTAAGGTTATATTTTTTATACACTTGGAAAACCGAGAAAGGCAAAACGCTGTGCAGTGCCGAGGCCGGATTTTCTTTCGTCGACTTCCGAGGTAGCATTTGACATGTCTGGGAAAGTTTTCAGTGCAGTGCAGAGTAGGCATGTCTTGAAGTTTGCGGACAAGGTAACTAGCTTTCTAGAATTCGTAGGCATTGCGTTCAGAGCATCTGGTGCGTGGTTTAAATGTAACCGTTACAAAATGCACCGGGGTGACGATGTGTCACTGGATACCTAGCCCGTAACTGAGGAGAAGACTGTAGAGAAGTTAACTGACAGTTTCTTCCCCAAAATATGCATGCTACGCTCCAAAAGGGATATTATGAAGAAGTTTGAGAGGTTCTTGCAAGATAATGCAGGAACCAAAATCAAGTATATTAAAATTTCAGTTTATGGGTTATTTTCAGGGCAATTTTATTTTTGTAATTTTACACCATTTTATGGCTATCTTAATCTTTTTTCTGGATTGACTCATCTGTACGCAATTGTACAAGGTTTGAGAATATTTTCCCTGGAAGTCGCTTGAGCATTGTAATATCAGCGCCATCTTCAAATAAGGTTACCGATGTTTTCATAGTTGAAGGTACTAGCAATGAGTTTAGAAATTTTTCCGAAAACGAATTTTTCCAAAAGTACGAATATCAATAGGGTTAAAAGAGCATTTACGTTTGTTATAAAACAAGAAAAGTTACGAGATCTTAGGGTTATGTAATACGTTTTGTACAAATCTACATAATAAAATCATTATGTAGATTTGTTCGATACATTCGAAACTCGCTGAATATTCTTGCTTTGTTTGTTTGATTTAGTTTCTCACATGTTTACAACAAATGCGGAAATTTCTTCAAAGAAACCGTTACTAGATATATTACACAACTTCCCTCACCTTCAAGTACCAAATACGCCGGAAATCGAAACAAACTGAAAAATTGTGCATAATGTATGATCCAACATTCAATAATTATTTCAACTAAATACAGTAAAACCTAAGACGGAACCCTGCCAAACGGAAACCCGCCATCCCGGACAAAATCTCGGAACAGAACAATTCTGTACGTGAAAATGACGTCTTTAAGTCCAGAAAGTTGTCTAACTCAGAAACAGAATGGATTCTCGAGAACGTAAAATGATTATTACCGGGCTAAAAGGGAAATTAATTTTTCAAGTTCCTCCACTATCTTTGGAATAGCATAGTGCGAAGGGTCACGTCCTGAGATAAATAGAGTCAACGACGAGTTTATCTTCTTATGCCTGTTGTCAAGGAATCTTTAGCGATCTCGGCGTCTGTTTCGCTGTGACATTCTCACGTTTTGTTGTGAATTTTCATGGTCGCCACACGGGCGACTTCGTCGCTATCGCTCTAATTCCTTGATGTTGGTCGACCGCACCCTGCTCAATTCTCAAAAGCGTCACCACTTTCTTTCAGTTAACAATGGAATTCCGGGATGGCTGCCTTGTCATCCTATATTTGGTCCTCGGCTATGTCTTATATTTTCCCTGTGTTTACTGTTTTTTTATTTCACGCAATATTTCCGTTGATAAATGACGCTTTAATTTCATTACTTTGTTTTAGGCAAATTATATCGAAAGTATTGTACCTACATTACCTGGTGAATTTTTGGCAACACTCTATAAGACGTAAACCTTTCTAAACGGATATTTTTGGAGAAACAGTCAGATTCCGTCTTAGACAGATTTTACTGTAGTAGTTTTTGTGTACCTTCATCAAGAGATATTTCTCCAAAACCGCTTCTAAAAATGTTCTTACATTTTGTATGGTACAAAACCCTTGTGTTTTGCATATAACCATTTTGATAACAAGGACTTCCAAAAATATATTTAGGCTACAATATGTATACGAGAATGTAATATATTACGTGTAGGAGCTAGAAATATCCACTTTTCCGATATTCGAGCCTTACAAAACGTGTTTTCAGGCCCTTCTCCTTATAGCTTTACAATTTTGTCTCGTGTACAATGTACACGAGAAAGTCAAAAAGAAAAGAAAAAGAGGACGGTGAGGAGGGCGGTGAGGAGGACGGTGAGGAGGACGATGAGGAGGACGATGAGGAGGGCGGTGAGGAGGGCGGTGAGGAGGGCGGTGAGGAGGGCGGTGAGGAGGGCGGTGAGGAGGGCGGTGAGGAGGGCGGTGAGGAGGGCGGTGAGGAGGACGGTGAGGAGGACGGTGAGGAGGACGGTGAGGAGGACGGTGAGGAGGACGGTGAGGAGGACGGTGAGGAGGACGGTGAGGAGGACGGTGAGGAGGACGGTGAGGAGGACAGGGTGAGGAGGACAGTGAGGAGGACATTGAGGAGGACGGTGAGGAGATGTGACGAGGAGAGGACGGTGAGGGAGGACGGTGAGGAGGACGGTAGGAGACAGTGAGGACGGTGAGAGGAGGGTTGGTGAGGACGGTGAGGGTGACGGTGAGGGACGGTAGTGAGGGGGGACGTGAGGAGGACGGTGAGGAGGACAGTGGGGAGGACAGTGAGGGGACAGGGCGGGGGGACGGTGGGGGGACAGTGAGGGACGGTGAGGACAGTGAGAGGACGGTGAGGGACGGTGAGGGACGGTGGGGGGACGGTGAGGGGGACGGTGGGGACAGTGAGGGGACGGTGAGGGGGACGGTGAGGGGGACGGTGAGGGGGACGGTGGGGGGGGACGGTGAGGGGGACGGTGACGGGGGGACGGTGAGGAGGACGGTGAGGACAATGTTTTCTATTGTTGATGTGTCATTTCATCAAAGAGCGCTTAGAGTTGCCTGCGAGGCGCTGGGGTCTTTGAGCCGGGGGCGGCTGCGCGCGGGGGCGGCGGCATTGGGGGGGGGGGTGCGCGTCCGGCAGTCGGCGGCGCGTGAAGCGTCGCTCGCGGGGAGGGCTGTTTGTCCCCCGCACAACAAACAAACCTGTTGAATAGCAAGTAACTTCTCGCCCGCCCGCCCTCCTCTCTGCCGCCACTGTTGACGTGTGGAGCCTCGTGGAGCGCGGCGCAGGACTGCCATATCGCTTTGGCTCTGTTCTCGTTGCAGATTTTTTCCTGTTTGTCGTCATAGAAGGCCCATTAAATTCGTTTCAAATCGCATATTACTACTAATTCTCTGCAGGAAGTAATGCAGAAATAATAGTGAATAACGTTTTTTCATCAGGATGCAGGGAACACGTGATAATTATGTTGGGCGCACCATTTTCTTAAGGTCTTATCACAATATAGGGAAGAACTGGTGCTGTATTATGATTCTTCTGTCGTATATAGATCATTTCCCACCATAAATTCACGGATTTCACCTAGTATGTCACATCTCTCTTGGTTCTAGTAGGAGTGATTCGTGAAAATGAGTTATGGAAAATCTTTCCCATCTGTAAAATAGAGTTTTGGTAATAGATTCGCAAAATAACCATCAATGTTCTTGCCTCATTCTAGTAACTGTCCTACTCTTTTGTTGAATATTCGACCCTTCCACATAGTCAACACTTCTCTCCATGATCTCGGACTACTTCTGTAGCTCAGTTCTCTTTGCACCACACTCTTGACGCCATTTTCGCTCGTCGCTTTTCGTCTCTCTCTTCGTTTTATCTTCTTCCACTCCTAATCACGCCTCTTCTTCCGACCTGTTCTCCCCATGGAGCCCGTCTACGGCATGTCGCCAACCCGGCACTCAGGGCGACGCGACGTGTAGAGAGCCAGCGGCATCAAAGAGAGCAGCCCTCTACCCCTGCGCGCGCGCCGCCGGTTTTGCGCTCGAATGTTCGCCGGACAAAACCGCCTCTCACGAGTGCGGGAGTGCCGACAAAGGCTCGATTTGGCGTTAAATGTGTAAATTGACGTGTGCATTCATTTGGTGTGGCAGCCGCGCCGCCGGCCAGGGCACAGGGAGGGTGGCGACCACCGAGATCAGTCGCTCGGGCGCGTACTAGTCGAACGCTGTGTGACAGCGTCTCGAAAAGCTGGATGGGTGTCGAAAAATATGATTTTTGTTCAGGGATTTTGAGTGGTTGGTTAGGTTCAAGAGACAAAACAAATCTGGTGCACCAAAGGAATGAAATAACTGACTACATCTACTCTTACACAGGCAAAGGTGTCTCAGGGCATCAACTGATGTCACTGCAGTGCATCTGACCGGGAGGTCCTAGAGTTCGAGTCCTGATGGTGGTATCTGAATTTTCGGCACTAGCTAAATAGCTAGGTGGAATTCAGCTGTTATTTGAAGGAGAATTCGAGTGGGCGATGCTCTGATCGGTAGTTTTCCATGGTTTCTCCGATCAACACTGGGCGAATGCTGGAACAGTAACCCTAAGAAACGGCCCACGGGCCACGGACCGCGTGCAATCTTTCCTTCCCCTTCCTTGTCCTATCATCAACCCCCTTACTTACACTTAGAGTGACATACATTACACTAGTTGTCGGGAGATCAGTCGGGAGCTTAGAACTTGTCCCGGCTGGGGTGGTGTCTCGCTGGTGGGAGATACCGGATTGAGGAAAATACCAGCAAGCCGACGTAGCTCTCCGCCGAATCTCATCATCCATCATGTCACTGCCACACCCCAATAAAAACATGCACTACATTTACGAGAATAATGACCTTAGCAGTTAACGCGCCCAGAATCACTAATCATTCTACTCTTTTAATTCCATCACTCTTAATAATGTGACCTTCGCGCAAGTCGATTCACGAGGAAAATTATCTTTCAATGTGAAAATTGCATACGCATCTATTGTATAATTATGTAAATTATGTAAAATAATTTACATAATACATACATTATGTAAAATAATTTACATAATTTACATAATTCTACTGAAGAGCGTGTATAAGCGTGGAATATCAATCTGTTTTTTAAATTAGTGGTATTTTCAACTTTTTCTTTTTTTCCCGTTGAGTCCTGCTAGGGACCATGTTCAAATTTCATTGCTTTCGTTAATGTTTTCACATCTTCTCTCCAGTACTATTCCTTTATGCTTTTACTAGTTTCTTTTATGTCTTGAAACAATTCGTACAAGGGTTTTTTCTTTTATCCTGAGGAATTCTTCCTTTTTTACCATCTTATTTCCAAATACACCTCTCTCCAAATATACTTCTTTTTTTCGGATCTATTAACCTCTTTTATAATTATACCATTGCTGAAATACATATTTGAAATTTGTTTGTCAGTCTGTCATCCATTCTAAAGATGCCTAAAGAATTTCAATCTCCACTTTTTTAAATATTCCACTATTTTTCTATGTTCTAGTGGATTTTTGAATTTCCATAATTGTATGTCTTTCATTGATAGAGGATTTCCATACTTATTCGCGTTGACGTATACAGTTTTAACTATGTTATTATTGTGTTTGATTTTAATATTTATGAAGATGCACTTTTTTGCAACCACACATTCTTCGATATTTCGTACCCACTCATCTAGAGCGAACCTTTCTGAACCATTTTCATGAACTGTCTCTCCAAAATAAATGCATTTCTCTATTTGATCGATTTTTCATCAATTTTGAACACTTTTGTTTGTAATGAATTTGTTTTTTTCTAATAAAATTCTCAACCCTGATTTTTTTCTATTTTTTTTCTGAAAATATTGATTTGTGCAAATGAATTTATTGGCCTTTTCGAAACAAAAGCGAACTCATCTGGAAGTGTCAGGTAATTTATATTCACATCTTTATTATTTTCCCCAAACTTAGGAAATTTTGACATTATAAATATTTGGCTCCAATTTATTAAAATTTCAACCAGGGAACAGATGAACAGGATGAAAGATAAACCAGCTCCACATCTATATTTACCTAAAAAGATCTTGATAGTTTAGTAATACATTTTACTTTCAAAATTGGGTATGTAGAGGGTTGAAAAACACGAAAATTTGTTAGGAAGGTAAACCTTCATGCCGAGTTTCATTCGTCACTGATCACACCTTTCGGAGAAAAAACGCTCTGTATCTGCTCGAATTTTTACTTTCTCGTAGTGCAGACAAAGACTAATCGATGTCGAGATTTGGATGAAAATATACGTTTTGGGGGAAAATTGTTCTTTGAAATATGTTTCAATAAGGCCAGAGTTATAATTTTTTTTAATGAATACTTTTTGCAGTTTTTAAAAAGAATTAAAACCGAGCCAATTTAAAACTAATGGTTCAACAGCACATACTTTCTTGAATTAATATTTCTAACTTTCGCAATTTTCCAAAATTCACAGAATTCAACGAAAATGAGACCTGTGCCAGTTTTTAAGCGTCCTTTTCTCTATCACAGGAGAAAAATTTAAAGAAAATATTTGGAGCTTTTTGAAAAATCATTTTTTAATTTTCTAAATTTCATGCAAAATTGCACAAAAAGTATCATATTTTTAAAAAAATTGTACATGGCCTTATTAGAAGGTTAAACTTTGAAGTACAAAAGGAAAAAATCTCCCTTCAATAGTGTACTATTAAAAAATGCGAGAATAATGAGAAAATCTGAATCTGAAAATCTGAAACTGGTTTTCTAAATAATTTCGCAAGAAGTATGTGCCATACAATACCATTAGTTTTATTTTGTTTTGTTTTCGTCTTGTGAAAATATTTCGAAAACCAGTTTATTCAGTTTTTTCTCAATATTCTCGCGTTTTTTGAATTTCGTTGCTTTATGTTCTTAATGTAGGACTCACCATTATAGTTTAGGAAATAAAACATTTGTCAATTCCTTTCAAGTGTGTGGAGGAAATAAAAAAAAATATACGAGTCAGAATTTGTACAAGAACCCTACATTTGATTCTTCCCCCGTCTTACTCTTGTAAATGTGCAAGGTCCAATATGCATGAGCTTCCGTTCTCTAACACTACTTACGGTTCTGGTTTTCTCCGTATTAATTTGACATTCCTCAAATTTAATAAGTTCCATGGTAATACAGTAAGTAGGTGTTTGAAAACTTGTTATTATTAAACTTGAACTACGAACGTTAAAGATGTGTATTACGAAACATTTCACTTCTAATTTCAAAGCAGCATCACTACCTGACAGTTCTACCGCAGGTTTTACGTGTTCCAGAACAGTGTTGCCATCCGTGTAAAAGAAAATTATGGACCGACAATTACTGGGGTTTAAACCAACGCCATCTACATAGATCTACTTAAGTGGAGTTGTTTCCAACTGAGACAATTTGAAATACCTATCTGTTATCGCTCATTAATTTTAGAGATTTTATTTCTTATTTATTTTTTTAAACAGTGGCTAGCACCTTTCCATTTTTCTTTATTCTTGAAAATTCTAACTTATAAGCTTGATAGAATTAGTTTTCTTTATTTTTTCCCTAGAAACTATTCTAAATATTAATAAGTCGTGACTTTCAAAAGTCCATTTAACACCTCTTATAATTTTCGTCCTTCATATTATTCATACAAGTCACTCTTTCAGTGGTCACAGAGTATTTACACTATTTCCTTTTTCGTGCTGCTAACATTTCACGTATTTCATTCCATAATGAAATGTATTTAATATTTAATTAACACTTTTATTGAATATACACTTGAAAACACATAAAAAAATTTATGATTGTTTAGAAAATGTTATACCAACAGCAGTTAGTTGCTTAGTTGTGACAATAGATTAAATGAGTTATACAATTATTATTAGTATTATAAAGAAAATATATTTTTGCTTTTATCAAAAATATTAAACAAATTAAGCGTTGTATTCTGTAAGTAAAGTGTATAATTTTAAAAAGTTATGTATTAGTGAAAATATTGAAAAGCTTATTGAAATTAAGAGTTGAAATAAGTTGCACTGTCTGTGTATTGGGAAAGAAGTAAATTACGACTACATTTTTATTAAAATTGAAAAATGCCATAAACGGTTTTTCCCCTCAGGGATGTAACTATAAATGCAATTTTTCTGACAGCTTCAAGTATAAAAGCATTTTTTGGAAGAGGTTGTTTCACTTTAGTGACTGTACTTTCTCTTTTCTTACAACACACCAGTGAACGGTTTTGGGATTGTTTGTTTAGGAAACTCTCTTACCTGAAGTACGCCCTAGTTTAGCTAGGTATTTTAAACATGCAATCTGCCAGCGCGTGGGTTTCTGTATGAACCTTTGTAAGCTGTCCAGTGTATGGAAGGAAAAGAAAACGCTTGAGAAACGTAAGTTCATTCTTTGTGAGGTAAGGCCGCGCAAAAGCACTTGAGGGCCCTGAAGTTTATTTACTTTGCGCAATGTTAGGTTCACTTCTGGCTCCCAATGGTATTCGTCTTTGTCAGTTTTGTTTTCAATTCAGGCACTCAAGATCTCAGTCTATTTATACGGAGGAAAACTGTTCAAGTGAGGATTAACCAGCTTCTTTCAGTGTAAAAACGCTGTCAACGTAACTAGGAATTTCGCTGCGGATGGTCTGTTTAAGAACTAAGATATTATGTTGGTGACAGATGTTGCCAAAGTTTATTGTAAACCGTCGTTAATTTAGTTAGCAAAGCTCCTGAAATAAGAAGATAAATATTTCTTATATTATCGCAATGATATTTTTAAAAATTCAGAGTTATTTTCACTACTTTACATTGCAAATAAACTGCGCAAAATACTCGACTTCACTATTTTATTTGTGCTTGCTGCAGATTATTTCTGTTCTCGAACAATTTAACGTTTTTGCTCAAAACATTATTGGGTAGCTAAAGATTATGGGGTTCATAACATAAAAATATTACTTCCCAAACGTAAATGTTTTATTAAAGATACATAAATCTACAAGGCGATTTTCAGTTCGATTTCGAAACCTAATAAAACCAGAGACACTCATTTAGGAAGGTATTGGAGAATTGCTGCCATCCAGAAATCCCATTAACGCTTTATGTTGGTCCTCGAATAATCTCCCAGAGATGCTTTCACTCGACGTTGCTATCAAATGCACGAATCACCCTCTTAACTTCATTCTGGCAGGTAGTGGCACCATCACGTAACCACCGCCATTGCTTTGCCTCATTCTCTCTGTCCTCACTTTCTCTCCCCTCTCCCCCGTATCTCACTTGCGTCGTATTCTCCTCCCTTGTTATTGCTTTTGCAAGTTATTGTTATACCTTAGTTCATTGTGTCACATCATTGCTGCCTCAGCGGCGTTAGATTCTCATCATCCTTGCTTTCGTAGCCACGGATATCTTGTTGTAAACTTAACTATTGCCACATTGCTACAATAACTTATTTTATCTTGTCTATTGACGAATTGTGATAATGTATTTATTGCTACGGTTCTGTCTGTTATTCTCTCTTTATTTAGGCGATACAATTAAAACACCTACCATCTGGCGACCTTATGTTCTCCTCAACTGTAAGGCAGATCATCACTGGCCTTTTTATATCTTGTTCCCCTCTTCCCCTCATTCACTCAATGAAATGTTAGCTACTTTAAAGATTGAAAATATATGTAACTTAACACCAGACAGACTGGCTTTGACATTCTATTTTTAGATATCTGAGAATGCATACTAATATAATAAAAATAACGCAGCAAATGATACGTGCACGTAGGAGCGTTTCATATTACTTGTGCAAATTAGAAACTGTATTATATACTATATATGTATGTTATATACTTATATACTATATGTATTATACATTATTAAATGGAACGTCCATTTAAATGAATTGAACACAAAATTAAGTTCATTATGCTACGCGATCAGAATTCTTTCAAATTCAGCCAGCCATGGTAATGCTGTCGACTGCCAATACAGTATTTTTAATGTATTTTAGCACTTTCTAGTTAGGTTGTTTTCTACCACTCTCCTGGAGTTGTCAGAAAACGATTTTATATTATTATTATTATTATTATTATTATTATTATTATTATTAATGTTTGTGTTATTTTTTATGAGCATGAACGAACTTCTTTTCGAACTCTCTTTACTTTCACCATACTATTACTATCGTATGGAGAATGGTATGTAATGCTCCAGCGAAAAACTATTTTTTTGGAAAAAGACTCGTTTGATGCCAAAAAAGTGCATTTTTCTTACTCTTACATGAAGTAAATTACTTCTTCTAATACGTTACGTAATCAGAATTAACATTTTGTAGATCCTTGACATCGAAAAATTGGTTTACGGCGAATCTTCCATCTAACCAACTGTCCATTCTTCCCTCCGTTGTGAATAATTTAGATAATGTCCTTGTCGCTTCATGTAAAGTACCCCTAAGAAATTCCGGTTCCATTCGCAGGGCCTTGAGTGTATTCTAATTGATTTGGTAATATCCATTTTGATAAAAATCCTGTTTACGGTTTAGGTGCTAGTGTTGTTTGTAGACGGACAGACAGAATGTGGAAGACTAATTTTCCAATATCAGAGGTCCGTGAAACCGTTCTGACTGCATTACGTATTCAAGAAAGTAATTTTCTACAAATAGAAAGACCCAAGAAAAATTAAAAATTCATTTTTTGGTATCAGGGACCCATGATGTGAGACTTTCGATCGAAAAAAAGCACTACATAAGTAAACTACGTAAGTAGTAAAATAACGAGATGTGAAAAGCCGTTTGCCATTGAGATTGAAACCGCAAACGTGCTTTGAGAGACGTGCAAACGTTACTCCCCATGGACATCTCCCAGAAATATTATTTTGTGATGTTGCCGTTACACCGGCCTTCCTACTACACATTATACACTGATTAACACATTATTTCCTTAACATTTTTTCATATTCTTATTTTTACAAATACAGCCCTTCGAGGCTTTTATTATCCTCTTTCGTGTTCACCTTCCCAATATCCTTCCGCTATGTGGCCAACACTCCAGCCTTTTCAAACATTCACTCCTATCATTTTCCATCTTCTAGGTTTTTTATCTCTTTAGCACGACGACACTTGTAGCATCCGAAGTTGACTGTCATTTACCGTCGTTCTTCGTTTATTTTTTACGGCCCAATCTCCGCCCCGCGCCACCTCGAAGCTAGTCCCCTTCTCCCCGTTCATTTCCGCGTTGCGTCCCTCGTTTTTCGTCTCTTTCGCAGTCCCCGCTTTCCCTGGCTTCGCCGTCCGTCGCCGCCTCCAATACTTCCGTCTCCGCCTCCACTAGCGCTGCGGGGCAGAGCGAGGTGGAAGGGGACGGGGCGCGACGGCGGGCCGCGGCGGCGGCGGCGCAGCCAGCGGAGCAGAGCATCCGTTAATCCCGGCAGCGAAATAATGAAGTTGTCGAGCGCATGTGCTGCCCCCCGCGGCGCCCGGAGTGTTAATGCCGGCCCGCGAGCGACACGCGCCCGACACGCAAATTAAAACAAATACCGGGGCGAGCGCTGAAGGGCGGGGACGGAAGGGCGGGGCGGCAGGGCCGGGTGGGGCGTGGACACCCCGCTGGGCGCCGGGGCCTACCTGCGTGAAGAAGGCGTGGCTCTGGCACGCGCGGGCGACGGCACTCTACTTCCAATTCTACTCATCTCGGACGAAGTTAAAATAAGAAATGTCAATAGAATTTTAAATGTTAATTTTTTTATGTTTTCTAAAGCATTCTACACATTCTGTTAAGAAGCAAATATTATGTCAAGTTTAACTCTCTTGATCTCGTCTTCGTTTCCAAACATACCTGTATTTGAGAATTGTAAGCAAATTCTGAGAACACTCTAAGAACATTTTCTGACGATTCTAGAGAACAATTTATTTAACGCCGTAAAAGTAGAACAAATGATTGTGAAAAATCAGAAATAAAATATTTTGAAATCTTTGTTAATTTATATTAACTAGTAAATAATTTATAATATATAAAACGAATTAGCGCCGACCTGGATGGCCGAGGTGGCTAAGAGCGAGTGCCGACTCAGGGCTTCGGTCCGAAGGGTTGGGTGTTCAAGTCCCGCCTTGGGCATGGCTGTTTGTCCCTTGACTTTGTATGTGTTGTCGCGGAGGGCCTCGCGTTCTGCTGACTCCAGATCAGAGAAGCCCGCAAGTGTGTTGGTCTAGTGTATGGTCGAATATGCGTCCCATCGGGACGTAAAGAGTAACCGGCTGTTTGCTGGATAAAAGCCCTAGAGATAACAAAAAAATCAACGAATTAGTATGTTTTAAAATTTAAAAAGAAATTAACGTGAAGTTCTGACTGAAGAGCATCTAGTCATAGAAATGAAATGGAATGGTCGTGACTCCTTTTTCTAGAACATGTAATTTACGTTATAACTTGAAGCCACAAACGACCAATGTTCTTATAATGGCAATCAAACACACGGCATTGTTTTTGTAATGTCGATAAATGACTAAGATCTAACGATAAATAGCATTTTCGTCAATAGAGTTGTAGTTGTGAACATGGACTCAACGTAGTAACACAAATGCAAGATGAAATTTCTGTTTCATGTTTTATTTTTGACTTTCAATCCGGTGCGTATCAACACCGTATTGTTAGGTGGTTGTAGATTCGCTATAACGAAAACTTAGTGGCGTTACAATTGTACACTCTGTCTCATATTGTTGGTAAAGGTTACATAATATTATAATATTTTAACTTCTAACACACTAACACTTCAGTGATCACTTGAAAACACCTAATGAAACGGAGATACAAAGTAAGTGTTGCTACAACGGCATGCTACTTCTCGTATTCTTGGTGGCTTTCTCTTTTTAATTAATATTGTATTGCATCTTCTACGCTACTAAACATTTCAATATTTACTCGGAACTGTAAGTACCCTCCCCCCTAAAATCGAGTTCGATGAAGAAAAATAACATTTGGTGACAATCCTGTGAACGAAACACTGGCTTTGTTCACAAAACAGAATCCTGAACACAATTGTTTCGGTATTAAGAACCCACAAAACGTGGATTCTGACTTCACTACATATGCCAGAAATTAATTTACTGCATAAGAAACAATCAAATTTTTCGGTATCAGACACCCACGATATGAGTTTTTATCGATAAAACAGCATTTTACCTGCAATGTGTGGTACATGTGGAAAGTAAAAAAATGTATCTTTAGTTTTTAAATTTTTAAACTTTTAATGAAAATATCTCTCTGCCATTGGACGCGTAGATTGTACGATATTCTGGGAGTCTAAATAAAAAAATAAACAAAAATAATTACTCAAGCTGCAGTGGAATATCCATGAGGGAGGGGGTTCGACCAACACCAGGTGAATGACGGAGCAGTATCGTAACAAACGGGCAACGGACCGCGCGCGATCTTTCCTTCCTCTTCCTTGTCTTATCCTCACCCTTTAATTACACCCTTACACTTACATGGACTACACTACCACACATGCCGGGAGTCCGGTCGGGAGTTTAGAGCTTGTCCCGAATGAGGCGGTGCCGCAGTGGTGGGAGATACCTGGTTGGGTAAACCCCACTAGTCGATGGGCTGCTCGGCGCCGGATCTCATCATCCAGCGGGGGGGGGGAAGAAGACCGCTAGCTCCCGAGGAGAAAACATGCACAATGCTTACGAAACTTACGACTTTTAGCCCTTGACGCACCCGGAACCACCAATCAATCAACAATATACATACATTTATTTGAACTGCAATTGGGTATGACCCGGTGGCAGTTAAATAACAATTACAATAATAATAACAATATTAATAATAACAATAATAATAATAATAATAATAATAATAATAATAATAATAATAATAATAATAATAATAATAATAATAAAGGAGTAAAGTACAAGCCGAAGATGCAATAATCATACTATCACAAATATTAAGTATTATTTCAATTATTTCAACTCTGTCATGATATCCAATAATTATATGTTGGTGATGCTAAAATTTAATACAAGCTACATAAACATTGGCTAAATTATATTTTTTTAAATTCATTAATCGCTTTTACTACACTTAACTGCACGGCAGTGCACTATACTACACTGTTTTGGCTTTGGATTACACTGACCAGCACTTCTCATTTAGTATGTATTACTCTCATCTTGTTCTAACTTATTTCTAAAGAGACTTAGAGGAAAAGCTTTGAAAATTGCTGCGGGTACACTGTCCCAAACATTAATTGTTCTGTTACAAGAGGAACATTTCCCAAGATCTGAATTTTGTTTCCTTGTTTGAATTTTGTGAGTGTGATCGCTCCGGCCAAAATAATTTGTTTTTCTTAGTCTAACCTGAATTTCCTTCAAAGCTCGTTGACCTACGTACGATTATAGGGGACGATATGAGGGGGTTTCAGGGAGCCATCCAATGGGACTTCATCCACCCCAGAAGCCAATGATACTCATTAATAATATACCTTTTACTAATATTCAATGTTAACGAAAGTCATTCAATATATCAATTATCAGTCTAATCAGTCAGTATTAACTGACTGATTAGACTAATTAACGAGGACAGTTAAGATTTCATAATTCCGGAGGGCCCTGATACTGGAATCAACGGATTGGATAGTGAAGGTGGAGGGGCAATCCCCTGGCTACCCGGCGAGAGCAATGAAACCCTAGGGCAGTGTACTAGTTCCCACGACGCAGGACGGCGCGCGACGAAGCGAGAAGTGGAGGGCGAAAGAAGTGGTGTCCGCGGCTGTGTAAAGGCCGCTCCACAATAGCCCGCGAACGGGAACGGGAACGTGAAGGCGACGACGGGAACGGGAACGGGAAAGGGAACGGAAGGTACGTGCGCTTCACTATAAACGCCAACGGGAACAGGAATAGCGCTATGAACCAGTAGCGGCTAAAATGAGAACTTTAAAAAACAGTTGCCGAAACCAAAGCACTTCTAGCTATGCTACTGTGTTACTCTTTGTATTGCCATCTGTCTGATGAGTTTGTGTGAGCTACTTTGAATAAAAAATACTTTAACGAAAGAATATTAATTAGAAGAATATAAAAATAAGTACAAAGAATGCCACAACTAATACGAACTTACGGAAAATACAACTACGAGAAATTAAAATTTTGTCAATAAAACAAACTGCTCCAATGTACTTTAACGAAACAAAAAAAATGTGGGAAATTTTAATTTAAAGTATAAATATGAGAAGAAAAACAATTATACTATAATTACTAAAAATAAATAAAACAACTCAACAATGACTAACAAAATCCGCCTCAAGCCCTAACCTCGGAAATCTACGCTCTAACCTCAATATCGCCCTACACTCTCCATTCAGCTTCAGACCAGTGTCGCCTGTCGCGCGCTCGATCAGCTGGAAAGCTTCGCCGCCATTTGCTGCAGTTCCATTGGTCAAGAGTATCGCGTTCTCGGGCTGAGATAAATGTTGACCAACCTTCCCGTTCCCGTCAAGCTCCGCGTTCCCGTTGTGTTGTGAACGCCTGCCTGAGATGCCCATCTTTTAACTTTCTTTACGTTCCCGTTCGCGTTGGCGTTCCCGTTCACGGGCTATTGTGGATCGGCTTTAACTCCACCCGATTCCGAGCGGCGACGGACAGAGACGGGCACTCCCGAAGGCCCCCATGCGACCGGAAGTACCGACGAGGCCCGAGTACGAACCCAAAAAATATACTTCCAGTTATTCCTGTCGAGGGAAGGTGTTTGAATGTTAGGAGATATTCTGAAATTAGTGATTTAATGGGGGAACAGTAACACATGTTATGATTGATCGCAGGGAATTTGGTAGAGAATTATATTGTCTTGTGAGATAATTTTTATGTGTGCATATTCGAATGGTATCCCAGATGCTATCAAATATCAGTGCATATTGCCCATGTGTTATGATAATGGCTCACATGACAGATTTTATTTGAAATTAATAATACTAAAGAAGAGATTATAACGATTGCAGGGTGTATTAATTTCTTTGAGTGGTTTATGATTAGTACAAGAAAATTATCAAAATGTTTCTTGCGTTTTTTAGTGACGAATAGATAATAATGAAGGGATATTTTATTATTGATTAGCACGTTAAATGTAATTTACTGGTGTAGAATTATTCATTAGTTTGGAAAACAGTTTTAACAGTGATTTGTCATGTCAGTTCCCTTTATTGTTATTTTCATATTTATTGTTCTCGATGTGTAAATAAATGTGTTACAACAATAAAGAAAATTAAACTAATTTTATGCTGCTTCATCATCAAGAGAAGTTTTACCCAACAAAGAATTCCTTCTCCATTTTTAAAAAATTTAGTGTTTTTCCTCATGTTCGGATCCGTAAGTGCATAAATAAGGATATTGTTACGATTTTAGGTGGTGAATTAAAACTCTGGTATTATTTTAACAAAAACGTTTATTTTGTTTCTTAACACAATAATTGAAAACACTTGATTATTCTTTATACGTCACACTTCTCTTGATTATTTATTTACACTACATTTCCCTTGATTATTTATTTACACTGTTCACTTCTCTTACACTGTCGCACAGTCCTAATAACTGACCACAGTTCGATGCACTGGCCACAGTCCACTGTACTGACCACAGTTCACGGCGCTGGCCACGGTTCACGTCTCTGAGCACAATCACTTCACTGCTATTCACCACACACTTCACAGCTCAGCTTCCACTTCAGACTTACGACTGACTCGCGGTCGCCAGCCGCCGCGTATTTATACTCGGCGGGCGCCGTCGAGACTTTTCTGGACTTTTCGATTAACGCCAGAACTCTCTGGGACTAGCTACGAGTAGTTCGAGGGCCGCCGGCCGATGACGCAATCCGCGCATACAGGTAGTTCGTGGTGGTTCCGGCAGATGACGCAATATTTGTTACAATATATATAATATTAAAGATAATACTTTCATCCCTAATAAGCTAACATAAATTAACAATACAGACGTATTCATTGCTTTTCTTCACTTGTCTGAATTCTATAAGGTCTTGCGATGTCTGAATTCTATAAGGTCTTGCGTCTATATCTATAAGGTTTTGAGATCACTGTCTTCTTAGTGGTGGGTGATATTGGATAAAGGACGATTCCCATATGAATTTATATAGCAAGAACAACTTAGTTGCTCTGCATATTTACTTCGTAATCCCTTTCCATTTCTATTTATTTAACTGAACTTCGTCTTAATTAATTTTCAATGATAAATTACTTAATCATGAAATCTTTGAGTCGGTTTTTCAGCTACCCCCAATCTCCTGACTTCCTGGGAAATTAGTATTCACAATACATTTTAAATCATTGAAAAGGAGTAAGAATGTTCGCACTTAGCAATGAATTAATTTTATGTATATATCTACAAAATGTAATCCTAGTTACCAAGTGCAAAAACCATATTTAGAGTAGAGGTTGATAATAGCAAACCACTTCCAATTATAGAACTAGAAGTGCTACAATAGCACGTACTTTCTCGCCTCATGTATGTAATATTATAACACCGCAATTTCTGTCCATATTAACACATTTCAGTAATCACTTGTAAAACTGTTTCTTTTGCTCTATCGAAAATAAATTAAAGGAAAAACTTGGAGCCCTTTCTGAGAAATGTTTTTAAATGTTGAGGCTTCGTGTAAAATATTCCAAAAAGTTAATTGATATCGGTTTCAAAGTCAAAGGGGCCGCGACATCATTCAGATCGATCGGGGAATGTCACTTTTGGTGAAAATACTGCTTACGGTTTAACCGCTAACCTTGTTGACAAACGGACAGAAATTTTATCGTAATGCAATTTTTTGGTATCAAGGATCTACTAAACGTTAATTCTGACTACATGACGTTTTAGAGGAAGTTAGTAACTAGATACAGAAACAAGATTTATCCATTTTTTTATTAACACGGCTCAGCAATACTAGTTTTTCTGTCGAAAAATTGCTGTTTCTTCCCGCACAATTACAATTATTTCTCACATACTATTTACGAAGTATAGACAAAGTAAACATTAAAGGGAAGCCAAATATCTAGGAAACGTAGGTCCAATGATGACGTTCTTTTGTTTTGCACAGTAGAGTTTAGTGAATCTTGATAACAACTTACCTTTCTCTGCACCTTCACCTTTTTAGGCATTGTCAACATCATCCTTCTGTTACGACGCGTGATTTCTTAACCTCGCCATCCTTGAAAAACTGGTTGATGCAATGAACTTTAAAAACTGGTGTTAGCGTTAATCTTCGATTTAATTGACTTAAACTATCATCACATCTATTTCTCATCTCATCATCCTGAAGTGACATGCAGACTCCACCGCAATGCCTTCTTACGTAGCATTGCCACTTCATTCTCATTTCGTTCATCTCTTTGTCGTTAGCTAGGTCAACGTCAAGCGCGCCATAACCACCGTAGTTGCTTTCGTCAGTACGTATACCATGCAAACAGCCGAGACCATCTTTGAATTCGCTGCCGCCATCGCCATCGCCACCGCCTCCGCCATCGTCGTCGGTGCCGCCGCCGATGCCCTCATCGTCTTCGCCGTCTGAGCCACGAGCGCGCGCACCCCCCTCCCCCGCGCCACCCCGCCGCGTAATGGGGCCGACCCGCGCTAAATGCTTAATCATCCGCCGGGGCCTCGCGAGAGATCCACCGCTGCTGTTCCGAGCAGCGCTCGGCGGCGCCGCGGCGGAGATGGCGGCCGGGGCGTGAGCGGCGGAGGACGGGGGAGGGGTGCTATCCGTACCACAGGCTCTGTTTCAAGACGTCGCGGCGCCGGTGGCGCGGGAGGGGGCGTCGGAGGCGGAGGGGAAGAAGAGCGGGGGTGACGGCGAGGGCGGGGCGGGATCGCCTTCCCGCTCCGCCGCCATTGTTCCGCCGCAGCCGCGCCGTCCTCCTCCCCGCTCTTCCCTCTCGCTCAGCCGCCGCCAGCGGGAGGCAGAGCGCCGTGTCACACATTAGGCCGGGAGGCTTATCCTTGAGGGTGTTACAACTATCAATTAATCCTTGGGGGAGAGGGAGTGTTTGTGTGTGCGCGAGGCGTTCCTCCCCCGCACCGAAACCATTAACTCCTCCTCCTTCTCCCGTGCCTCCCTCTCTTCTTGCCTGCGCGCCGCCGCCCCGCCCCTGCCTCCCCGCCGCTCCGCGCTGATTGCGGCTTTTGGGAGGGGCGCTCCCCCGGGGCGGGGCGCGGAGGGCGCAGGGAGGGGCGCGGCAGCAGCAGCGGCGCTGCCTCGATCTGGCCTGGTCATGAAATTAATTAGCTCCATTACTCGGCTCATTACCTCGCCTCAAAGAGGTTCCTACGAGTCACATACACGCAGCCATATTCGTATTTATACGAGCGCGGCTCCCTCGCGCCGTCTCGCTCTTCCGCAGAGGGCGCGCCTCGCTCGCTCTCCGTCTGCGGCGACGCGCTCTTGCGGCGCGCAGCCGATCCGGGGAGGGCGCCGCTGCTGTACCGGTTTTTGTGCGCGCGTCGCTCCCCCTTTTCTTCCCCGTTTTCGCTTTTCTCTCTTCGCGCCGCCGCCGCCGCCAGCGCCACTTCCGCCGGGGCCCCTGCTCTTGGAAAATCCGTTGACGGCTGCACTTTATGGACAAGTGATGATGGCGCGGCGTGACGTCACAATTTGTCGAAAACATCCGCTCCGCCGCGAGCGCTGGCTAATAGGGGCCCGAGCCGCGAAGCGCGCGGGGCTCATTAGGGTCATTTTTACTGGCGGTGCCGCCGCCACACGCGTCTAATCCACGTCTATTAGCGCTCCTCCTTTTCCGACGTCCCGTGCCCGTTGCCTCGCCACCGGAGCCGTCTGCCCGCGCGATGGCGCCATCGCCGCCGCGCGGAGAGAGCTACTTTGTTTCATTTTGTGTAATGAGCCCTGTCCCATTTGTCCGGGACACTTAGCCGCTCATTTATGAACTCGCGTGCTGGCTCGCAGCCGACCGCAGGGCCCTTTGCGGAGACGATCGGAGGAGGGGCCACGTATAGCGTGAACGTTAGTACGCATTAAGAATGTGCTTTAGTTCAAACGGTGGGCAAAGTAATATGGAAGGATCATTGAGGTGAATGTGACAAATGCTGTGAAATAAGCATTTCAATTATGTTCGTAGTCCATTAAAACACTTTTTGAAATTCGTTTTCATAGATATATAAATTTATTTTTTAAACAGAATGAAAAATATAGATTCCCTCCTTCGGTCCAATAATTCCCATACATTATGACTTCAAACAATTTAAAAGTAAACCCAATGATGGGTATGACGTAATTTAATTTACGTCAATACGTAATACAATAAATACAATAATGCGTAATACAACACGTATACAGTATTTTACGTAATGCAATAAATACTTTCCTTGTGTGGATTTGAAACTAATTCATGTAAAATGTTTATATTATATTAAAACATATTTTTCCATTAAAAATGGAAAATATTAATAAAAATATTGCATTTTAGAATTGTTGAAGCGACTTAGAATTTGTCTTGTTTAAATTGAACGTTTGTCGGGTGTTTCGCTGCTTCAAAATGTACCTTGTCATGTTTAAATGTTTATTTTGACCGGTGCCCACAACTACTCATTTTAATATTTGAAGTACAAGCTTTATTAGAGAACTTTTTTGTTTCGTACAAAGATATTCAGCATTTAATTAAGAATAAACTTCACTTTATTATTATCGTAACATCAATCAACCAATCCATCAATCAATTCATTTATTACAAATATACCCCACAAATTTTGTCATAGGCTCCATACATGCTATTCACATTATTTTAAAAAATACAATTCTGCACCTTCGCAGCAAGATTATGGTAATCCACAAGAAAATAGTTTTGAAAAAAATTAGAATTGAGTATTTTATTTTTTCACAAATTTACGTGAAAATATTCAAAACTACTGCGAAGAAGCCCTTTAGTTATAGAATTCATTACTTTCGTTACAAAACATTACTTTTCCATCGCTCTCAACCGTAGATCAATTTTCAATATTATTGCCCTGAAGTAAAATCAGTAGTATTTCCACTTTTTGTGTTCTGTATTTCCCCCTTTCGTTGTTTATTATTATGCATTATATTATTACGTTTCATCACCATACCAACAACTGGTATTGCACTACATACACATTATACAATACGTATGCAGTATCACAATTACATTTGATTATACGTCTTATACAATCCCAATCCTCTACAATTCCCGTCTCAACTTCCTTCAATTCAATCATAAAAGTAATGAAGTAATGAACATAAAAGTATTCATTTTATGATCATTATTCTCTATCCTATTGAATTTACATTTATTTTTCTCATTATGTTTTATACTTATTTACTTAACTACATTATAACGTTACTACTTTACTTTCCCCACCCTTATTTACTTGAACGATGAATTTGAATACTAGCTTCCACCCAGATAAACGTGTTTTTCAACTCGGAGTCTCTTATTCAGAACAATTTCCTTCAGAGTTTTATAAACAACAATCTAGGGAGTGCATGGTTTTGTAGTTGGCGGTGGTTCTTGAGTACCTCTGCGATCCTCAGAGCAAAACTGGCGGTTGCGTAACTACTGGTAGGGCCTCCTTTTTCGGGCGGATCGAAGGCTAGAGGTCAGACTACAAAGTACTCTGAGACCCTCAATGCCAGTGTCGGCGAAGAAGACCTTCAAGAGGGCGAAAATGCCGGCAGAGGCGCTTCAAAGGGTAAATCAGACTTTTAAGCTGTAGAGGATGTAACTCATCTTCAGGAACTTACTTTAAACAAAAGCATGCGATGGGGAGGCTGAAATGTGGCGGCTCCACCACGAAAAATATCAGAACGACCCGCCTAATGCAGATGAAACGTTTGAAGCTGGCGCTTTTCAGACATCCGGGCGGATCGATAAGACGACCTAAGGAAGCTAAGGGCAGACGACAATGGAATTATGGAAAATATCAAATTGCAACAAGGAGCATGGTAAGCTTTGGTAATGAAATAACTATTAAATTCAGGTTTTAAAAAACGAAAATAAAAATTGCTGTTGTAACAGAACCGAAGAAAAAATTAAAAGAAACAAAAGAATGAGACAATTACATAATGAACTATAGTGGAGTAGAACACAATATCAGCCAAAGGGAGGGGGAAGTGAAATTAATTGAAAATATACTTGTACAGCTATGCTTACAAAAATGAACGATTGTTGTAGATCGGCTAAAACTTTGAGGGTACGTAATCCTAATTGGAATCTACGCGCTTGAAGAAGGGAACAAAGAAGAAACCCAAATATGTCACGAACAACTACAAATCGAGACTAATGAAGTTAAAAAATGTGATTCACTTTGTACCTACTGGAGACCTGAATGCTTTAATCGGAAAGTTACCAATTCCTGAAGTCGGGATATGAGAGTATTCAGGAGTAGCCGATCTTCTAGATAAATACCTTAAATAACAATGGACAGGTGCTGATTCAATTTTGTCCGTTTGACGGACTTATTTTTTCTCGAAAGAAAGATATACACAAGCACACTTGGACTGAACGAGGACATCGATTATGTTATTCACATTCGACTATGTAATTGCAAACAAGAAGCCAGCCAAGTTAGTGCAAGATATACCAGGAGTACTAGAGATGTTTTCTCGGATCTTCTAGTAGTAGCAAAAACTACATTGCCAACCTTCTGAAAAAAGAAAATAAGCAAAACCATAACGAAAATGAAGTCTTCAAGGGGTATTTAGTTCACAAAGATTCAATAAAATATACCAGTAAAGACTATAACAATATTTACAAAACATAGTTACTTCACACGATTTAAATGATGAATGCAAAAACATAAACTTGTGGTGCAACAGAAAGGTATTTACTTTCTCGTACTAGTTAGTTTCGTAATCTCCTTAGTCTGGACAAACTTTTCGTTTTGTCCCACCTTCTTCTCAGCTGCTACCTATCGGCGCTTAAAATGACTTTTTCCACATTTTCTCAAATTTTTGATTGGCCAGTAATAGAATCGAAAGACGATTTATAAATATTATAGAAGAGTAAAACTGGATCCTATGTATAAATTTTCATTGAAAAGTTCAGCGCGATTTTTGAGAAAATGTTTGAATCGAAAATTTGACAATTTGAGCTCATTTTTACAGAAAAGTTCATAAATTATCATTTTAAATATGGGTACTCACGAAATAAAACCGAATATAATGTGTTTATTAATGACATGAAAGATATATAAAAAAGTTTCATTCGTGTAACTTTGAAGAAGTCGAATTAATAGATAAAAATTGCATTTATTACATGTTATTAAGAGCATTTACCACTATCAGTTCAAAAAATTTAATGAAAAATTTCGAGCCAGTTTTAAGAAAATCTTGTTTTCAAAATTTCCTTTATTTCATTTAAAATTGCACGTAAACTACTATTAATTTGGAAAAAATGCACCTGAAATTAATTGAAGAATTATTTGTGGAAAAATTATTTCATTTAAAAAATTTTATCTTCAATAATATAGTTGTACGAGGGGATTAAGATAAAAACATTTGCATTTTCCAAAATGTCAGTGAAAATCGACAGTGAAAATAGGATCTATCCAATCTTTATGGGTGTATTTCTTTCTACTCTTACATGAATTTTTAGGGAAAAAATTGGAGCCATTTTTCAGAAAATTTTGAAAATGTTCCAGGGGATACGTGAAAAGTACGCCCAAAATTCAAATAAATCTTTTCAAAATTGTGGAGTTTTCAGTTGAGCCAGATAGATTGGAGGGTACTTATTTTGAAAAACAATTATTATTACGAATAGTTCAAACGCTAGTGTGATTCACAGACGAATGGACAGGCGGACGTGTTTAAAAAGAATACTCTTTTGGATTCAGGGTGCAGCAAAACGTGTGTTTGTCAAAAAAAAAAAAGAAGTCGAGTTTCTGTAGCATTACTTATCTTTGTTCGCCCTTCATTACACATCATTACGAAACTACTTCTTACAAATCTCTCCCCTTCTTCATTCATTCCTCTCTCTTTATTTCCTAAACTTTCCTTCCTCATTTACACAACCGTCTTATTCACGTCATTTTCATATTCACGTCTCTAACATCTCCCACATTTCCCTATTAAGGTAAATCATCATTAAACTTTCTCCTCGTTAACGTCTTGTAACCCTAAGTTATCCTCCCCCTCCTTCCTCTCTCGGTATCTCTATCATCATTTTTCCCACCACTCCATTAAAGTATCTCGGTTTACTGCATCTCACTATTTCCTTATAGGTTCATTGTACACTTTCCCATTAATAAGAGCTCCTTAGAATTTGAAAACTGAGTATCGTAGGAATGTACAGGGTTGTCTATGTATTATTATAGTCCATTCTTTTCCGACACCCTTACAAATACTTACGATTACTTAATTCGCCCCCCATACGGAGAAGTGTGGAATCTGAAATGCAAAATGTAAATATCATACTGGATTGCACGTGACTGCAAATGATAATCAGCTTTCATCAATAGAAAATAACCAATTTATTGAAAAAGTTAATTAACTTCTTTTAAAAGAAATAAAGTATAACATTCTTTTTGGTCATGACCTTTACTATAGCGCTATAGAACCTGTTATCCATGAGAATCTTGGGCGCTGCCCTGGTAAAGGATGTCTCCCCGTAGACTTCAGCAATGGGCCTCGTCCAATCTTCTTTCTTGCTACCGACCAAATCCGTATCTTGTCGCTTCTTTTCATAAACCACTATGTACACTGTTTATCCATTGGCTTTCCATCCCCATTCACCTGCTTGAATTGCTACAAGTTCTAATACTCCTTATTGTTCATTACCTAAGCAAACTCTTAAGTGCTGTTAAAATATTAGCATATAAAGTTCACCAAGTTATCATCGGGTTCCTACCATCGGAGACTAAGTTCGATTATCATTGTCCGCTTAATAAAATTTGTAAGTCCCACTTTTGGCATTCATTGTTCACTTCACATTCGTATAAAACAATTTCTGAGTTATATCTTTTGAATACTAACAACGACAAATCACTACGTCCGAACTCGCGTAAATTTTCTATGTTCAAATAAACTGCTATATGTCTGATCAGATCGCCATCGTGTCGAGAGCTCGAGCTTCTTGTATCCTTCTTCAACATGTCAAATTTTTTTTATCCTTTACTCTCTTGTTTAAAACAAAATTATGCGATCTAACTCGCAGCGTCATCTACGTCATTATTTTTTACCAATAACTCACTTTTTCACACTCCCATGACACTTCCGGTATATTAGAATGGAATTTTCTCATTCGTGTAACTAAGCATCTGTTAAGTTTGATTATCTTTCATCGTAGGCGAAACCACGGATGCTACTTATCGTCCGCTTTTGAACTAATGGATATTGTTTATATGTTGCACTCCGGTACCACAACCAGCGTTTTTTGCTAATAACGTGTTATTTTTAATAAAATTCGCTGAATTTCATATTGGTGACAATCTGGTATGTCACTATATATATATATATATATATATATATATATATATATATATATATATATATATATAGTGACCGTACTTACCTCAGTTTCCCGAATTAGGGATTCAAGTTGACCAAGCAAGTACTTACTACATATTAGAATTTTGAGTGCAAGATGTACTATTATCGAAATGATTAAGGACGAGGGATCGTTCTAGGGGGGAGCGCCGTTATTAGGAGGATGTTGGATTTGGACTTGTTACTTTTCTCATTCAATTCACGATGCACCAAGTTACACATTACAATTATTCGTTTATTCACAAAAAAATGAATAACTTTAACAACTAGACAAATCTTCATTACATAATCGCATGCTATTAACGTGATTAACATCATTACCAATCAATACTGTTTGGATTATACCTAATCATCCGGGAGCTCCAACACTCTTATGCAATAATGAAATACCAATATTCTATATCCTTCATTTTTACATTCAGTGTTATTATTACCTAACATTAACCAGTTACAATCTATCCCTCTCTCTTTGAATATTTGTGACTGTTCATCGTTATGTCCTCTCCCCACATTATGCACTCTGAAGCTTATAATTGCAATAATTCAACCCGACATTCACAAATATTACGAGCTTCGTTACATATCTGAGGATCCCGCAGTCCTGTCGTGGGAATAGAGCCGCCTCTGCTAATGTCCTTGACGTAGCCGAGCTGTGGTAGCCACCCGTCCGCCGACTGCGTGCTGTCCACGTGGTCGCTGTGCCGTACCCTGCTATTTAATTATTCACTTCCAAAATCCGGGCACGAATTCGGTCTTCTTATGGCGATGTACTGGCTCGGAGCCGTTGATTTCTCCTTATACTAATAGTTTATGGCCTACGTGCACCGCTGCACCACGTGCTTCCATATCACCTGATAATTCTTGTTCATTGGAACTCATAACACAATACTTTTAATTCATGCTTTTGTCCAATACTCCGAGTTCTCGTCTAATCACATGGCGACACTTCTACGCGTCTTTGTCTTCGACAGTACTCTATTTCATTCTCTCATGGCCCGTACACATGCTTTCACTTCACTTAATAGTTTCTTGTTCATTGACGCTCGGAACACAATACCTTTTAGTTTTATGCTTTTGTCCAATGCTCCGAGTGCTCGTCTACTCACTTCCACGCACCTTCATCGATGTTGCCCGATTTCACTCTCTCGCCTCACACACGCCACACAGCCCCGTGCGCGCCATTCGTCATGTCTCCTTGCACTCCTCCGAATCACCTGCCTCTTCTCCCCGGCCGTGATTCGTTCCCCGGTATCGTTCCCCTAAAAGATCGACTTGAACTCTTATACGCGCCAGATTTGAATTGGCAATCTCCGTTCCTTTTCTGTTTTCTGTTTGACGGCCAAATGACCGTTAGGTTATATATATATATATATATATATATATATATATATATATATATATATATATATATATATATATATATATATGACCAGTCCTCTAGCGACAGGCAAAAAAAATAATGATCGTGATGAATCTACCTACCATATTATTTAAATTATATTCTTTTTTTCCACTTTGTGTTGAATTCCTCATCCCGCTTGCAAGGATAATGCAACAATTCTGAAGAAGAGTTCTGTAAAATTTTCCTCTTTTCATACACTCTTTTTGTGGTATCTGATGTCGTTTACATGTCGTTGAATTCACTTTTATTAGCAGATCGGATATCAGCAAGGAATTCAATACAAATCGCCTTCGTTTCGTCGCCCAAGTAATACCTTTCTTCTTCTCCCATGGTTGTGAAAGGATTGTAGCGAAATGTGCGTGGTCAGGACGGAAGAGCATGCCTCATGGCCTGAGTCCTTCGTAAAATAAGGCACATTCAATTCAATTGCATTCAATACAAATTGCTTAAATGTTGCCCAGAGTGAGCATTGATTGTAGACGATTTAGGTGTGCCACGCTGGTATAATTAAGTAGGGCGCATTACTGTAATCGATACTTTGGTGAGATAGAGAAGCATGCCCGCTAAAGTAGAAACATTTGTTCTGAGCATTTGTTGTGAGTCTTGTGTTTAGTGTCCTTTATAGTTACCGACATGGGCGAATGCAGAGTGGATGGGGGTTAACATCGTACATCTACCGACATTTCCCCAACGTACTAAGAGGAAATAGTTTGTTGTTTACGAAGAGGGTGATCTTGAAGTTTCCTAAGACACATCAACATTCGTAAACATTTGGTAGGATAATTCTGATACTTTCACACTTAATCAAATCTACAATCAAAATTAATTAATAATTATACAGATGTCAAATCCGCAGAAACGGCCGATATTCCATATTGTATTCCAATCTGCCCGAGAAGTAATAAAAAAATCGATTTTAACATCAACAAGATACTGAGCCTCGAAGATGACTCATGGGTCCCATAGGTAATAGCTTCCTGGAGTCGCCGTCTGGAGGAGAATTCTAGAGGCCGGCTGCTCTGATCGGTAGTTTTCCGTGGTTTCTCCGATCAACACCAGGCGAATGCCGGAGCAGTACCCTAACAAACGGGCCACGGACCGCGCGCGATCTGTCCTTCCTCTTCCTTGTCCTATTCTCTCCCCTTACACACACACTTACACTGAACTACCACATTCCGGGAGACCGGTCGGGAGCCTTGTCCCGGCGGTGCCCCACTGGTCAGGGGGAAACCCCACTAGCCGACGGTAGGTCGGCGCCGAATCTCACCATCCAGCGGAGGAAGTTCATCATCTCCCGAGGAAAAAAACGTGCACTATACTAACGGGACTAATGACCCAAGCAGTTGACGCCCCGGAAACAAGAAAAATCAATCAATCAATCAATTTAAAACCGTCTCATTTTCAGTAGCTGTGTGACGAAGAAAGGCTCAGGCAGGCAGAGTTTGACAGTTACATTGAAGGTAATACGTCATGTTCGTCACATGTCTCTCTTACCCCCAAAGCGTGGGAAGTAGACCAGCCCCAGGCATGAGGGACACGGCCGGCCAAGTTAGCTGGCCGGCAAAGTCGGACAATCGACTTCATGTTAAATAGGTACTACATACAAGAAGAAACTCAATGATGTAATTCCATGAATTACATTCCAATACTAGAAGGAGACTATCGGTTGAATCTACAGGCTTAATATGTGTGAAAGAAAAAGCGATTATAATTTCTTATTTTCCAGTAACGTTATTACATTAATTTTTCCCTGCTGTTATGGTATTTCAATTAAAATGTATGTAAGATTTTACATAATTTAAACATTTTATTATAAAAAGTCAGGAGACTATTTTGAATTCATATAAAAATTAAATCACAGTTGTTTCATGTTTTAAAATAAATGTATCTAATTGCGAAGCCGTAATTTTATTTTTTCCCCTGAAAGTCACTAGCCACATCACAGACTATCTACACTTATTAACATTATCCTTTGTATAACTTGAAAATTAATTTTGTATGCAGTACTGCCTGTCCCAAATGTTTAAGAAAACTTCCAGAATTTTTTAGAAAAATATGCGGGGTTCATTTAAAATCTCTGATTTTAAATATTGGGCAAAGTAACGGGTGATCTGTGAAATTACCATTTTGTGGCTTTTGACTATCTCAGATGTTCGCTTAAACTTCCTTCACACAATTCAAAAACAAATTTAATCAAAAATGGAGCAAGTTTTTTG
Organism: Teleogryllus occipitalis; assembly: GCA_011170035.1. Classification (NCBI taxonomy): domain Eukaryota; kingdom Metazoa; phylum Arthropoda; class Insecta; order Orthoptera; family Gryllidae; genus Teleogryllus; species Teleogryllus occipitalis. The sequence goes on along the minus strand of BLKR01000437.1, from coordinate 167,376 downwards.
AAAATGTTGAATATGTCCCAGCGGCTTCGTGCACAGTACCCACAAAATTAAAATATCAGTTTCAAATTCAAGAGGCCGCAACATCAGCCAGCTCGATTAGCGAATATCTACTTTGGGGGAAATCGAGGGAAAAGTTGCTAGCGTTGTTCACAGACAGACGGACGTTTCGCCGTCAAGCGATTTTTTGGTATTAAAGACCCACACAACATGTACGATTATTGTGGCTACACCGCGTGTTAGAGGATAACTTTCTCTCTACTGCGTAAGTGATAGCGAGAAAGTAAAAAAGAGTAGTTTTTACGTAATTTTTTTCTTGAAGTAAAAGCAATTTAATTCTTTTTCTCAAAACCGGATCCCAATTTTCTCTTTCAATATTTTCCTCGGATGGAGCAAAGGACACTTAAACATGGTACATGTATCATTTTCGTTTAACTCCCTAAATTTCCGAAAATTGAAATATAAATAATGCGCAAAATATGTATTGTTGCAGCACCACAAGTTCTGTTTTGCTACTAGAAGACCGAAAAATGGAACAAATGAAAAAAAAAATTAGGCGCCGATATTTAACAGTTGGGAAGAGTGTTGGGACAAAACCGAAAAGCTAGCTCAGGCAATAAGATTAGCAAAATAACTAGTACGAGAAAATCTGTGCCTTTCTGCAGAACCATTCGTTTCCTTTTAGCTCGCTATTTTCAAGATGAAAAACAGATTAAATATTAAAATGAGAACACTCACGTCGATGCCACAAATGTCACTCATTCCAATTGACAACCTTCTATAAAAAATTAAATTCATAACAAAAACATTATTAACTTTCGTTTTGATTTTTTAGTTAAATTAGATTTTCATTGACCGATTTTCTTTATTTGTCCATGATGATTCCAGTTTGCTAAAGAAGATTTTTTTAAATTATCTATTGAAGATGAATTGTTCGATAAGATCCTATCACTCGTTCATGAATGGTTCTAGAATGTTCAGTGCCTTAGAACCTCAAACTATTGGCAAACTATTTCACTCATAGTTTTCACAATAATACACAACAATTTATGCACAAATTCATTGCGTTAATGTAAGAAATATTTTTTAAATTATATGCAATTAATCTACATTTAAATATGTCCAATTTATTTGTATTTTATTAAATAATACTCGTGCTAGATTACTTTACGAAATCACCAACTGAATGTGTCTCTATGTAAATATGTGTAATCTGTTCTGAATTTCGTGTGTCATGTTAAGTAAACATATTACACGTAAACAATTATTAGCAGTTCTATCATGTAGACCTCCGCGCAGCCTGCGGATCGCTGAATTAATATCAGCAAAGCTTCCGCAAGGCCGAGCAATGAAGCTCGTTTACATTTGCTTCAATAACACGACAACAACCCGTATATTGCTGTCCGTCGACATTAATACTCATTGGTCGGAATAGACTATCTTCGGGGAGGGTCGTTGTCTAGGTCAGTTTTAATTGTTTGTTTTACTTTCTCTAATACGTGGTATGGAGGAAGTTATGTAATTCTACAAAAAAGATTAATGGAATTTGGACTGGACGCTTTGCAGGTTTTTCCAAAACGTCAGTGTGTTTTAAACAACACAAAAATGGCTCCAGTTTTGTCTTGAAATTATTTGCTCGAGCAGATAGCTGTGTGGTTATATAAGATATCTTGAAAAGGTATTTTCATTAAAACTTCTGAATTTTCGAAAATCGAGATCGTTCAACTTTCATTCAAATCTGCATTAAACATCAATTATTGTAGCTAAAAATGTTTCAAAGCGTTTTTTCTTCAAAAGCCCCTAAAAATTGATTGTATACTTGTTTTAGAACATTGTGTTGGTGTTTAATTCTGCAGCAAATCGTGTTAATTTTGCAAATACGTATCGTCCACATTTTTGATAAAACTTTTCCACTTTTTCTGTTTAAACTTTTTCTTGTCGAGTTTACACTGATTTATATGGCATAAACGTAACATTTTTTAATAATTTTTTGAATTCTCAAAACTTTCTCAAATACAGTGTATTTCGAATTTCTGGCGTTTTCTAATAGATGTATTTCATTGTTAAAAATTTTTATACACAATAGCTTCAAATGATATCGTAATGAAATATTTAGGGATTCCAAAAGGTTTCATGTACAAGAGATCCAAAATAGTCTATTTTCGGAAATGTTAAAACACAATTTTCTTAAAAACTGCTCCAAATTTTTTTCTCGAAAATTTCCATGTTTAAAAAGGGTTTCCTCTCGATAATATTTCAAAAGAATCATTTACAGTTCGAAATATGTATGAAAAATGTTAATGTTTTATCAAACACATCGCACAAAATATGAAGCGCGTGTAAAAATATCAATCTTACTTTATCAAAAAGTAAATCATTAACTTCTTTTGTTAATAAATGGTCACTGATAACACTTTTAATCTCTAATTATATTAAACGTAATTGCAAACGTACATGCTTGCATTGAATTATTAAAATAATAAACAATTAAAAAGCATGTAATGAGGCGACAAATATCACAAAGTAGCAAATACTATTTTTGATATTTAAGAAATTAGCTAGTCTAGTCTTTTATTAGTGAAATAATTTTGCACATTTCACTTTGCTGCATAATTTTATAACCGTTGTGAGACGAGATCCACTCCCGATGAGTTCGGGGCCACTTCAATCGTACTTCATCGGAACCCCACCGCCGGAATAGACCAGTAAAGGCCCGGGGGGTACAATCCCACCGAAGGCGGTGCTTTGCCCATCTCCATTTCATTTAAATAACTGTTTTGGACTGGAGATTTATAAGAAACTAGTAATTACAAAGTGTATTTAAGAATTCTCTCTTTGTCAATAAACGTGTTCCCGCCTCTTATGTCGGGTTCCACTTTTAAAATTGCATCTCTGTGTATTATTAAAATAGCGAGTAGTCGTAATGCATCCCTTCGACCCAGAACACCCAAACCCTGAGTTTCTCAATGCCGGAGCAGGATGGCAGACAAGATGTACGCTTGGCGCCCAAAATACAAATTTCGCGTGTGTGCCCTGTCATTCATCACTTGCCGAAGCACTCCGCGTTTGACTGTATACCGTCTCTGTAGTGGCTTCTCACTGGTCATTACACTGTATAAACATACATGGTCATTTTCAATAGCTTATTTGTCTTTAACATAATGAAATCGATACTTAATATCCATCTGGTATATCTCTCGATGATGGTCAAGTTATCAAAATTGACGTACTGAAAAAGATAAATTGTAAGGAAAATGCTAATCAATTTGTGTTATTCAACTGAACACATCTTATTTTGAATTATCCAACTAGACCTCACCAATGTGTAAGTACAAACCATAAATATTACTTGAGGTAATCACGCAAGACTTGTTTGAATATGGAAGTCACTAGTAGAAAACTCTAGGCAATTCTCAGTTTAGGGACGCTCATGATTAAAAGTTAAAAATTGTGCGGTATGATCATCAAGAAAGCAAGGAAGAAATTTTCTTCAACAATCGAAGCTCGTAAACTTCAGGAGACTAACGACTGTTTTTTCCTCGATCTGAGAGAACACGTAGCAAACTTTGCTCTCTTGGCTTAACTTTCCTTCCGTGTATTTTCGAAAAGTCTGCGAAAGAAAGGCTGGTATTGCGCAAGAAGAGATAAGTTCGCAAACGATCCAAAAGGTGAGAGAAAAGGTGAATAATCTTCCCCGAGAAAGCCTCCGTTGTTGAGTCAGCTAACAAGGAATGGCTTCGGCTGATTGGAAAAGCCCTTCAATCTGTTGTGAAAATATTTTTCAGAGCGAAGCCACAGTAATTTCAAAAAAACAAACTGGAAAAGCCTTCTTTATTCGCGTTTGTTTATTCAATAACACTAAATATAATCCTGCACTCAGCTATCGCGGACCAATTTTCATGCACAAACTTCGACACGCTTTCGAAGCCAACGAACCCCGGGGCTAGTCTGTGGGCAACCCTTGCTTATTTGGGAGTCTTTTAATTACGAAAGCCGCCGCCAGGCCGCGGTGGCAGGGTGACCGCGGCGCGCGCAGCCCACGTGTCCGTAATCACGCTGGAAGCGAGCCCCGCCCACCGGACCAATAGTGGGGGGCTGCGGGCGAGTGTTTGTAATTTCTCATTAAAATTGCATTATTTCCCGGCATTCAGTGCGCGACCGCGTCGCGCCACGCCGCTCTGCCTCCACCCCTGTCACCGCTGCCACCCTCCCTGCCTGCACCCGCAGGCCCCCAGCCCTCAGCCCTCCCTCTCCTGTGGTAACTTTGTCACCTCCGGCCGCTCTCGCCTGCTTCCCCTTCCTCGTCCTTAGTCTCGGTGGTGCGTTGGCCTCCCTGATGCAGTTTACGCACGGCTGCCTCTGCTTCGTCTTCGTTATTCCCCCTTTTCCTATTTCCACTTCGTTATTCCCCCTTTCCTGCATTTCGCATTGGGCTCTGCTGCCACCATCCTCCCGCTTATCATCTACCCCTTCACTAAATCTTCCAATTCCCAAAGCGAAGTTGCATCAACTCTTTGATTGTTGTACCCCAATTTTTCTTGTTTCGGACTCTAGGATATTTGCCTGTGGCCCCCTCCCTATAATCGCTTTCTTTCTCAGGAACAACACATACCGTCACTACCATCTCCTGTGATATATACATGCATATCTCATGATCCCCATCGTATCTGTCGTCGCTAATATCCCTCTCTTGCCCCTTATTTCACGTCCACAATTATCTATCCTTTCGTTGTGGCCGGCACCACTTTCTCCCGCGCCTTGCCACCTCCGCCCCCGCCCCCCGGCCTCCTCGCTTGCCCGCGCTGTGGCGCCACCGCTGCCGCGCGATTTTAACGAGAATATGAAAACGTGAAGTGGGCGTGCCTCCGCCGGACGCAGTAATGAGATCCCACTCCTTAATTAAGCGGCGGGCCTCACAAAGGCCGCTGGCTACCGACCGACCGCCACCCCCACCCCCGGGCGTGTGTGTTTGTGTGCGGGTGGCCCAATTTTTTCGGCTGCGCGCTCGCTGAGTAGATTCGGCAAATGAGAGCCGCGACCGTGGCGGCGGCGGCGGCGAGGACCGTGTGGTAGGACGGCGGCCGCAGTCGCGGCTGAACTGGACACGCAGTCGTTGCATTTCTAGGAATGCTTGTGGGTATAGAGAGGTAGAGAATTAAGTGATGCAAATGGATACACAGTGGATGGATAATTCACCCGAAAAAGTGCGAATGAAGCATGTTACATAAGTGATGGATTTAAGCAGAAAGTGTATTTGGTAGCAAATACATAGAATTTCAAAGCGTTTGTAATAACATTTTCCTCGTAATAACATTGTTAGAATTATCTACGTATCAAAACATGAAATAATAAAAACTGTCGAATCAAGGAGAAACATGTTTATTTTTGGAATGGATAACACAATGCGAACAAATGTTAAAAATTTAGAAGCTACGAAAAGCAAAAAGTAAAATATTGCTGAATGGGAGAGAATATTTTACTTTTTGAATTATAAACCATACATTCAATGAAACTATGAAAATTCATCTTAGTTACTGCAGAATACGAATAAAATTCAGATGATGAAACAGATATCACAACATTTATTTATATTTTTCATGGAAAGCCTTTACTGAACCAGAACACCAGACATCTCATGATGCCTGCTGATTTACATAAATTCGAGCATCATAAATCACCTTCCAATTCTTTTTCTCTCTGTTCGTCAAAGATCTTAACAACGTTCTCTTCTGTATCCAATGAAAACAAATTTCGGATTTTTTAAATGAAAGTAGAAGGAAAAAGAAAAAATCTGAAGTAGAGCTCACCTCCATGGCAAAACAAACCCCAGTCACCGGAGCCTGCATTTAGGCTGTTGCTAAGCCTGTGTATCAACGCTCTCTCTTGCAAATTATTTTTTTAATCCATGTGCGCTTAAAATTGTGTTGCTTATGAATCCCTGTTGTATTATACTGAGATTATTCTTTTTTTAATTTTTTTCCATCCTATTCGGTATACACATTGGTTCATGCATTTTGTAATTTTAATTTCTTTAAGCGAGCTTAAAGACCTTTCATAAGGTAATTGATGTATTACGTTGATGGAACAACAGGGCGGACCTAAACTATGAAATTCAAATTGTTGTAGAGGACTCGCACAATACGATGTAAAATATATAAATTCATGAAAATTTAGGCACACAAAAATATTTTTTCAAGACAATACTAAGTTTGGAAATATGTATTCAACTGGGTACTATATTCACAAAATGTAAATAGTGAAAACTGATGGTATGAAAATCCAATTTATTACCTTTTCCCAATGAAAGTAACTAAGTGATAATTTCCTGTGGAGAGCATATCCATGAAACGTAGTAACTGAAACAAAAGAGATTTACATTACTCCCTATCCATATTTGCCGTACTTACACATCAGGAATGCATTCAACTCAATCCCCTAGGACTGGTTTGTCTATGGTTTAGTGTATCTTGGAGACAGAAAAAAATTAATCTTTATACTATCCTTAAGAGCATGCCTAAAGTTTGGTTGTTAGCAACTGTTGTACCAATGTTTAAGACTAGTGACATATCTGTTTTATCTAATTATAGACCGGTAAGCCTTACGTCAGTTATATGTAAGCTAATGGAACATGTTACAACTGGCAACATTAGACAAGAATGGAAACAAAAAGAACGACTGAGGGACAGCACACCTTTAGGAATGTTTTTTATCGGGAGATTCTCATCATCATTATTTCATGATATAACAAATGATGTTGATGATTGGAAGGTGAGCCCAGTAATAATATATTTTGCCAAGGCATTTGACGGTCCACATGATTAACAGGTTCGGAAATTACTGCATTCGTGTATTGACACTTGAGTTGTGGTGTGGATTGATGAACTTCTTAAAGATAGGAAACAAAGTCGGAGTTGGCGAACAGTTTTTATCTTTAGTAAAAGTAGCTTCAGGGATCCCTCAAGAAAGTGGCCTTTCCTCTTCTCTTATTATTGGACTTCTCCTTTACCTCGCGTTCGTGAATGGCCTGCCCGTCAGTTTATTTTCAAAGGAATGGTTGACTGTATATCGAGTTGTTCAATCAAAAGTAGACGATGATGCAGGGTGATCTAGATTGACTACATTTTTGGGCGGAAAAAATATTTTGACGATAAATTGTTCGAAATGTAAAACCATCAGGTTTGGTAGGAGTCGCAATTACAGCGAAACTCAATACCGTTTAGGCAATGATAATATTCCATTAGTCTTGCCTTGCCTTATAGGTATCTGGGAATAATTTTTGACAGCAAATTCGTTTGAGAAAATCGTGTAAACTTTGTCCAAGGGAAAGCCTAGATGTCTTTGCATTTGATTAAGCGTATACTCAAAAAGAGGATTCTGTGAAAGTGAGATAATTAGCTTACTTATTTATTGTTCGTCCATTAATGGAATACGGAATGGTTTGTTGGGACCCTTATAGAAATTTACAGAAGGAAAATAGTAATACAATACAGAGAAGTGCGTGTAAACTTATTTTCCAAAGCAATAGAAATAAATTAGAAAGGGATTCTCTAGATATCAAGAGAATTGAAGCAAGACGCCGTGCTTTATTGAAAGTCTAAGCCGGTTATCCAGCATGGAAAGTATCTACATCCTGGTCAAAATATCCACGTACTTAAGTAGTGAGGATCGCAAGCACAAAAAATCAGTTCAGATCACAGAGAAAACGTGTAGAAAAATTTTCCTTTACAGATAGAACAAAAAGGACTGGAATATGTTGCCTGTGACAGCTTTTGAACCAGTAAATTAATGAATAATATTTATAAACTTTATTCATTAGTAACTTAGGCTTATTAAAAGAGTTATTATTATTATTATTATTATTATTATTATTATTATTATTATTTTTATTAAACCATTGATTTATTAAATTCACAATATAAACTTAGTGTCTGTATTAAAATGTGTGAAGTGTAGTGCAATACAAAAAAGAAAGCGAATTGAAGTGCAAGCGTTATGAAGTGATTTGGAGTGCAGTGTAGTTAGAAAGTCGTGTATTTATTAGTTTAAAATATCTGCTTAGAATAGATATAAAATGTATAGTTATTGCTATTATTGTTATCATTATTGACAATGTTTTAATTATTTTAAAATAATTAAATTTATAATATACGAGTATTATATATTTTGAATTGCAATATATGTAAAATGTAGTGTTCTGCTGAGTTCAGGTTGCACAAACCTACTTGCAGAAATAAATTACATTATATATATTGCGTTTTTATATTACTTATTTATTGCGTATATTTTTATTAAATCTGTAAATTTACAATCTGTTCAAAACAAGAATAATAAGTAAATATGCTGTCAAAATTACAATCTTGCATGGAGAGGTCACCCACTGGTGATCTTGCTTTATCATATTACACACTTGCCACAAGCACATGTTGACAAAACATTTGATGTTTGACTTTATTACAATGTTAACAATATTGTAATTTTAAAATCTATTTGCCAAATTGAATGGTTTGAACTTTTTCAGTCTTTTTACTTCTAAACTATTGTCCAGTAAGTTTATGGCTAAAACATTATTATGGTTTTCTTGTTTGCTAACATATTTATGGCTAAAATTTTTAATTTCTTGTTGTACTTTTGGCATGTTAAAATCATTATGTAGCACATCGTTTCGGACGTTCCAAGGAGTACTAGCAAAGTCTCTCAGACCTTGGATTGGAATTTCTGTATGATTTGAATGTTTCACGTGCATGTTGAGCCCCAGAGCTGTATACAATATATCCAGATTGGTTTCAAGAATGACTTGTATATTAATAGTTTATTGTCTGTAGTCAGCACAGATTTTCTTCCTATATTGCGTTTTTTATATTGACAAGTATGTATACATATATTGATTTTTTCGTGTTTCCGGGCGCGTCAACTGCTTTGGTCATTAGTCCCGTTAGTGTAGTGCATGTTTTTTCGCGGGATATGGCGGTGATCTTCCCCTGCTGGATGGCGAGATCCGGCGTCGACCTACCGTCGGCTAGTGGGGTTTCCCCCTAATCAGGACTCTCCCATCAGCGGGGCACCGCCCCAGCCGAGACAAGCACTAAGCTCCCGACCGGTCTCCCAGAATATGTGGTAGTGTAGTGCATGTTAGTGTAAGTGTGTGTGTACGGGGAGTGGATAGAACATGGAAGAGGAAGGACAGATCACGCGCGGTCCGTGGCTCATTTGTTAGGGTACTGCTCCGGCATTCGCCTCGTGTTGATCGGATAAACCACGGAAAACTACCGATCAGAGCAACCGGCCGCTAGAATTCTCCTCTAGACAGCGACTGAATTCGACCTAGCTGAAAAGCTAGTGCCGAAAATCCTGCCGCCGTAGGGAGCGGGAACTTAGGACCTCCCGCTCAGAGGCACTGTAGTGACATCAGTTGATGCACTGAGCTACCGCTCCCGGTATATATACACACTTGTCATTATAAAAACGCAATTGAAGAAAAGAACAAATTGTTGGGTGTCGTTGATAAAGTGTGTAACGCGTGTGTTGTGGTGGCGCAGGGGCGGCGGGGCAGCTGGGCGCGCACGGGCCCGTCTTCCTGCTGGAGCCGCCGCCCGTGCTCAGCTTCTCCAACAACACGGGCTCGCAGGTGTCGTGCTCGGCGCACGGCTCGCCGCCGCCCGACGTCGCCTGGCTGCACGCCGACGGCTCCCTCGTCACCGCCGTGCCCGGCTTCCGGTGAGTGGCGCGCGCGGCGACGACCCAGCTCACTTCACCAAAAGAAAGTTACACTCAAATGCTAGGGTGATAGTAAACGAGAAATGGTAGGAAATGGTGTGGTGTTCACAACATTTACATCATTGAAGGGAAATTGAGGCGTTGTTTTGTCGTATTTGTTTATTTCAGCGGAAAGCATTTTTAGCCGCATTGCGGCCATCTTCATGACTACAAATTATTATTATTATTATTATTATTATTATTATTATTATTATTATTATTATTATTATTATTTGTAGAACTGAAGATGGCCTGAGAGAAGTTTTCTGCTGAAATAAACAAATACGACAAAACAACACCTCAATTTCACTTCGATAAATGAGAAATATATGCAAAAATGCCATTGTATTTATTAAATAAAGGCAGCCAAAAAATAATTGCATTATAGTCATATGTTCTGAACTATCAAAAGTAAAAATTCTCACCAATAAAACAAATCAATCATGTGTTCCATAAACACAATTTTCAGTTGAGTTCAAATCCGGGTGTCGCGAGATTCGAACTGAAACATCCGTATAAATAATTCTGAATCCGCGTGGGCAGAAATGGAAAAACTCTGCAGCCTCCAACCATGAAAGAGGTGTCTGTGGTTTCCGTAGTCTTTCAAGAACTTGGAGAAAATCCAAAAAGCATCTGTATTAACTACATCTACTTTCAGATCAACAACATATAATTTCCAATGTTCGCGGGTATTTAAAGAAAACAATGTAGACTTTGAGGATTTGCAAATGGTTATTGAATGTGGTTTCGTTAAATGCTCCGGAAATCAGTGAAAAGCAAAAAACATTGAAAGGTTCGATTTTTACAGAAAAATGTAAATTTTGATTTTGTTATTGGAGCGAAATTTTCTTTGCGTGAGTATCAGAAATGTTTAACTTGTGTGTCGTCTTATGCGTCATAAATACGAGTTTTAAGGATACACGCTTTTCTAATTCATATTGCGTATTTCGAGCATTTATTAGTCAAAAGTAGCTCTATTATTATTATTATTATTATTATTATTATTATTATTATTATTATTATTATTATTATTATTATAGTTAGGGATTAATTAAGCCAAATTTATCTTTCTATTCGGACCATGCTGCAATCTCATTTGTACCCCAATATTTGCCCAAAAATTCCAAGGCCAATATTACAAACATATTTGTAACTGAATTCGTGGGTGATTAAGAGATTTTAAAATTAAAAAAAGTCGCGTGTTTACTTTCAATATAATATACAAACATGTACGAGTATGTAGAGTACGAATGAAGTATACTTGCATTCTGTATTTTCAGTAAACGTTTGGTACCTCTGTCTGCCCTAATTCAATAAAATTAGTTACTTTACAAACGCAGATATTTGAGAAAGATTTACTGTACAATTTAAAAACTTGCATGGATTTGTGAAGAACAAACTTACCGTATGATTACGCAATAAAATAAAGTTTACCTGTACCCTTTGTCACTTTCTCGCCTAATTCTTACGCAGTATAAAGAAGGTATTACACTTCTGCGGGAAAAATGGGCGATTTGGGGACAGAAAAGTCCTTATTCCCTGGCTCTGGTAACGAAAAAGTGGATAAATCTAATTCTTATATGTGGAAAATTACTTCCTTTAACTCAAAATAATTATAGAAATTGTCGTTGCCAAAAATAATATTACCAGCGCTTTCCAATACACCACCGCTAATCCAATATTCCTCTGACTTGTTGTGTACTCAGAATCTACGTTTGGTGTGTCCTTGATACAGAAAAATCGACTGACGGAAAAACGTTTGTCTGTCTGTGTCTCAGTCCATCCATCGGTCTGTGAACAACACTAGTCGCTAAAGCGTAAGTAGGATTTTCAATAAAATTGTTTTTTCCTGATTGATCTGACTGATGTCGCGGCCTCTTGAATTTGAAACTGATATTTTTATTTTTTAGGTACATTACAAGAAGTCTCAATATTTTGCAAAGTTTTTTCAAAAATGGCTCGAAATTCTTTCTTTAAATTTTTCCCCTGATAAGTCAAAAAACTTGTAAAATATGTCCTATGTCGCAATTTCTATGAAATTTTAGAAGTATCTTTAAACATTACGTTTCTAAAACAAATTAGGCTAGAATAGAAAACTTGTACTTCATTATATTCTCGAAAAAGTTCCTTTTGAGTATTCGAACTAAGAATCTTTACTCGCGTTCTTTTAAAATGATTTTAGTAAAAAATATCATTGAATTTTAACGTGGTCGAATACAAAATGTTTTCACACCATTTGTGCACAATACATGAAAAATAACTCTCATTTATTAAAGGACCCATTTAGCTCCGATTTCTACTTTTGGCGTTGAATGGTTTGCGTTAAAAACAGGAACGAAATAACGTGCACTTGACATGAAAAATGTTTTAATGGATTCTAGAATGGTATTTTAAAACATTTGTAACTAACGATATAAATACTGCTGAAGAAAATTAAAAACCAGCATTGATGTTATAAGTTGTCATTGTTTCAAAACACTAATTATATAAAAAATTATTGAAAGTTTACATAAATACCTTCTTGTTAGAAATTGAGAATTAGCATAATCAAATATTCACATTTTTCATTCAAAATAGAAAAGGTGTCATTAGTTTTGTATTTTACAGTCTTCCTGGATATCTAACAAAATTATTAACATCTTTCAAATAGGCAGAGACTGCATAATTTTCCGTCGATTTAAGTGTATATTCGACGTGTCGACTGTAAAGAAAATTGTATTTATTTTCAACCAACTTAAACATGAAAAGATAACGTATCATATGATTACAATAAAATACAAAAATAGTCGTTGTGCGAAGGTTCCTCCGCCAAAGTCTGTTGCCTGTTGCTCAACGGAAATCTTGTGGCCCATAATCTGGAAACTACACGTATCACGATTTGTACCCATACTGTAACTAGTTTCCTGTCTGTTGTTAATTAAAGAGGAAAAGTTTAATTATAACCATTCCAAAATTTAGTCTTGCACTGTACCATTCAAATATGTTCTGATTTTTTGATCATATTTTAAAATATTTACTTATACACTTGTCCAATTCTATATCAAATTGATGTTGAAATGCAGCAAATAATATATTTCACTTACTTCATTTAATATCTTTAAAAACCTTTTATTATTCACATGTTTACTTTATGACAACATATTTTCCCCTACTATGCATTTTATCAAAGTTGTGACACAAATAAGCATGACCTGAATTTCAATTATCATCAAATTTAAGCATACATAAAAACGAGTCAACATAAATATTTTCAGCCCACTAAACATATAACCTCATCTGTTCATTTTCCAGTAGGGATCCATTGACTTAAGACCTTATTCCCAATGTGACTTCAAGCTGTCTTTTCCAACGAGGGTCATCATACAAAGAGTTTAAAAATACATTATAACAAAATTTGAATGAAAAGAACGAAATGGAAGTCATCTCTATCGTCTGTTGAGCAAATGTGGAGCTTATAACGGCTCTGAAACGAAGCCAGCTCCGTTTCTTTTAGTATGCTTCTGGAATACATCGATAGCAGCGTCGTCCTCGATTATGAAACGAACTTTTAATCTTCTTACTCAAACTCCGCCCATTTTTATGCCAAGGAACGTTCCTCCCATTATATAAATCGCCATCACTGGCGCTGAACAGACCAATGGAAAACGGTCGACGAAGCGTCCGACGCTCAAGCTAGCGATATCGAGAAATCGATTGGTGTTCGATAAGTCGGTTAGTGCGCGTGCCGAACGCACGCTCCTCGAGAGTCTGAAGAGCGGCCGGAAAGAAAGAGCGGAAACGACGGAAAGTGGAATTTCGCTTCCTCGAAAATATTGAATAACAAGGCGGGCGCGCGGAGAAGTTCCGCGGAGTTACCTGCAAATGAAAGACTTCGCGGCGCGCCGAGGGGCCTTCCTGCGAGCGGGTGCAAAGCGGCGGGCTGCCGAAGTTCCGGCCCGGAGGAACAGTAGAATCTGGCGGCGGCGTTCCGAGGCTATTCGCACTGCCTGCTGGCTTCCGCCAAGGCTCTTTCAGTCGCTTTAATTCGCTTCGTAGACTCTTGTTCATGGACAATTTTGAATTATACTAGATTTATCCAGTTTATCTATTTTCTCCATGTGGTGTCCGCGGGTTTTAGAAAAATTGCGACACGATTCTTCCCCTTGTCATAAGAGGCGACTAATTGCCTTTCTTTAAAAGTTAGTCCTCCTACTCATACCGTGTTTTCCTTCCAAATCCCCGGTAAGCGACGGATGGATCGGAAAGATTGCTTCTGGTACCCATTACAAGGTCTCACTTCTCATACTTCTTATCCATTTTCCTTCGGAGGAGAGGATTTTCTTTAGAGAATCAGAACATGGAAACAAATTAAATGTTATATTGAGAATTCCCGAGATGTTTGTCAAAATGAAGCCACTTCTCTGTAATAATACACTGAATTGCCTCAAAAATTGACGGTGGGTTATATCTGATCGATTTTAATCAGTGAAGCAGAAGAATGTACCTTAGAACTTGCCAATGGAAATAAGGTCGAGACATCATAAATGTGGGTACATCAAAGAATGCTTTGAATATCACAAAATGCGTAAATAACAAATGTTGAAATGATGCAGAATCTCAACACTATTCGTGAGTTATTAACATTCAATGCAAAAATTTTCCATTACGGACACATTCTGCAAGATGACCTTACCATGAGTGTAACTCGCAATTAAGGTGAAGATGGATGCATGGTGATAAATAGGAAAATGTAAGCTGTGTAGTTGCCGATCTGGAGGGCCGAGGTGGCTAAGAGCGAGTACCGACTCAGCGCTTCGGTCCGAAGGGTCGCGGGTTCGAGTCCCGCCTTGGGCATGGCTGTTTGTCCCTTGACTTTGTGTGTGTTGTCGCGGAGGGCCTCACGTTCTGCTGACCCCAGATCAGAGGAACCCGCAAGAGTGTTTGTCTAGTGTATGGTCGATTATGCGTCCCTTCGGGTCGTAAAGGGCAACCGGCTGTCGGCTGGATAAAATCCCTAGGAAAAAAAAGCTGTGTAGTTAAAGAAGATTCAATTATGGGCTGGAATTTAAAAAAAATCCCGAAACGTTTTTGCAATCTTGTAACACGGGAAAGAGTTTTCAAAAATAACTAATGTCAAGGGTTCTTTGCCGAACACAATTCTGCAGAGAATACAAATAAAACTAGAATTTATTCCCGGTACTTGGCTGAAAATCAGTAGCTCGCTGACCATCACGCTCGAACGCATCATTCCGTTATCACGAAATGCACATTGGTAGTATGTTCTCCCGCAAAAATCCACCTCACAATGAGCGACTCAACCCCACCAAATTCAAATCCGCCGTGTCACCCATCCATCAACGCCGCTCAGTCTTTCAGCAGCGCGATCAGCCCCTCGCCTGAAATATCTTTCACGAGAATTAACCCTTCCCCCCTTTCCGCATCTGTCGATAGAGGCTCAAACTTCGCAGCGGGCGGCGCACTCGACGACAGGCAGTCAGCGCCATCGCCCCCGCTCGCCCCCGCTCGCCCCCGCTCGCCCCCGCTCGCGCCACCGCTCGCCCCCGCTCGCCCCCGCTCGCCCCCGCTCGCCCCCGCTCGCCCCCGCTCGCCCCGCTCGCCCCCGCTCGCCCCCGCTCGCCCCCCCCCCCCCAGCGGAAGCGGCGCTGCCCGCACACCGGCCCCGGCGACGAAGAGAATAACATAAACTGAAATAAAGAAGATAAAATTTGTCGGAGGTGTCAAGAACACTGTTCCAAATCAAAATCGGGATATTGGGCTGAGGAATAAATACTGTGTGTATTTACGTCAATTTTTTTCTGCTTTTTTAAGGTCGAATCAACATCTAGGTCATTAGCGACCGCTATTGGAGTTAACGATATGGTGATGATGAGGGATGAAAGGACAAACACTAATACAACCATGCCCGAGGTGGGACTCGAACCCGCGACCCTTCGGTCCGAGATCGCTACGACACTACTGCCTTAGCAATCTCAGCCACTGGATTGGCTACCTATTTATTTTATGAATATTTGAAAATAATGTTGCAGAGTAGACCTGAGAATGTTTGGAAGAAATTATGAAAATTTTATTTTTTTACTCAATGGTAACTCAGTGCTAAAACTACGCTATTTTCGATTTTGTTACTTTTAGAATTACTGAATAAACACAGTTGACTGACAATAACTAGTCTCCTAGATGAAAATACAAGTTACATGGGGTGAATGATGCATTTGTAATCTCTCTGAAACGCCTTGACTTGGGTTACCTCGCTACCCAGAAGACCATCGATACGTTTTCTGTCTGCACAATGCAACACTAATATCCATATATACTTTATTTATTAAATTATAAATTACATAAAGAGATGTCTACAGGTGTTCATGCCAATAAAAATTATAAAATCAATTTGCATAGTAAATACTAATTAGCCGGCTCGAATTTCGGAAGCAGTTGTATACATGTAATTTCCAACTTACCTATGTGACAATCTGGTCCTAGGAGTGAATGATCTGAGGATCAACCCCTCGATCAGAGTGTAACCCGTAAGGGTCCCTCAGATCCTACTAATGTGCAGATACGCTTCATTTGCAGATGAATTAATTTTGAGATAAGGAAACTAAATGGAATATTGCCAATTGTAATAAATAAAAAATTCGATTTTCAACCGCTGTGACGTGTAGCTTCTTAATAATATTACGATTATAAGGAACCAATGAAACAAAAGCTTCATTTCTTTTCCAGTATTTGAAATCCTTTGGGGTGTTTATGAAAAATATTATTACAGTTGATGTAATATCACATTCTGAATGCAAATAAACATCGGATGAATTCATTAATGTCGATGTTTAAAACATTAAATATCGGACGGCTCCATTTCAAATTAATTTAATTTTCCTTTCTCAGTTAACGTTTTTCAATTTTCTGTCGATGGAATAAATTTTTCTAAATCGCGAAACATTCTCTGCGCACGCTTTCGGCTCACTGTGCATCGCTGCCGAGTGTGCCTCAGGCGAACAGATGACAGGCACACGACGATGCTCGTTCGGTATTCCAAAGGCGCCCGCGCGCCCTCTATTGATGTCACAACGAAAATATCAAACATATAATAAAAGTTTGCGGCTCCTTTCACGACGTCAATGAAAGGCGCACGTGACGGACATACCTCGCGCGCACAGACTCGCCGCGCCCGCCGTGTTTATTTAATGCGCGGGCTGGCGCGCTCGCTGTATTTTTCGTTCGGTTCCCTTTCTCGCTCGCTCTTTCCCCCGCGCGGCCGGTGCGTCTCTCTCGCTCTCGCTCGCGCCCCCGAAGCCGCGCCGCCTCCGGCCTCTCCCCCGTCGCAGCGTGGGTGTTTCCGCTCCGACATGATTACGGGAAATCCAATTTTTTTCGGTGCGCAAACTCCCTTTCAAGTTCACCACCTCAATCTCCCGCGCAGGAGCCCGCGGGGCGTCGTGCCTGTCCCGCGCCCTCCTCCTCCCGGGCTGCGCCCCGCCCCCGGCGGTGTGCCTCTGTCCTGGCGGCCCCGCCCCCTGGCCCCGCCCCCTGGCCCCGCCCCCTGGCCCCGCCCCCTGGCCCCGCCCCCTGGCCCCGCCCACTGGCCCCGCCCACTGAACCTGCCCCCTGGCCCCGCCCCCTGGACCCGCCCCCTAGCCACGCCCACTGACCCCGCCCCCTGTCCCTGCCCCCTGGCCCCGCCCCCTGGCCACGCCTCCTGGCATCAACCCCTGGCCACGCCCCCTGCCCCCATCCCCTGGCCTCACCCCCTGGCCCTGCCCCCTGGTCCCGCCCCCTGGCCCCGCCCACTAGCCCCGCCACTGGCCCCGCCCCTTGCCCCGCCGCAATATTACCGCTGGCGACACCCACCGCTCCTCTGTCACTCGGCGATCGGCCGCGGCTGTCGTGATCAGCGCCCTCTCACGCGCTCTCCGTTCCAGCTCTTCTCGTTACTGCACGCACTCTCGCACAAATAAGAGGAAACGTGCTCCAACATAACTTGTTCACTGGTTCGAACATTATTGGAACATTATTGGTTCTTCCGTCTTTTAAAGCAGACTTCCTTACACATTCACTATAATCGTTCTAGACTTTTACACACATCCCTTCCATTATCATCACGAGATCCATTACTATTTCTTTCAACATATCACTGAAGTGAGTACAACCTTCGCAATAATTTCTACGAAAAAGAACCCACAATGTGTCAGTAATATAACGGCTTTCAACATAAGACCGTATTTCCAAATATTGCATTCTATTTTAGCCATTACAAGTTCCACGTTTTCACGATAACATTTTTCACCGTTCCCAGCTGTCACGTGGGTCCTTCTTTCGACCTTTCAATTTTTCCTCGTACTCCCCTTGTCCTCGTCCTTGGCGTCCGCGCTCCGTCCCGTCGCACTGCCTATCGGAAAACGCGCACCGTGACGAGCTCTCGACGCCGCGCCGCGCCCTCTCGCCGCTGAGAGCGCGCCCTCGGCGCCCGAACCCTATACCCCGGCGGGCGCGCGCCGCGCCAGGCCGCGCCCCGGGGACTCCCACGGGAGGGGCGGGGGCGGGGGCAGCGGGGCGGGGCGGGGAGGGGGCGGGGCGGGTGCGGGGCGGGGGCGGGGAGGCGGGGCGGGGGGGGGCGGGGAAGGGCGGGGGGCGGGGGCGGGGAGGCGGGGCGGGGGGAGGCGGGGCGGGGGCCGGGCCAGGCCGGGGGTGGGACGGGGGCGGAACGGGGCGGGGGCGGGGGCGGGGCGAGGGCGGGGCAGGTAGGCGCTCCATGTTTTCGCAAGGCGAACCGAATCGAAATTTCGTTCTCGATGATTCGCTCCGTAATACGCGCTGTATTAAATATTCCTTTGCTGAAGACGTCACATTTTCTTCAATACACATGTGGATTGAGTTGGGAAAGTGGTTACAGGGCACGTCGATTGTAGAGAGAAACTGCACTCAAGAAATGTTTCGTGTGAAATAAGAATGTGAGGTGGTTTTGGTTCAGAATATTATTATTGAATGTGTCGTATCAGATGTTCTTCAAAAAGAACATTTTCAATTTGCACATTTTTTTAACCAAATGTAAATTGCTCCACAAACTGTAAGAACCATTAAATTCTCAGAAATAATATTGAAAGTAATTCCATCATTCTGGCTATTGCAAATACTCTCTTGCGTTCAGTTGAAATCATTGTTATTTAAAAAAAATTGTTGCTGGAGAATGACCGTCAGAACGTTGTATCACACATTTTTTCATTTGCTCACATGCAGAATAAATTATGTTTTTTTAATTTTAATTCCATAGACTTTTTTTCAGATTCACCTCTAATATGACCGCATTTTGCCAGACCACTTTATTATTTGATAACCCAATGTCAGTTTAAAATTCCTGGCTTTGAATAATTTTGCATTCCACCTTATTAATGAAAATAAAATATTTATATTTTCCCTTCAAAACTCGGATAATTGTTTATGCATCGTAATTAAAATATCTTATATAATTTGAGAAAAATATCATGGAAAATAATCCCACTGCAAAAGTTGTAGTTACATCACAAAATATATTTACAATGTGTTCAGCGTATTTACATTTGTCAAAGATGTTAATATTTTTGCCGTTTCTTTCAAGTTGCTTTTGTAAAGAGAAAAGCAGGTAAAGGGAAGGTTAAATATAATTATCCTTATTTTATAGAGAGAAAGAAATATAACTGTCCGAAAGAAAAGGGAAGAATGGAAAAAATGTTGAGACTGAAGGTGGTAAATTAAGTAGAGAGGCAGTCTACTAAGCTATATTTAGTTAATGTCGATGAGAAAATTCCATAACACTTTGGAAAGGGAAGGTATAATTTTATATATTGGGGCCTGTGACTAACAACGGGTTTGAACATATAAAAAAAATAATAAAATACTGAAAAAAATGTGTATTAAAAAGAGTGAAATCCAATCAACACATCTGAAAATACAAAGGAATTAGGAAAGTGTTTCGTATTTCATTTGGCAAGAAGACGTACATTTACTCGTAGAGAAAGCAAATTTGGTGCTTTTTTAATTTGTAAAATGTAGTTCCAAACAGCATATTATATATAAAAAAGTATAAAAATTATACTCTTAGACAATTTCCACAAATATACTTAACTCAACCTTACATAGAGACACTTGTTCCTCTCTTACCCTGGTATCTGAAAAGAGACAATGAAATCAGGTACGTGGTTAGATGTGTGTTTGATGTTGGTGAAAATCGTGAAAACTAAAAAATCAGACGACATTAAGAAATCACAAATTCATAAAGTAAGCTATCACAAATAATGGACCGGGCGCAATAGCTCAGTGCATCAACCGATGTCACTGCAGCGCTTCTGACCGGGAGGTCCTAGGTTCGAGTCCTGACGACGGCAGGGTTTTCGACACTAGCTATTCAGCTAGGTCAAATTCAGTCGCTGTCTGGAGGAGAATTCTAGCGGCCGGCTGCTCTGATCGGTAGGTTTCCGTGGTTTCTCTGATCAACACCTGACGAATGCCGGAGCAGTAATCTAACAAACGAGCCACGGACCGCGCGCGATCTTTCCTTTCTCTTCCTTGTCCTATCCTCTCCCCTTACACACGCTTACACTAACATGAATTACACAACCACATATTCCGGGAGACCGGTCCGGAGCGTAGAGCTTGTCCCAGCTGGGGCGGTGCCCCGCTGGCGGGGCACCATCCTGTTTAGGGGGAAACCCCACTAGCCGACGGTAGATCGGCACCGGAAAATCACCGCCAACTCCCGAGAAAAAGTATGCACTTACGGGACGAATGACCAAATCCGTTGACGCGCCCGGAAATACGAAAAACAAGGAATAATGAAAATTAATTTCAAAAATAAAGAAAGAAACAATATGGTAATTCGAATGTAGTACTTATTTTCACTTTAAAAGAGAAGAGGATGCAAGGTGCATCAGTGCAGGAATGGTGATGTTGATGCTGAGCGTAGCGATAGTGGAAAGGCTGGGCAAAGGCGCGCCCGGCAGGCAGCGCGGATGCTCTCGTCGGTGGCGGGGTTGCGGGTGGCGCCCGGGCGGGGGGCGGGGCGGGGGCGCGGGCTCGCCCGAGGTGAGAGGACGTCGCCGGACAGCCCGCCAGGCACTCGGGCCGCGCCATTGTCCTCGCAAAATAAGCCACACAATGCGGCGGGCGGGCGGGCGCTGCGAGGCGGCTGTGGCGAGCGAGCAGAGCAACGCGCCCCCTCCCCGCCCACTTCGGTCCCCCCCTGTCCGCCCACGGTCTTTGCCTCCACGTCCCCGCCCTTCTCGCCATCTTCGACTCACCCACTTCCACATTCCATTTGCCACCGCAACCAAAATCAACCGCTGTATTCACCATCGCCTTTCCATAACTATTTTGCGGCGATGGTGGAACGGTTAGCGTATCGGGCTGTTATTCCCAAGTTCGTGGGTTTAAACCCGATGGAAGGCGTGGATTTTTAAGGGCGAAAAAAATCCTTCGTACGCCTTCCTACGGAGGGGAAGTAAAGCCGGCTGTCCCATGTTAGTAGATGTACCGCATGTAAAATATCCTCAAGCCTAAATGAAGCCTCCGAGCTAAATTCAAATTGCATCTTTCGTCGCCCAAGTAATACCTTATTTCTCCCCTAGTAGGTGAGCATAACGAAATTTGCTAGGCCAGACACAAGATCAGACCTCATGGCCTATGTCTCGCCACGTAAAATAAGGCATTCATTCATTGATTCATTCATTCACTACCGTAAATTTTTCCAATATCTCCATCTTAACCTCTTCTGCAGCCAGCACTACTACCGCCACCTGTGCTTTCACATTATTACCATCGTCGCCACTATTTTCCCCATCTCGTCCTTTCGTCTCCAACAACAACAACAACAACAACAACAACAACAACAACAACAGTACCATCACAACTTCTGTCACCACAACTGCGAACATCAGCTTCACCGCAGCTCCGACGCTTCTCGTTGATGATTCTACACATCTATCTTTGAGAAATAAATATTCAAGAACAACATAGAATTTTGATGAATTTTGATGAACTAGGAATACATTAAATAATTGAAACTAGTGTAACAAAATATTCACAACGCGAGACCAGGATTGCAGTATGAGATAAGCTCTAAGGACAAATTAAATGATCCCAAATTGAAATCAATTTGTCCTTGGCCTGATGCTGATCCTCATGAAGCCTGTGAATGCCAGGTGGTCCGCCTCCCCACTCCGAGCTCCCGCTTCCACCCCGCCCTTATTGCCTCCCTCCCGAAACGCCGCTAGCGCTGCTTCCACATTCTGATAATTACTCGCCTCCGGCGGGAGTTGCACTATGCCATGCAAATTTCCCACCACAACTAGGAGCTCCGAGAATGAGAAACTATTCCACGAGAGAGCTGCGAACGTAAAAGCAAAGGAGTAATGTGAGTTGAAGGCGACACACGGAACATCTAGAAAATTTTAAGAGGAGATAGGAAAAGATAAAATACATAATTATTTGGAAATGTGTGTAACAAGAATTCTGCATTATCAAGTGAATGAAGGAAAAGCGATATTCTGCCCTCACATACATGATTTTTTTGTTTTTACCTTTGTTGCTATCACCTCTTTTTGAACAGTTCGTGCAAATCCAATGAGAATACATTTCTTTATTTTCTCATAATAAAGGATTTCAGAAATTAAGCATTTTATAGCTCTGTCGATTGTGCCTTCCATTAATTTAAAGTCATTGAGTAATTTAAAGTAACCTTTGACATTTCCTTTATATGAAACTCTCTGAAAAGAGTCATTGAAAAAATGCAATTTCTCTGGGTTTGATTAATTTTTGGGTTTGATTTTCTAGTAAAAGTGTATTTGACACATACAGCACAAAAAACGTGCAGTACAGACCATAAATGAAGGCCCGCAATAAGACATTTTTTATTGCGATTCAAGGTTTGTAAAGAAGTCGACATTTAACATATTAACATAGATTCGAAATTTTATTAAGTAAAGCCTTTTTCGAAATATCTTGCTCTATTTCCCTATATCTCTGAAGGCATTTTTTATGTCGTGCTATAGAAACACATTGAATATAAACAGCTTACCAGCTAATGTTTTCTGAACAGATTCCGTTAAATAAAATTTTTATCTTCTTTAGAATTTCTTGAATTACCTTTGATCAAAATAATTTTTTATATTCATTAGCTTTTCAAAAATAATAATAATAATAATAATAATAATAGCATTATTATTATTATTATTATTATTATTATTATTATTATTATTATTATTATTATTATTATTATTATTATTATTGCTGTTGTAGCAGTTGCAAAACAAGAAATGTTCAGTTTACGGTATTCAATGAAAAATAAATATAATCGGAATTTTTACTTCAGAGCCATATTACTTAATGAGACGAACAAAACCGACCCATTTTACCCTCATTTGAATGCTAAGAGACGCGCATGAAAATGTTCATAAAAGTCTAAAAAATATCTGTTCATTGCTTCATTAAGCTTTTATCTCTCGCTGGGACAGTTAATACCGCAATGTTTTATTCCATGGAAACGAACACAGAATAGATAATTAACTAATTTAATACATTCAATAAGTTCCTCAAATTAACCCTCTCCGCCAGAAATTGTTATGGACTCTGGGGAAAACTTATTTAACCCCTTCACAAAAGCTCTAGTTTCTTAATGGCTCTTAAAGAGAAACAACGAGAATTCAGAAAAGCCGAGACCTTTTTGTGAAGACGGATTATCGCCCCGACTCCCAACGTTTCCTCTTTGTGGTAAGTCTATTTTACCCTCCTTCCCCCCAAACGCGACGGGTGATAACTTCTCGAGGTTTCAAATAAATGGGTTACTTTGAAGTTGCGAATGTGGCGACTTCTGCTTCAACTTCAGTACCCGCAACTTATAAGCGACTCTGCAGTTTGATGCGCTGTTGCCAAGCATTGCTACGCACCTACCTACATGAGAGATAAATGAAATCTCAAAACATTAACAATTACGGATATGCGATGACACGTCTTGATATCATGATTGAATCTTTTGCCACAACCGAACCTTATCGCCTCCCAAACCGCGTTGAAAACTTGAAGTGACAACTCAGAGTGGCTTAATTCTCCGTCGGGCCTATCTGCAGTGCAGCCGCGGCTCTACCCACAACATTGTCGAGAGGTAATAAAATTCCGCCTTTTCGACCTCGAAATGTTCGCGTAAACGATACACGCAAATTCACGAGCCGGGCTCTTTAACCCTCTGAGTTTGCGCGATGTGTGGTTCTAAACTCTCAGCGTCGGACCAACGCTCTGAAGCGCTCGAGGGTCACACACCAACTGGCCTGGCATGCATGGGCAAAGGTGCATTTCATTCGCACTGATACTGCCGATGACAGGGATATGCGCGCTTCTCGAGCGACCTCATGGGACGCAGATTATCGGCGACGCCGAACCCTGGCTGTGAGAAAAGGTGAAAGGAAAGAAATTCTCGCAAGCTGATTGCTTCAGAGCAGGTCACAGGACGTACCTCAGCAGGGTTGCCAGATTGGGCGGAATTCTGCTTTTGGGGCTGGAAAAAGAGTAGACAATGCAGAAGAAAAATTAAATTCGCGGAATTCCGCCCAATGGGTGGAATTCATTTTTCAGAACCGCGAATTGGGCTATGAACAAATTCAAAATGATAAAATAAACTTTATAATCATGCTTACATAATATATTGAATTTCCGTCGTAATGATGAATTAAAGATTTGATAAAAGATATGTTTTATCAAATATAATAGTCCGTTTAAAATCAACACTTTTAAATGGGCAAAAATGTCTCATGTTAACAAAATGCTGATTGAGTTCCAAGGAGTCATAAAGTTTGTCATTATTGTGTTCGATAGGAAAATGATACTTGAGATTCTCAAGTATCATTTTCCTATCGAACACAATAATGATATAGCTTATCTAGGTATGTAAATCGATAAAAATCGTTGCAGATTTATCGTATCTTGATATTAATTTTAAAAAAATGTTTAATAATAAATTTAACTAAATGAAAAATAAATAAATAAAAATAACTTATTGTGTATTTTTATTTATTATTTACCGAAAACTCCGATTTGTATTGTTTGTATGAAAGATTCAAATATTTAAAACCATTGGGCGGGATTGGGCGGGTTAAGTGCCATCTAACGGCGGATGCATGCCACAAGACTCTGGCAACCCTGTACCTCAGCCCGTAGCAAGAGAACTGTCTGAGTCGCTTATACGCTGCCGGTACTGCACAGAACACTGACTCGCTCGGCATTGCTAGAGGCGACAGCACGCGGTAGCATCTCACGGTGCCATCCTCCATCGCAACAACCGCTTCTCCCCCCCCCCCCACGTCTGCCAGGTGGGTGGTGGATGCAAGGCATGTACTTCGTTCTGGGGCCTTGAACCACTACAACTCTTCTCCGTAGCTATGATATGTAACTAAATTTAAATTTTTCATTAGCCAGCTATATGCAGTAGTTACAATTCACGCCAGCTTGTTGTGGCATGCTGAACGCTTTAAACAGTTTTATCTTTTTTCCTGGCAACGAAGTTTGATGACGCATCCGGATAGGCGGGCTCCAGCAGACCCAGGAGTCTCTGCGGCGGAATTACGCTTAGAAGTATATTTTTCGGTCGACCTGGATGGCCGAGGTAGCTAAGAGCGAGTACCGACTCAGCGCTTCGATCAGAAGGGTCGCGGGTTCGAGTCCCGCCTTGGGCATGGATGTTTGTCCCTTAACTTTGCGTGTGTTGTCGCGGAGGGCCTCGCGTTCTGCTGACCCCAGATCAGAGGAGCCCGCAAGTGTTTGTATAGTCGAATATGCGTACCTTCGGGACGTAAAGGGCAACCGGCTATCGGCTGGATAAAAGCCCTAGGGGGAAAAAGTATATTTTTCGGACGTGATAATGAAGCAAAAAACACTAAAAGAATTGTTTAAAATTGTCAACTTTCCCGTCACTTTTGTTGGACGTGATTACGGTCGGAGAATATGTTCCGCGATTGTAAATAAATCCAATTCGTTACCATGTTGCTGAGTAACAATATATTTTAATAATTAAATTAATTAAGTAAAATTAATTGTTACTCAGTTACAATGTCACAATTTGGATTTAATTAATTAATTATTAAAATTCATTGTTATTCAGTTACATTGTTACAATCTAGATTTAATTAATTAAATATTAAAATTCATTGTTACTCAGTTACATTGTCACAATTTGGAATATACTGACCCCATTTAATTAATTAATTATTCTACAGGCCATCTAGTGGAGTTACAACAAAATTAAATTTCGAATGTCGGTCACAATAAACCGGAAATATTTATGTCGGATATTTAGTTTTCCCTCTTTTCTTTACCACAATTTTCGCCGTCTTGTGGTTCACTCTAAGTTTTACCTATTATCTATCTCATTCCCTTCGTCGACACATACGTTGCTACCTCAATTCTATTCAGATATGTTCACAGCAATGTGGTTCTACCATGTGGAATATCAGCAATTATTTCCCACTCTCTGAAAATGAAGCTACGTGATCAATAAATAATTGCAGTACCCTCTGTAACCTCGATTGTCATTGTCATATCTATGTTCGCCTTTCCATTGCTTAACACGCGTTTCAAGGGAATAACGGTATAATGACATGTCAGAACCATGTATTAGAGCATTTTAGCATTACTTTGTTTCATTTTTTTGCCACCTAATATATTACTTTCGAACAGAATAAATTGTCATGTTTTTTTGTCAGCACTATTTTTAATATGTTTTATGTTTCTCTTCTTAGGCATCCTTTATTACATCTTTGCATCTCATTTATTAATTTTCTTAACTTTCATCGATATAATTACTTGCTTTCCGGTAGTTTTGCCCCACTTTCTATCACTCCATCTTCTTCTTTTTCCTGCATTTCATCTCTTCGCTATAATTTTCACTTTAGATCTTTTGGCCAGGACTGTACGCCCGTTTCGACGTCTCCTCGAGTATACCTTCACCTTCTGTTGTCATATCCGTTTTCATTTTCTCTGCTTGTGATGTCTTCATTCCCATCTACTTCCTGTACTAAGGGCGAACTACACTGAGCTGCCTTCATCAATGCTTCCTCTTATTACGGCTGCTATCGCGCCGAAGTGTGTGGTCGGGGGGCGGGGCTAGGGAGGGGCGGAGTGAAACCCGCGCGCGTGCGAGGCAGGTCGTGCTGGGGCGCGGGGGGGGGGGGGCAGCGCGCCTCGGCGCCAAAGGCAGGAGCCCGGTCCGCCCCCCCCCACCCCCGCACCCTCGCCTGCGTCCCCACTCCGCCACTCCCCGCGGCACATCTTCGATTAAGTTCTCTCTCATTTATTTTCAACAGTTACAATCTTCGACTACATCATCTCTCGTAATTTACTTAAGAAGGCAATGTTTTTCATTCCAAAATTATATTCAGAAATACAAAATTCTTCTACTGTTAATAAAAAATCAAACAAGAAACCTAAATAGTATTTATATATCAAATATCTTGTGGAATATCATTATTAACAAAATGATTTCAAAACTCATTACATGCTATAAGTATTCAGTATTTGTGTATTGTTGATTGAAATAGTCACAGTCAACTAGCCTGATTCTAGGTTCGAGTTCCGACGGCAGCTGGATTTTCGTCACTAGCTTTCCAGCTTGGTCGAATTCAGTCTGAAGGAGAATACTAGCGGCCGGCTGCTCTGATCCGTAGTTTTCTGTGGTTTTTCTGATCAACACCAGTCGAATGCCGGAGCAGTACCCTAACAAACGGGCCACGGACCGCGCGCAATCTTTCCTATATCTTCCTCATCCTATTCTCACCCCTTACACACACTTACACTAACATGCACTACACTACCACACATGTAGGGAAACCGGTCGGGAACTTGTCCCGACCGTGGCGGTTCCCCACTGCTGGGAGATACCTGGTTAGGAAGAACCCCGCTAGTCCACAGTAGGTCGGCGCCGGATCTCGCCATCCAGTGCGGAAGATCACCTCCTCCTCCTGATGAAAAACATGCACTACACGTAGCGGAATAATGACCTCAGAAGTTGACGTTTCCAGAATCACTAACAATCAATCAATCAATCGACTAGCCTGAGAGAAAAAATATCAGCTGGCGAGAAATTACTTCCAGGAAGGGACGAGAATGGAGAAATTGGTTCCAGAAATCCATATCTGTACACTTTCGTAGAAGATGAGCAGGGGGAAGACGACCAAAAAAAAAAAAGTGATCGCCCCGCGGCGAGCCTGAGCACGATCTCTGCAAGACACCCGGACTCAGATCCCTCCCCCTACACACACACACGCGCGTCATCCGCTCACACGTGCGGAAGCAGCTCTGCCCAATACCCGTCTACTCCCGCGCCACTCCTGCCCCACGCCCCTTACCTGCGCCCCCTCGCGCCCACGCCCACGCCCGCGCGCGCGCTCTCGACCGCCCTCCCCTCCCACTCCCACGGCAATGGCGCTCCCCAGGGGCCACTGCCAGCGCCACCCACCCACAAGCCCGGCTCCACCGCCGCTCGCGCTCGCCGCCCTAACGAGCCAGCTTACGGGCTCAGCGGCCCTTAATTGGGCCGCGCCGCGGCGAAGACGCCCTGTGACGCAGCCGATGTGGTCACCCAAGGAGCCGGCCTCCGATCACCCGCGCCCTCGGCCACGCGCTCAAAGCCCTCGGGGGGCGGGGGGGGGCACGGTGAGGAGGATGCGTCTGCAATTGCTGTCGGTCGAGGGGGTCATGCCATATTGTGACTTGGTCTGGCAACGTTTCGGTCATCGTGTTGTGGCCTTCTTCAGGGTTAATATTTCTTGGCCTAAACGAGTCCCTCAATGTAGGCAAACCAATTCGCGACTCGTCGTAGATCCAAACAACCAAGAGGAATTCCATGACTCTAGGAAGGAACGCTTACAACTTTATTTACATTTGTAGCCACTTTCGTTGCAAACGGGGTTCTGAAATACTATGGATTCTGTTTTATGGAGCGATATATCATGGCTACTCTAACGTTTTGTTAATGGCACACTTCATCTCCCACGGGTTGTTTCAGCAACCACGAACAGTAAAGATTTGAATGTTTTTTTAGTTAAGCACATTAAAAAGTATGTTGTAGCGTAACCTGTATTAGTATTGTCGTAGCGTGTAGTGTATCATAGTATCGTCTACACAACTACATATTTTTCGTCTTAAATATTTGATGTATACTTGAGGGTTAGGGATAATTTCATATCCGTCAGTTGCACATTTGCGAGATTTTATGTCGTCGTTGTTCTATAAATCGTACAGAAATATCAACTTTCCTTAGCGTAATTACTATACAGAAGGATTGTTTGATATATTTTTTCTCTAGAAAGTTTAGCTGATTTTCGATAGTACCCACCCTAATGTGTCTTTACCTGTGTATTGAATAGAACTATTGTGTAGATTGTACATCTCTGCGTTAAACATTATATGGGCTCTCCCGTCGTGTGAGGTAAGACCTAATAGCTCCAAATAGTACACTTAGCAGCAATCAACCCAGTTGTTCTCGATTCTGTTGAATGAATAATGAAGAGTGAGATAATTGGAAAGAGTTTGAATATCCGCTTTGAATTTCAGTCAAGCGCGTTTTAAGGGCCAAATATTTGTACTTAGTTCTTTCCTCGCTACCAAGTTTCCTAAATGTTGTTTAAGTTTTAAGAATATAAGCAAGGGCGCAAGGAACACTCATTTCACATTTTTAGGCAGCTTTTAGAGTTTTCGTCGTTATATGATTTTGTTGTTTAAGGTGGCATCAACATCTAGGTCATTAGTAACCACTATTGGATTTAACGGTATGATAACTATGAAGATGAAATTAAATGCAGATGACAAAGGGTGAAAGGACGAACACAAATACAACCATGTCCGAGGCGGGACTCGAATCCGCGACCCTTCGGTCCGAGATCACTACGATAGTACTGCCTTAGCGATCTCGGCCGCGGGATAGGCATGCAGTTTGTTTTCAACTAGAGATATGATTGAACACAACTTTTAAATCGTTGGCCACACACTTGGCAGCACCGAACACCGACCAAGGATGCTCCTTTCACAACTAATTGTTCGAGCGTATTCACACGTCACAATTGAAGGACAGAGTAGAACAATGAGCTATCCAACATAGACATAGTTCTGAGATCTTCTTCTTCCTAGGGCTTTTATCCGGCCGACAGCCGGTTGCCCTTTACGTCCCGAAGGGACGCATATTTGACCATACACTAGACAAACACTCTTGCGGGCTCCTCTGATCTGGGGTCAGCAGAACGCGAGGCCCTCCACGACAACACACACACAAAGTCAAGGGACAAACAGCCATGCCCAAGGCGGGACTCGAACCCGCGACCCTTCGGACCGAAGCGCTGAGTCGGTACTCGCTCTTTGCACCTCGGTCATCCAGGTCGGCAGTTCTGAGATAATGAGGGTTTTACTTGAATTTCCATCATATAACTCAATACATTATTAAACACAATACCTTTGCATATAAGTCTATTCTAGATTTAAACAACATATTTCACTAAAAGAATAATAGTTGAAATGTTGTATTATGCTAATAACTGAATTTTACAAAAAATGTGAGATAGCCGCTCTTTTTACTGAGCCCTTTATTTAGTAATGGTTTGGTGAAAAATTCATTCAATGGAAAATATTTTCCGCTTACTTAACCCTTTAAAGCCCATCATACTTTTGTACGCACAGAGCTCGCCCATTGTCGTCGCGTCTGTGCGAACACAGGCATTGTTGGGGCTCTCTGGTAGCCTGTATTGGCAACATTTAGTGCTAATCTATTGTTATGTTGTAAAATTATGCTACTAGCGAATATTTCCAATTGCAAGCGCGATTGAATTGTTTATTCTCTCAAAATGAAATGTTATTTATTGAGCAGTCTTTCAAAACCTCATTCGCGTTTTCCATTTTAAAGCATTCAATTTTTGAGTCTTAAAACAATTTTATTTTCATGTATAAATTAGTGTCTGAGAGAGGAAATCATGTTTATTAATACAAATATATTGCACGCACAAAATGTATATTCAGAGTAAAATGTAAAATTAATGTATTTTTGAAGGCTCACCTTATTGCCAGTTCTTGAACTACCAAAGGAGATGAGATGCCGTATACGTATTTGAATGGAGTATTCTTTAAACTTTGTATTTTTTTAAAACTTTAATTAAACCTTTAAAATCCGAATACATTTAATCTGCGAAGAAAGAATTCTTGCTTCAGTGAATCTTCAAAACTGATATTACATGGTTCGTGCTCGCAAATCCCAGAAATTTCCATTCAAATCATTTCAATGGACTTCAGAGAGCAAAGCTTCAAACACATGCTTCAGAGAGCAAAGAGCAGAATCAAGAGAATTGATAGCACTTCCAAGAAGTCACCGAAATCGGCATTCTCACCATGTGGATACATTTCAATATTTTTATTCAGAATTGCTGTCCTCTCTGTAGAGAGGATGCCTCCGTCAGAGCAAGCAAATCCATTTACTTGTTAACCCATTTTCGTTGATGCAGTTCCCATGTACAGAGAAATGAAGTCTGCGAAAACGCAAAAAACGAACATCAATGTTATATGAAAATTCCATTCTACTGAAAAAAGTTTTCGCTCTACATAAGTAAATATCTACAGAATATGAAAAAAGTTATTGAGAAATAATTAGAAGATACATTCTTTTGTACGTTTTGTCTCTTGTTAGAATCATTTTAATTAGCATTTACCAAGAATTTATCTCCAGATATTCAAACTGCATTAACACAGACTTTCCACTGTCGTTTTCGCCCACGGCTAACCACTATGTGAACAAAACCTTTTTATCATGTAGCAGTCATTTTTTAGTTAGAAAGAAATTATTTTTTTGTAGATGTTTATTAATACAAACATCTGTGTTCTCAAGCTCAAGTTACAAAAGTCCGCAATCGAAAACACTTCTTGAGCCGCCCGGCTCCGCAGCTGGTAACACCACCGCCGCCGACTCAGGAGGCCTTCGCGCCGGGGACGCGCAACGGAGCCTCCTGATTGGCTGGGGAAGCGCGATCCGCCGGAGGCAGCCTGAACCAGAAGTCTGCTTTATCATTAGCTGATGGAATCCAGTACACAGAGTATTGAACATTCGTGGAAACAACATGATAAAGTAATAAGAGGCATACATTCAAAGATTTACAGGTTTTGCGTTTCAAATTATAAAATACATTGTCAACAAAGATATTCACGTGGTAGTTAGAAAAATATATTAATGTCCCCAGAGCGGCCTGAAATATGTCCTCTGCAAAGTTAGGAGTCCAAATTTGTACAGTATTTAAATAATCACGTGAAAAAACACAAGAAACACAACTAGCAACAGAAAACACACCAATTGAAATCTTGTCAGATGTTGGTGGAACTGTTGTGGTGGTAGGACGGAGCCTGCGTATAAATGGTAGAGCTTCTTCGGGGAAGTACTGAGCGGCCCTTGCCAGGGCGTTCGAGGAGTTGCTCGCCCCCTCGAGCTTAGAGCTTGTCCCGACTGGGACGGTGCCCCGCTGGTGGGAGAGTCCTGGTTAGGGGAAGATCACCATCTCCCACGAAAGAAACATGCACTACACTAACGGGACTAATGCCAAAGCAGTTGATGAAACACGAAAAAATCAATCAATCAATCAAGAACGGAGCACAAGACGCGAGAGGAGAGCATGGAGCACGACCCTTCCGGCTCCGCAATTGGCCTCCGACTCACTCTCTACCTGTGTTTGTATGTGTGCGTGTGCAATCATTTTTAAGTAAGAACTTAATGAACATTGTTAGATGTTTGGAAGAGATTATACTTAGTCTATAAAATTGTAAGTTGCAAATTATCACAATATAGTTTGCAATCATTATTATTTAAAAACAGTCAAATCAAATTAGTTTTGACTCTGTTATCTTAATATTTATCAAGAAATTAAAAAGGTTCATTATACATTAAGCAAAAACTAATAATTTAATAAATGTTTCAGCTGCTCCGCATTTTTTAAATAGGGAATTGTAGATATACACGTACAATATCAGTTTCATTGATTTTAGATCGTGAATGTTTAGTTTAGTGATTATTATGGATTTATGGTATTATGCTTTCCTGTACAATGAAGAATATATGTCCATCAAATTACCTTGGTAAAAAATGAGGAAAATATCGTGTGTAGACGATTCACATGGATTCAATGATTTCCAATAAAGTGGATTGTAGAAAGAATAAGATAATCGATTTTTCTGAAGGAAATTGCACATTATCACGAACAAAACGTGCACAAGTCAGCAAATATTTAATGTTCGCTTATCATATTGTAATATTGTGGTTCACTTCAATAAAACATACAAATTGCACCTGCTGATATAACAAACATCACAATAATGTGCATTTCCTCACGACACATTTAACAATGTTCAATTACGTTGTGTCAAAGTCAGTTTTAATCGCCAAAGTAAATGTAATTTGGTACGAAAAATCTCTCTTCATTAACTCGGAAACTGGCAGTAATAAACAATTGGACTGAAAAAGAAAATTCTGCTGTCTCTTCTTGAAACACTCCAAAGAGACACTTCCATGAGTAGAGGCTGTAGGACCGCAGCGGCTGGCACATGCGTTTCTGGCAGTGCCCTTTCAGCTCAACTCTGGATTTCGCGCGCCTTGGCGAGCACTTTGAGAGCTGGCAGTTGACAGTTGAGAGGGTAGGGTACAGAAGCAACAACAGCCGTCGTTTCCACCCTGTTATGTTGTCTCCGAAATTCAAAGCAGGGACCGCAGCGCTTGGATCGATATTTAACGTTTTACGCGTTATTTGAATATAATTTCGTATTTGTAGGCGTAAAATTGTCTACGCCTTGACACATATTTTTTTAATTTGTAGTATATTTTAAAATCACATCACTATACACCTCATGTTACAAGTTTAAAATGCATTGTAAAGGGGATAAGCTCTTTATTCGGAAGAGATATCACGAAAAGTGTGCGTGTGTATACATATTTGGTTATTTAAGGTCGCATCAACATCTAGGTCATTAGAGCGACCACTATTGGAGTTTACGTTATGGTAACTATGAAGATAAAACGAAATGGTGGTGAAAGGGGTGAAAGTACGAACACAAATACAACCATGCCCGGGGTGGGGCTCAAACCCACGACCCTTTGGTCTGAGAACACTACTGCCTTAGCGATCTCGGTCACCGAGATGTCAGTATGATATTTTTAAACATCTACATAATTTCAATTACTGAAACGTCAATTGCTATTTAATTTCAAATACAATCAGATAAGAATCATACATTGAAGAACTTTGTACATTTACAAAATCTAAATAAACACCAGGAAAAAGTGTTCACAATATGGCGTTGAAGCGTTGGAGGGAGAGAAAAATAAATTCACCTGTCAGTTTGAGTGACATGTTTGGGTTTGTAGTATGTTTATTCCTAGTGTTTTGAAAAGGAAAAGCTTTCTTTTGAACCCGGAGAGAATGGGGCAGATAACATGAAGAAAATAATGTAAAATTGATTTTGTCGATAACAATAATGGCTGGTTGGTTGGTGTAACTTGAGAATAAAAAGTAATGAACAAAATACAATAATAATATTTCTACAGTTAATTTTTGTAACTTTCTCTTCGCCAAGATATGGCACTCCTTCTAAGGATTTCGTGAGAATATGAAGGGACGCATTATACAAAAGTCTGTTGGATTATTCAGAATCATTTGCATTTCGTTCACATTTACTCAAATGTTTAATTCTCATAATTAATAACCTTTTCCCAATTAACTAAGGACGCGTCAGGATTGGAAATAATGATTTGGTAGAGTATAGGATTTCCGGAACTCAAGAAACAAGACAAGAAAACAACTCAAAGGAGTGCATAGAACTTCTCTCTCACCATCACACATTTATTTAACATTTTTTTCGTTAAATAAATTAATAAAATGTACGAAATTGGCAAGAAATCATAATGCATTGAAACATAAATTAACACAAAGTTTGTACAGTTCATTGACCATTGAAGTTAAGTATTCATTGTGGGAATTCTGATTTATTATCTGATTCTTCATTAAGTATTCATATTGACAACAAACGTTTCAGTAATAATTTATTAAATGCTAAGGAAAATTTTATTTTTTAAAGATTTCCCTATATTACCGGTAACTTCAACACCAACAAATAATAATCATTATATACTACTACAAATCGTATCAATTAAAAATTGATTTTAGTGAAAGTTATTTACAAAATACCATTCGTAGGAAAAATGCAGTATCTTTCTATTAAAATTATTAGTTGCCAATTCAATTTTTCATTATAAATTATGTTTTTAAACTTTTAACGTGTATTCCAAACGTATTTGTTTAAATTATACATTCAGTCCGTCAAATTAACACGCGATTGCTAAAATTCGTATACTAAAACATCGCCCATCCCCACGTAATTTACCCCGGTATCTTGGTCGAAAAGTAAAGTGGGGGTGCTGTAAAAAGGCGCGCCTTGCAAAGAACGATAAGGTAGAACAAGAGCCCGGTGACAACGCCCGGCAGAGGGGGCGGGGCGGGGGCGGGGGTGGGGGCGGAAGCGTCGCGTGCTGCGGCGGGAGCGCGGGCGGGCGCCGCGGGGCGGGGGTAGGAGCGGGAACGGAGGCGGGGGCGGGCGGCAGGGCGACGCTGCTGCTGCTGTCGCAGGGCAGACCGGGGCGCGGGGTTAGGGGCGTGGGACGCGATGGCGGGGTGACGCGGACGGCGACAAGGCCGGGCTGACGGGACGGCCGGGTAGTAGACCGGACGTAGGCGGGGCGCCGCCTGGTATGCGGGAAGGGTAGGAGCAGGTGACGTCCATATGGTGATTGGTGGAAGTGGCGGTGGTGAAGGGTGGTGACGACGATGGTGGCGGGGATGAAGAAGATTGCGATGATGATGACGGTGGTGGTTGTGATAATCACAGTGATGATAACTGAGAAAGGGTCAGATGTCAGGAGGAACTAAACTTGTGTCAAAGTAAGCATTTTAACCATGAATATAAATTGAAAATATGTCTTAATAAAAAAAGTGAATATATAATTTTAATTTGTTTCTAAAATGATGTTTCAATAAATACTTCGATAGTGTATAAACGATAATAAATTACGGTTGATTGATTAGATTCCGGGCACGTCAAGTTGTCATTATTGTCATAAGTGTAGTACATGTTTTTATCGCGGGTGATGACAGAGATCTTCCCCGCTGGCTGGCGAAATCCAGCGTCGACCTACATCAGCTTGCAGGGTTTCCCCAACCAAATATCTTCCATCATCGAGCACCGTCCTAGCTGGGACAAGCTCCAAGATCCCGACTGGTCTCCTGGCGATAATGTAGTGCATTTTATTATAAGTATGAAATAAAATATTTGGGATAAGTCATCAGTGCATGAGTTGTCTAAAATTTGTCGAGGTACACTCTCGAGGTTTACCTCATATTCTTGACCATTTCACCTCTTTTGTTGAACACTTATCAGAATATTTGTTGTTGGAGGACAATGAATAATCTAACCATTTGCAAAAACCTTACGAAACCTTACAAACCTGTCCTTATCAAAACAGTTTATTGCTAGAAGCCGACTCCGGATCCCAGTTCGATCACCCTGAGTGCGATGGAGGTCCTGGTCTCTGGCTCTGGTCAGACGTCGCGGGAAACGCTATGCCTGCCTGTTGATCGCCCCTTTCGACGTCCTGCCTTAGCGGTTCCCGTGCAATCGTGCAAACGACCGCGATCTCTCCAGACAGCCCCGTTAACAGAGGCAATCCCTCACGAGGACTCGCGACGAACTCGAATCAGTGCAGGTTTATTTCCCAGGGTTAGTTGACTAGTCAAATGAAAGATGCTGACCTCGCTTTGAAATAACTTAATGAAATGCGTTGAGAGCACTTTATGCACAAAACGCGCGTTGCCCGCTAGACGCACGAACGCCACAAAATTGCCCTGTTGTCGGATGGAGTTGTCAGGCGACGTGTCGGTCGGGAGGCGCCGCATAGGCAACGCCCTCCACAGCTCAGGCAGTCCCTCACGACGTCGGTCGGAGGCTGGTTGGCGATGGGACCCCGGTCCATTCCATAAATGAATGAATGAATGAATGCCTTATTCTACGTGGCGAGACTCAGGCCATGAGGTCTGCTCTTCCGCCTGACCACGCAAATTTTGTTACGCTCCTTTCACCTACTAGGAGAGAAAGAAGGTGTTACTTAGGCGACGAAACAGGCAATTTGAATTTAGCTCAGAGGCTTCATTTAGGCTTGAGGATCTTTTACATGTAGTAAATCTACTAACATGGGACAGCCGGCTTTACTTCCTCTCCGAAGGAAGGCGTACGAAGGATTTTTTCGCCCTCAAAAATCCACGGCTTCGATTGGGTTTGAACCCTGAAACTTGGGTATAACATATATACACTAATAGTTACACCATCGCCGCCGTGGTTCACTCGCTGCTTCCCACGTTAC
Source organism: Teleogryllus occipitalis (assembly GCA_011170035.1). Classification (NCBI taxonomy): domain Eukaryota; kingdom Metazoa; phylum Arthropoda; class Insecta; order Orthoptera; family Gryllidae; genus Teleogryllus; species Teleogryllus occipitalis. The sequence goes on along the minus strand of BLKR01000437.1, from coordinate 130,190 downwards.
TCTCTCACGAGGTATCGCACCGGCACCTCGTGGTTTCCGTCATTTTAGGCCTTTCGAATCGTCGAGAGGTGCAGTTAACTATCAAGATTGCGTGATTGCAAGAAGCGGGTTTAGTTCCGCGGACGCGATTAATGTCTCTGGCGTGTTTTCGCCACACCACCTCTTCAACGCGTTTCTCCGCCTCTCCGAGCATCTTACTGTCTCCTCGCATACGTCTGTGTCCTATCACATCTTCTGAGATTCTCCTGCACACGTCCGATTCCTCGGACATCTCCCGGGCATCACCTCTCTGTCCCGCCGAACTTCACTTGTCCCGACTTCCTCCCTTCGTCACGTGTTCTGTCTCGTCAGTATCATTGGTCTTCGTCTTGTGTAATTGTGATTCGTCACTCTGGTCACGTGCAAGGTGAATCCCGGGGTCGATACGCAAGAGCTACTCGGATAAAGAGTGACGGAACTGGTGCATGAGAGAGTTGCAGTGACGATTCGCAGGGTGGATCGCAATAAGAGCACGGAACTGGCGAATGAGAGACTTGCAGTGAAAATTCGCAGTGCGGATCGCAAGGGCTACTGGGGATAAGATCACGGAACTGGCGAATGAGTGATTTGCAGTGACGATTCGCAGGGCACATCACAAGGGCTACTCGGAATAGAGCACGGAGCTGGCGAATGAGAGGCTTGCAGTGACGATTCGCAGGGCGAATCGCAAGGGATACTCGGGATAAGGGCACGGAACTGGCGCATAAGAGACTTGCAGTGATAATTCGCAGTGCGGATCGCAAGAGCTACTCGGACAAAGAGCACGGAACTGGCGAATGAGAGGCTTGCAGTGACAATTCGCAGTGCGTCTCGCAAGGGCTGCTGGGGATAAGAGCACGGAACTGGTGAATGACAGACATGCAGAAACGATTCACAGGGTGGATCGCAAGGGCTACTCGAATAAGAGCACGGAACTGGCGAATGAGAGGTTTGCAGTGACAATTCGCAGGGCGGATCGCAAGGGCTACTCGGAGTAGGTACACGGAATTGGCGAATGAGAGACATGCAGTGACGATTCGCAGGGCGGATCGCAAGGGCTGCTCGGGATAAGGGCAAGGGTGTAGTGCGCGCGCGAGGCGCCGGCGCGGGCGGCGGCCGGCGGTGGCGCTCGAGTGTTTCCGGGCCGGATTAGGCCTCCATAATTTATCCGGCGGCGGCGAGCGGGCGCCGCTTAACGCCTCGTCGCCGGGGCTTTAGTGCCGCGCGCGCCCGCCGCCGCTTTACGGCGCTGCGAGCGAGCGTGCACCGCGAGCTGCGTCGAGTGCGTGCGGGAGGGAGGTGGGGGTGGGCACTGGAGTTCCGGAAACGCGGGGCGCAGGCGGTCGCGAAGGAGATGCAAGGCACGTGAAGAGATAGGTATATGCAAAGGCGAAAGCAAGGAAACATGCAGGCTGTTTCGACAACTCTGAATCTTCTACCGAACGTTGAACAGATATTCTGATAATTCTCATATATTGTTAGTTTGTTAGTTAATGCCTTATTTTACATGCCATCAAGTTTGATCTTCCGTGTGACAATGCAAATTTCGCTACGCTTCCTTCACCATCTAGCTGAGAAAGGAGTTATTATCTTTGGCGGCGAAACGGTCGATTTGAATTTTGCTCAGAGACTTGTTTTAGCCTTGAGGATATTTTGCATGCAATGTATCTACTACATAGGACCGCCAGTTTTACTTCTGTGGGAGTGCGAAGGATTTTTCCCCTCTTAAATATCCACAGCTTCGATAGGGTTTGAACTCGCAACCTTGGGTACCGCAGCCCGGTGCGCTAACCTGTATACTACCGAATCCGTGAGATGTGGGATTGTGAGTTGAGTACACTATTAATACATCTTCGAATAATGCGTTATTTCCATGTTAAGGAACTAATGAAAAATGAATCCAACGTTTACAATTATATGAATTATTAAATATTACAAATTTATTGAAAAATGCTATTCTCTTTCTTTTCATTATAAACACCATCGAGAATATGGATTATAAATTCATTTTTTGGTAAAAGTATTTCTCAAATATCTTTGAACCTAAATTAACCATTCGAATAATAACTTTCCTTTAATTATATAATATATATATATATATATATATATATATATATATATATATATATATGAGGAGGTACTTATTGTACACTGTTTTGTATTATTCGACATTAAACTAAAGTTAGAAAATTGGTACGGCGAGGTTTTCTGCCATTCACCGTAAAGTCCTGCGGCGAGGGCCAGGCTTTCCCATCGCCTGCTGTACTCCCTTACGAGCTCCGCAGAGGAGCTCATGTTCGGGAAGGTAGAGCCTCTTATCTTCAGCCGAAGAGCTCGTTTGCCATCGGAGCCTCGCCTTGCGAGAGCTATGTAAAGCCGCAGCGTGCCTGTTTCTTCACTAGCTCGAACTATTTCTACTTTCTGATTTTTATTTTCTCGCCTTACTGCGTAAGTGGTAAAGAGAAAGATTTGTAATGCTGTGGAGGGTCTTGTCGATTTTTGACAGAAAAACTCTTATTTTCGGTCCCTCGTAAATCAAAAGTGGATAAATATTTTCCAATATGTAGTAAATTACTTCCTCTAACATGTGTCAGAATCTTTCTTTAGATACTTCTGAAAAAATCGATTGACGGCAAAAACCTCTATCCATCTATGGTCAACGCTAATGCCTAAAACATTTAGATGTTTTTCTCCAAAATTTATATTCCCCAATGGTTAAAAGAACTCTAGGCCCTGCGACTTTGAAGCAGACATTTTTACTTGTATGGGTACTTTACATGAAGTCTCAATTACGTTTTCAAAATTTCCTCAAAATCGCTCCTATTTTTTTACTACACCTTGTCCTTGGATAACTTAAAGAATGCTTAAAAGAACGGCGTATGTCTCATTTTCCCTGAAATTTTCTTGAAATCTCTGACTTTTCAAAAATTGCAAAAGTTCAAAAACTTATTCGGCATCTTCCTTCAACTACAATATTTCAGATATCTTCTTTAGTGAAATACGTTCTTTAACAGCAGATTTTGAAAGAAGGTCATGTAGTACCATTTTTCGAAAATAAAACAATTTTTCGCCTAATTTTGCTTGAAATTTAGACAATTTTAAACATTTTCTAAAAAAGTCTCCAAATGTTTTCTTTATTTTATCTTCGTGTGTATCAAAGGGCGAAAAAAATGCTCCTGTGTTCTTTTAAGAAACACAAATTTACACCTACATATATCTTTATCACATATAATATCCGATATCTGTTCATATATACATTCATTTCTACAAAGGTTGTATAATTTTTATAGAAAGGTCTCACTTTTTAATACATTTTGTATGGAATGTTTCTTTTAAAACCTATTTGTAATCTTATTATCAATTTTACTCTTCATTACATCCATCGTGTGACGGTCAGGCAATGGAAAAATGAACTATGCCATTTAAGTCGATAAAATTTAATTTACCTCTCGTTCGTTTTGTTATTGCAATTCGACCTAATGAAATTACTGGATTTTCTTTCGTTTATTTATATTTACGAATGAGATTTCACCTCCCCTATTCGTGGCTGCGTTTCCTAGCACTTCCGTCTCACACAAATAAATGGGTAAGAGCTCATGCATCTTCCAGGATAATTCCGCAATGTATCTCTTGGTGAGAATCGTATCTACTCCAATGGACACTGTTTATTTTCTTCCCTGTGGGGCTCCATTTGAGCGCAATTGAGAGTAGTCTTCTTCGGCGCATTGTCGACGCCTCGCCGACGACATTTTGTCAGCTTCACGTCGCGCAATTTTTTCAGATATTCATCCAATTTGCGTAGTATCTGGATTTGTAGATAGAGATTGTGGCCAACGGCGGGTTCCATGGCAGAATCTTACTTCTTTATTAAAATTAGAATTATGTCTTATTTCCAATTATAAATTGTTTTATTCATATTGACAAAATTTCAAACTATCTTATCTCATTTTTGACGATTAAGTATGCTTATGGTCTTCTAAATATTAGATGAAAATGATAAACCTTTTCAAGTTTTTTATGAGAGCTCTGTTAATTTACAATGAGTTTGGATATGTATATTTCCAGTATATTAACGCAATTATCATGTGTGTTAGAAATACAATACTAATGAGTGATAATAAACTGTAAAAGAACCATCTCTGAAAATTTGAAAAGAGAGTAAATGGTTTTCAAAATTTGTATGCACAATAAAAAGTAAATAAGTGATATTGATGTTCATATATATTTGAATATCGACTTAAGTAATTTGTTTTGGCTAGTATTAGTAGAATTATTTTTACTAACCACGAACTATCTACTTATAATTATCTCTACTTTTAGCGATTTATCTTTCACCTCCCTGAGTGTAGAATATTTGGTATCTTTTTTTCTTAATTTACTCGTTCACTTTCTCACTTTTCAAGTTTCAAAATTGAAAACAATTTCAGTTTCGCCATGAGCTGAATATAATTACTTCACTTAGTTTTTCAACAAACTAGAAACTACATTGTTCACCAAATCCATAGTTCTAGAATGGGGTAAAATACAGAATATAAGGCGAAAATATGACTTCATGTCGTTACTCATTTTGTCAAAAACAACTCGTACTAGAGACATTAATTGATGCAATTACTTTTCAAACAGCTTTTAAGCAATTGGGCTATGATGAAAATATCTCGTTTTTAATGTAGTATGTGTCCACTTTCATAATTGAATGAGGTGTAATTTTATTTTTACCGATAAACAATCACTCAATAGTTTGATTGATAACATTTATAACGCAAAAACTCTGCTAATGTAGGGTGAGAATTAAATCGATGAAATAATTTAATGTATAAGCTACTCATTAGGTAACAATTGTGATACATTTACGAATTATTAAATAAGCATTTCTTCTAACTAGTTTGTTATTAAATTTTGGTCGTGAATGATACCTTCAGTGTTCTTGCAATGTGAAGATAGTACAACCCTTCTTCAAATATTCACCTACAACTACGCCATCTTTCACACATCTTGATGCACTTGGCTTCAATTTTCTGAAGGAATGCGTAATCATTTTGTCGTAAAGAAATATTTAATTTCCAATGAATACATTGATCCTCAAAGGGTTTTGTTCCGGCTGAAGTTGTTCATGGAATCAACTGATATCACGGCAAGTGCCTCTGACTGCGAAGTACTACCGTTCAAGCACCGACGGTGGCTGGATTTTCGACACCATCATCATAACTAGGATGAATGCAGCCGTCGTCTGGAGGACAATTCTAGCGGCCAGCTGCTCCGATCGGTAGTTTTCCATGGCTTCTCCTGTCATCCACAGGCGAATGCCTGAGCAGTATTCTAAGAAATAAGCCACAGACCTCACGTGATCTTTCCTTGCTCTTCCTTGTCTTATCCTCTCACCTTACACAAACACTGAAATACTGTACAACACCACATATGTTGGAAGTTCATAGCTTGTCACAGCTGGGACGGTGCCCCGCTAGTGAGAGAGGCCTGGAAGGGAAAATCTGACAAACTGATGCGCAGTTCAACGCCGGATCACGCCAACCAGCGGAGCACTGCCTCATCACGTGATAAAAACATGCACTTCACTTGCGGAGCTAATAACTATAGCAGTTGATGCCGCCAACAACATTAAATAATCAAACGGTTTTGTGACGTGAGCTATTCTACGTATGCCATTTATATAAATGAATTTGATTTGTTATAGAGATAGTATTTTTTATTTTTGATCAGAACGAAATCAAGATTTTAACTGAAATTAAGATTTGATCCATTTTCATTTTGAAAGTTTTAAATTGGAATTTGCAATGACACGTATGAGTAAATGCATGTAATAGAAATGATTATATTTTAACAAATGAATATAAACGACAAACTTAAAATTGTGGTATATAAGTAATTGTAAGATTGAATCCCATCTCTAAGTTTTCTAGAAAAAAGTAACACTAAATGTGAAGGACTATTACAAGTTATCGCATATTTATTGACGTTTAAAAATTGTTAATCATATTCCATTATAAATTAACACATTAACATTTAACATAAGTGACACATTTGCCCTTCATGTCTTCTTTTAACAATATTTCCTTTAAATTTTCTTTTTTTCAAAAGACAAATTGTATCTCAAAACACTATTTTATTACAAATAAAAGTATCCACAGTTTTTTATGACAATCATTTATTTCAACAATTACACAACGTTTCGTAACTCGTTTTGTTACATCATCAGGTGCTGAACATAGTGAAGTGAAATAACTAACTCGTAACGGTTAGTTATGTGGTATCAACTGAGTGAGAGCGAGGTTTTTCATAATGTTTCCTTGAATGTTCTGCTGGTGAGATAATTCAATGGGATAGCGTTCCCTTCACTATGTTTAGCACCTGATGATGTAACAAAACGAGTTACGAAACGTTGTGTAATTGTTGAAATAAATGATTGTCATAAAAAACTGTGGATACTTTTATTTGTAAACATATATTGACAAGAAGAAATATTGATTTACGTATTTTATTTCTCTGCAACGAAGAAGGAGATGCAGCATCACAGTAACTCCAGGGAGAAAATCGCATCGTCGCCAATAGACGCACTTATTTTTAGAGGCAATTGCGCCCCGGTTCGTCGTCTTGCGCTCCTTCTGTGCGAGCGCGAGTGTTTTGTCAGCGGGAAATCGTTCGCGGCGCGCGGGGGGGTGGGGTGGAGGAGGGGGGCGGATGAGGGGGGCGGGGCGCCCTCGCGAGGCGGCCTCTCGCCGGCGCGCGCTTTCTTTGCCGCCGCCGCCGCCTTGCGCGTCACATTAATTCGCGTGTAATTGCAAAGTTAATTGTCGCGTCCGCCCCGGCCGCTCGCGGAGCTCTTCGCCGCCGCGGTCGCCCCCGGCCACGCCCACACCTCCCCCCTTTTCTTCTTTCCGTTCCTCCTCCAGCTCTGCGTCCGCCCGTTGCCTCCGTTCTTCTTTTGGCTCTTCCGCCTCTGCCTGCTTGGCCACCATCCGCCAACACTTCCGCGTCTTATTTTATCTTCAAGAACTCGCACTCCATTGTCACCTCCTCCCCTCTCTCTGCTGATTTCTCGGTCTTCACCTTCTACGCCCGTTCTTGTTGATCTGTTCTGGTACTTTCTTTCTTTGCTCGTTCTCCTTCTTTTCCGTCTTCACCTATCTACTTCCTTTGTCTCGTTCTCCCGAGAAACCTCATTCGTCCCTTCCTCGTTTCTTCATCCCCTTTTTAGATTACAACCATTCGTCTTTATTCTGTGCCTCGTCTCTTGTCTCCCATTCTTCTGTACCTCCTCTCGTTCTCCGCTGCCGAAACAACCGCCCCCCCCCGCCAGAGGAGCTCCTCGCTCTCGCCACCATTCAACTCAGCCTCCGCCCCCGTCTTGGCCCCTGCTACCACCGGGCTACTCGCTCCTCGCCACCCCGCCGCGCCCCGCACCTCCCCGCACCACCTCGTACCTCCCCGCCGCGTCCCATCCCTCTCCGTCTATTTCCGCCCCGCTCTGCTCCGCACCGCTCCTCCCCGCCCCGCCCCGCCCTGCCCGCCCCGTTCCGCCCCGTTCTGTCCTGTCCCGTCGCGCCCGCCCCGTCCCGTCCCGTCCAGTCCCGTCCAGTCGCGTCCCGCCCCGCCCTGCCCCGCCCTGCCCCTTCCCCTCCCGCCCGTTCCGTCTCATCCCGTCCCGTCCCGTCCCGTCCCGTCCAGTCCCATCCAGTCCCGTCCAGTCCCATCCAGTCCCGTCCAGTCGCGTCCTGCCCCGCCGCGCCCCGCCCCGTCCCGTCCCATCCCGTCCCGTCCCTCTCCGTCCCTCTCTGCCCCGCTCTGGCCTCTCCCGCTCCGCCCTTCCGCGCCCCGCCCCGCCCCCTTTGCCCGCCGCACACTGGGCGCCGCGACGGCCGCCCCCCCCCGCCCCAGCACTCGACCCGCCCCCCGCTGCAGCTTTCCTCTCTGGGAATCTTTTCCCCGAATTGGGAGCTCGCGTAATGGGGCTCTCGGGAATGGGGTTCTTTTCATTTTTCAAAAGCAAATTTAGGTGGATTGCGGAAGTGTTTTCGCTTTAGCTGGATAGAGTGAGGTATTCGGAAAATTCCCTGAGTTTTTGTGCATTTTGCGCTCAGCACTTATTAGTTTTTTTGTTTAACGTGCATTTAGTTGTTAAGAACAATTGTACGGAAAAATAAATAAAAAGAAAGAATATAATGGACCTATACTTTGTTTGAATAATGTTAGCTTTTGAAAGTGACTGCAAAATGTGTTTATTAATGATTCTAATAAGTTATATAGTTTGTTGAATTCAAATAATTAGAACAGAAATACATTAAATAGAATTAAACATTAGAATCATTTTTCAGTTTTGGCAGGGTCGTAAATAAACATTCTACAAATAAAATATACAAAATATTTCTTGAACGTTCATCTACAGTGTCATTCAAGCACCATACTCCGTATGTGAAACTACTATAGTTTTGTGGGTAAAATTAAATCTCATTCAGTGATATTTCCACTCTAAAAAGGTTTTCCCTGCAAATAATTTATTTTTTAAGATATTTCCTATAGTTAATGTATACAGTCTGTCTCATACTAAATGTTACAAATTTTTAAAGTATCCACCGTAATGAAGATCACTTTGGCAATCAACATGTAATGGGAAGCCCCTTATAATAAACTCTTTTCCCTCTGAATTATATAGGCTACACATGTTGGGTTGGGGGGAAGCAGAACTCTCTTTGTGAACACCAGTATGTGTTACTTCTTTATATGCGATTTCTCATATGGTCATTATTTTCGACCCCTTAAATCCTTAGAAGTGTTTAACATGTACTTGAAAGACCTGTGGAATAGATAGATATTCATTGAACAAGCTATGAACGACTGGCGAACGGAGGAAATTTAAATTTCAATTATGATGTATTGAATATCCATTTTTACAGTAATTTTATGTAGATCAATTATTAAAACAATTTTACGGATTTTACATGACTAAAATAATTCGAATTGTTTACTCTCTAGGAAATTATTTTTCTTTCCAATTATTTTTACCATACGTTATCCGCAAATTACAATTTTCATTTAACGTTCGTAAAGTTAGAAAATGAAATTTTGTCAAACGTGACATCAGTGATTCTCTCAGTACGAAGAAACCATTTCATGAAAGAAAATTTTGAATCAATATCGAGCACGTTTCCCGTGTGGCCGATGCAGTAGGGGGCACCCAGCCCGACCCCGCTCCATCCTGCCTCAAACTATCCCGCCATGCCCCATACTGCCCCAACTTGCATTCCTACCTCTTCCGCGCCCTCTTTCCTCTCCCTACCTAGCTCTGCCCACCCTGCCCTACCCTACCCTACCCCACCCTGTCCCACCCTGCCCTACCATATTCTTTCTCATCGCTCCATCCCATCCCATCTCGTTTGATCCCATTCCGTTCTCACCGCTCCCTACTTCTCCCGCCCACCCCTGCCCGCCCTAATCCGCCCCTGGCCTTGTGTATTTTTCAGCAGCACGCATTGTTCCGCCACCTGTTGTGTCGCTAAATCTTTCATCAAACCGTACGCCCCGCCCCCACACTTTATTTTCCTCCCTTTCTCTTTAACCTCGTCCACCGGATCACTCGCGCGGTGAACTTGTCGTTTGAACAAAGGCGCTGGAGTGCCGCTGACAGGCGGAAGCAATGGCAAGTAACACTGAAGGTCGACGGGAGAAAATATCTTTGTGATGGATTAACTGATGAGATTAACGCGTATGTTGACTTTAAATTTACTTTGATTCTATTCTGCTAGTTAGTAACTTAATTTCTACTTGTATATCATAAACGGACAATACAACAGGCCTACGAAACCGTTCAAAGACTTCGTCGTCACTCAGTGACTAGTAACGTCGTAACTCAGTAATTAGAGCAAGTAGGCATAAACTAGGAGACCCGAGATTGAGTCCCAGTCGGCATGACAATTCTTTGAGCAAATGTAATTATTGAATTCCTACTCTTCCTTTTCTTCGTTGTATGATACGAAGATACATCCCCTGATTAGTAGCACCTTGTCTACGGATTTTTTTAACATCATTTAAAAAGAATGTCTTCTGAAATCTTGAGTGCTATTCATTATTTTCTTATATTGGCTGTCAGGAAATTGAGAAACTCTCATTAAAATAAATTCAAAATTATGGTATTAAAAGAGTTTGAGCTAATGTAGAGTTATTTTGTGATTGTAATTATATACCCAAGCATTGTGGTTTGAAGTAATTTGAGTAACACATGTACAGTACATTGTCGTTTAAACATAATTTGTTTAAATTGATTTCCTGTTGAATGGACGGATTTGTAGAGACAGTAATCAAATGCTATTATTTCATTAAAACAAATGAAGTGGAAGATACAGGAGGTTCGTCAGTACAGCTTGTTCTATGCACTGTCCAAATTATTCGCATATACATTTTACATTTATTACTGTTCGTACTTTAGACACGAATGCGAGAATTCAGAATTAAAATAGGTTTCCCATTTCATTGATTTTATCAATTTGTCAAAGAATTGGGAAATAATTCATTTAGGGAAGTTCGAGAGAAAGTTCGGTTTATATTTTCTCTTAAAAAATACATTAAAATATTATGAATATGTACTTAAGTTGCTATCAAAGAGTTCACTAATGAAAAACTATTTTTAAACAGTTTATGGATACTACTTTAATTGATTCTTGCTGAGTTTTCATGAAATTTATTGATTAGAAAATGAAATCTCGCCTTAAATTCATTTACTTTATAATAGTTCCACAAAACCTGTTTAAACGTGAAAATCATTATGAATTACTTGAGAAGAAATTTGGAAACTACAGGAAACTATTTGAATTATATAGATCCACGCGCGACACTCGTGGAGTTAAAATCACGTGGAAGAGGGATTCACTTGTACAAACAACCAGATATTCCCGTGATTGAATTGTGGTTTTATTGGGTTTATTGAGCGTTACGTTGATGAAATTAAAAACGCACGAAATGTGTTTGTGAACCTTGAACTTCAGCTGTGAGGTTTCTCTACCCAATCCTTTACCTCTTTTCGTTTCCCTCGCACGTCATCGCGAATCCAATCCTCAGAGCCTCACTCTGTGTGCCGGGCGCCGCCGTCGGAGTGGTCTGGGGGCGGGGGCGGGGGCGGGGCCGAGGCAGAGGGCGCTCTCAGACTTTGTGTCGCTGCGCGGCCTCGCGTCGGTCACAGATCCCTGTCGAAGGCCGGTCGCCCTCGCTCGCCAGCGATCGCTTAGCTTTGCTTGCCGGCCGCCCTCCGCCGCCCGGCGCCGCCCCCCTTCCTGCCTGCCACGCCCACCCCGCCCCGCCCCGCCCCGCCCCGCCCCGCCCCGCCCCACCCCGCCTCGCGCCGCGCCTGCCTACGCCGCACACTGGTTCGAAAGGAGCCGAAAAGAGGCGTAACAAGAAAGGAATAATTATTTACGTGCCACCAAGAGCGGGTCAAAGCCTTAGTTCCTCGGGCTTTTTTACGCTGCTCAATCATTTAACAGTTAACACCCGTGGTGCATACAACATTTAATTTTTTACCTAATTTTAATAATTCGGATAAGAACCATTCAAATAATTAATTATTTACTAATTAAGTAGAAGTTAACTTGACTAGGTTTGTCTTTTCATATTCCTCTCTCATAGTTTCCTCCATACGAGAACATGTATCAGTTATTCATTGTTTTCATATTTCATTCAACTGTTTTTACGTTTCCTTCGTAGCCACGACCCTCTCGATGCAGGTAAGTTATGAAGTAAATATCGAGCTCTATATCGAAGGCGAGAACACACAATAACGTATCAGTAAAAAATAAAGATTATTTTGTTAATGCCTCAAAATATGTTTAGCTTGGACATACATGTTACATAATAAATTTTGCATGAATTCAAATGTTAATTTAACATTGTAGCAGTCACGTGTGTAACAATATCGTTTATAGTTAATTCGTCAATCATGCATTATTTTAGCTCTTGGTATTGAATTTCGTTGTATGAATTATACAATTATATACTTGTTGAATGTCGGATGTCGAAACTTGTAGAAACTTCCAGAGCTCCCGTGATTCCTTTGATGTCAACTTTATGTCATCTACTTCGTTATGTGAGGTAAGGAACATTTTGTAGAAGCTGACATAAAAATCTGAAAACAATCATTAAAAGTGAAAAAACAATAAAAATATTATTAAAATTTCCAAAAAATGGTTTAAAACGGAATAATCACGTTCATGTAATATTATATTTTTATTTACAATTGCCATATTTTTATCGCATCATAATTTACATTACCACTTTGAAAATTTACAGAATTAATTTTATTTCTATACATACAATCATAAAAAATTGTATTTTTAATTCTTTGTAATACTATTCATTTTAATCAAAATGTTTTTAAAACCAATTTGCAAGATGTAAATCCTCGTTAGCACGTATTCGCTTAACACAAATTTCGCCACGACGCTAACATAATTTGAATTCTGGAAAGGAAACAATAATAATGATTTATAAAATAATCGGACAACGGGAACTTTTTAACTCGGACCACGATTATTTCGGTCCTTGGGATTCATGTTAACGAGTGTTATTGGAATATATTTCTTTCTTTCTTTATTTATTTGTTTGTTTTACGTCAAAAAACAGTTCAAACTGCGTATGACGTGCTATGGAGAAAAGTGAATTGTGTGCACATTTTCAAAATTCTGTGATCCTTACACTAAATCATATACTACTTAAATTTTTAAAAAAAATTGTGTTACAGCATTATAAACGACCTTTTCTTTGGTAAAAAATCGTTCATAAAAGGACATGTTATGGCACAAGTGATGCCGTATTACATTTTATGGCAAGAATGATTGCGTCATCACACTTTCACCCAATCACAGCGAGAGAATCGTGGGGAGGTAGAGGCAGACGGAACAGTCGACCACTGTTTTCTCGTACAGATGTCAAATACCATAAACATCGCAAAAAAGTTGTTTCGTAAAATTACATTTCATTCTCTTATACATTTATAATGCTGTTATACAAAAAATAGCGTATGCAACTCTTTTATAATGTTGCTTTATGACGCTCGTACGAATGTGAAAACTCGCTCCTAACATCGCTCGTTTTCAAAACATGTACTCATGCTTCACACAGCATAAAGCTTAACATTATAATCTAATTGCATAAACTGCTATTTATAAACGTCGACTCCGAGTTTACAGTTGTAAGATTAAATAATCATTGTTGAATTTTAATAGCAATTTTAATTTTCTTTCTTTCTAGTTTTCCATGCAGAGAATCTAAAAATAGATAACTTAGCACAGATTGATGAATTACATTTTGGAACCGGAAATATTTCAGTCCAAATACTCAGCGAATTCGTTAGCCTTTCTCATCTACAGCCGATCTAACATTAATGTCGGTTATATAAACGTGGACTCATAATAAAGTTCTATATGCCACAAAAATGCTATTGTTTTCCAACTGTCAATCTCTTAATTCTTAATAAATGTTACCATATTTTTTTAGAGTAAAGGGAAGCAGTAATCACAAAGCATCTCATCGTTTTCTTCTTCGTTTATAGTACTCATCTGAGATTGTATACGACGTGACTGAGTGAGTCATTAGAAAATGTTTTAAAGAGGCGGGTGATACCACATATCTTTGGTATACATACTCTTCCACATATTTTTTGGAGTCGCCCAAGAAACAAATATGAGTGTACGATGTTGTTGGAGTTTCCGCCCACTGTTGCCCGCCCGCACACGCTCCGCGCCACCAGAGCAAAGGTTAGCTGAGATGCAGTTGGAAAGCGGTGCGCTCGGCTCCTGTTTGATGTTGTTTTCGTTCTGTGACGTACCTGACATGACATATACATGAAAAAGGCCTCGCTGGATGTGAATCCCACATGATTGCAATCTCTCTTTGAAACTAACTGTTCCTTTTCGTTGCATCTCTAGAGTAATCTTTTGTCACCTTTGCGTGGATTTATCTGATTATTTGTTTTGCAAATATCGTCACGTGACATCTTTATCACGACATGTATCTCACAGGAGTTACTCAGAAATACTCTAATTCATATTAAGGTACAGCGTTTCTCTCCTCCTTTATTAAACATGTTATGCAATAACAATCATTAAAAGATTAAGGATTACACCAGTATCTCAATTGTCGCCACGTTATTTATCAATAATTAAATTGTTATCTAATTTTTGAAATTCTCGTTTAAAGAAATATCTTCATCCCAATTTCGAAATAATCCGTTTTTAACCTTTTTCTTCCATAAACCTTTGGTAAATGCTCTCAATATTTCCACGATGCCTCTGACTTTTTCACTGAAACAAAGTATTTTGTCGAACATAATGTAGGCTTCTTTTATTCAATTTATTTATTTGTTTTGCGTTTTTTGTCTGTTTTTCATACAAATCTACAGTACCATTCCGATCTTAGTGACATTTTGTATACGTGATCTTCAAAGCATTATAAAAGTTACTGACTGCGTAAAACGCAAATAAGTATTTATATGCCCCATTTCTACCCCATAGGGCAAAATTTGAGCTTGCACTTTTTTCAGTTTTTTGGAAAATAGTTTGAAAACGGCGAGAAAATCCATCAAAATGCAAAAGACGTTTATTGAAGCCCATACAATTTCTCAGTCAATACGTTTTAATTTATTCCAATAGCACCATTAGACTGTGAATGCAATTGCTGGTCTAAATTGTTAGTGGAAATTTGCCGGGGGTATGTGATAATGCAACTGTTTGGACACAGTAGAGCATGGTAGAACAGGGTCAAGCAGGGTAAAGTAGGATAGGGCAGGGTAGGGCGGACGGACACTACAAGCAGAATTAATTCATTTTCCTATCTAATACTCTTTTGTGTTAGTTAAATACCCGGACTACGCACGGTGCTTCTGCTAGTTTATTATACTCTTCCTCTTATTGCGTTTCTTCTACCTGCATTGTCTATATCTCTGATGTGGAATCAATTCACCTCGCCATCCTACACACGCAATGCACTTCCAAAGAACAGATTCGGTCTGATGAGAGAAAAACCTCAACCACATTCCCTTGCATCTGTGCATATATAGACCTCCGTTCCACTTTTCTCTTTGTCAGCCTTTCATTCGACAAATCGAATTATTAAAAATTCATTCAAATGTATTATTTATGATGTATTTATAGGGTTGAGTAAATGTAACATCCATGAATAATCGAAATGATTGTAATTATAATGATTGGATTTGTGTGTAATGGTTACCAATCTTTAATGTTCAAAATATCTTTTTATTTCTAATGCTCACAATTTCTTAACATTTTATCTGTCATCACGTATTTGCTTTATTTTTCAGTGCATATAATTCAGTATTTATTTTATTCTAGCTGACCCGGCGAACTCTGTTCCGCCTTAACAGCCGGTCCCATCTTTTTCTCGCGTCGCACTCACTGTGAGAAACTGTACTATCCTTGTTGCACTCGTGATAATAAAGCAATTGCAGATTTGTGTTTTTCTCTCAAACAAAGAAGAATTTTAAAAAAACGCTCTGATATTAAATAGATAATTAAAAAATCTATTACGTAGCAGAGCGTTTTTTTTTTGGAATTGATTTTTGTTTAAGAGAGAAATACAAAGCTGTAATCATAGGGACCGGCTGTTAAAGGCAATAAATAAGCAGATTTTGGAATTTATTAAGTTAAATTGTTTATTAGAAAATACAAATAAAAAATTAAGTAGATTAATCATTCATTATTGTTCCTGTATTTTGGTGCATAGGTTTCACTCTTCAGTTAAGTACCTTGTGATACACGACATTTTTTGTTTTATTATCAGGCGCAGGTTACAACAGGCAACAATGACCGCTAACATGCGAAATCACGCGAAAACGTACAAAAACGTGCGTTCTCACACAGGAACGCTGTCGAACGGGATAAACAGTATCCTATGTCCGTCTCCTGGCTCTAAGCTTCCTGCTCACCAATTTTCAGCCAAATCAGTACAGCCGTTCTTGAGTTATAAATAGTGTAACTAACGCGACTTTCTTTTATATATATAGATTTTATAAAATAGTATCGTTTCTATCATTATTTTTTATAATTATATAAAGATGTACTACTCTTACACGAAACATTGAGTTTTCTACCCTGTGGACGATGTTTTTGTTAAACTGATGTTACCAACCTGAGCGACTGTTTCCACACTCCACTCGCCACCCCTCCCAAACAGGCAATACACAAACGCCTGCACGGTCCGGTCACCGTCATCCGAAATTCACGGTTCGGTATAAATTCAATTTTGTACATCTGTATACAAATTTCGATGGAGATACATGAGGTTACATAGTAATTGTATTTTAAATTTGTGAATTCAGCAGAAAGAGAATTTATGTCTGTTTAATATTTGCATGTTCCCTTCTGGCAAAATATCTCATCTTCATACTATGTAGCTGTTTATAACAAATAAAAGAGCTTTCCTCGCATCAGGTATATTAAATTTCCACAGCTGCCGATACGGAAATTTCAGACGAGAGCGGAAACTCCTTTTGTAGTTGCACAGCAAAGGCACCATCTGGCGGCAACGTTTTTATCGCTTCGGGATGTAGATTATCTCAAAAGGTTATCAACTACAGAGAAATCTCGAGGTTTTGCACTGAATGGATGTTTTTCTCGGGAGTTTGGAGATATCACTTGATTTTTCCTGTTAGAGCAAATAAAACAAAATTTCTGTCGTTTGAAGTTTTCTTCGCTTTTCAACTTCCACCATAAATAAGATCAAAGCCACAACTTTTCTCCTCCGTTGCGAGTTTTAAGAGACAACATGTTGATCTAGAAAGTTTCATCAAAACGTCTGCTCCACACACATGAACAGGAACATTTCACAAACTTTTACGTACGCACATCAATGATATACTTTAGAAAGGATGTTCTTCTTTATGCCTTACTTTCAACGCTTAAGAAACGTTTTTGTTAATTTTAAATTACGTTTTATTCTAAAATAACAGTAAACTAAATAATGCTAGATTCCAAACAAAGAGTATATATTTCATTAGTGTAAAAGCTTCGTCAAACTTATTTATATTTATTAAAATAACTAGAATATGAGCGAAAATGATTTCAAAGTACCTGACAATATTTTTTGTTAAAACCTCAAAGTGATAGAGAAGCTGTTAATATACTTTTTTATTTATCCACTCTTAGACGTGCTTCAAATCGATAAAATGAACTTGCATTTCTCAAGTTATTTATTATTCATTTCGGTTATTAAAGATAGAATATCATTAAATGTTGATTGCCAGAGCAAAAAAGATTAAGCAACATTTCAACTTTGTCTATATGAACCTACAGTTTTAAAAAATTGCACTTTTATTATTTTTTGTTATAAACTAATTTCTATATTTTGTTTCATACAGTGTTTTGTCTGCAAACATTTAATTGAGTTGATACACGGATATTGTTTTTCCACTCATACAAAGAAACTATGTGTTTTTTTAAAAGTCCAATATTATTTGTATTTTCTGTTTTAGGGTCAGAATATTATTAGTTCCATGTATTCATCTCAATTATTGTTGGCTTTAATTTTGCAGGAAATATGTTAAATTCCTTTTGTTAAATAATTAAAATCTTTCATATCGCACATCCATGGTGACGTGTAGAGACAGAATGTAAAATAACAAGCATAAGCATTGCAATTGCTAAGTGACGGGTTCTAAAATCCATTAATTGGATTGTATTTTCTATTCTAGGTTGCTATTTCTAGATTCGGATAATTTATATTATTATTATTATTATTATTATTATTATTATTATTATTATTATTATTATTATTATTATTATTATTATTATTACTAGAAAAAGAAGAAAAAGAAGAAAGAGATATTGATATGCACTTAAAGTATCAAAATATGCATAAAATTATGCATTCAATATCAGTGAAATTTTCACCAAAAAATCTCAAAATACCCACACAAAATGACGTATGTGTTGTCAATAAAGAAAAATCGATATTTCTATTTCTATTACGACCTCTCTAATCTGTATTT
Source organism: Teleogryllus occipitalis (assembly GCA_011170035.1). Lineage (NCBI taxonomy): Eukaryota > Metazoa > Arthropoda > Insecta > Orthoptera > Gryllidae > Teleogryllus > Teleogryllus occipitalis. The sequence goes on along the minus strand of BLKR01000437.1, from coordinate 112,171 downwards.
ATTCATTGCCCAATTATAATAAATATCCATTTCTCATTGTAGATTCATATGGAATTTTTCTCTTTATATTTCACATATCTCAAGGAAATTTCGATATTGCTTCTTTTTTTAAAAAAAATGGATCCGGAATTCTTTTAATTTATTTTATAAAAAAATTATGTTAATTACAGAAACATAAGTCAACATTAAATTTACAACTAATTACACAGAAAAGTAAGGGAAAAAATGAATTTGAAATTAGGAGAAAATTTTTAGCAATGACAGTTCGGCTCCAATACGTATAGTTTTACATAGTTCGATTGTCCACGGAAAGTGTTAAATAAATCGAAGTTCGATCATTGTCCGAAAACATAAACAATAAAAACTATTTTTGTCGGTTATGTTATCAAACAAAATAAAACCGCGATGATCCATTCAAACACAACGTTAATATCCCTAATAGACGTCGTGGTTATTCCAGAGAGAGAACGTAAAGCCAAGTATGATATCAAAATAATGCTAAAGAATAATCACATCGAGAGCCGGTCTGGGAAGCCGAGGTCGCTAAGGCTGAAGGGGGGCTGTACCCCCTCGGCTGGAGGGTTTTGAATCCCCCCTCGGGCATGGATGTCTGTGTTATCCTTACGTGTACTTCCTACAGTTCCCCCTACAGTTAAAGCAATCACAGTGTTCATTGTATGACCGAGTTGTTAAAAGCGACCTAAAAAATAAATTGATCACATCAATTTTATCAAGTAACCTAAAAACTCTGGGGTTGCTCAATGGCGGTACACCTTGAGTGCTCCAACCAGAGTTCTCAGCGGAATATTCTGATACCATCTACCCGCTCCAACCCCCTGCGCTGCCGCTCCTATACTCCTGTAGCCGACCAATCCGACAAAATCGCTCGCCTCCGCGCTGGCCCGCTCGCTGACTCGTCTGCGACCACCCCCGTTTCTGGAACCCGGTTCGAACCCCGATGTCGCCATGCTCTTTCCTCCCCTTTCATTAACGTCCGTCCTAGCTCGCGGACCCGCTCTGCGCAATTCCTTCAGCCCCAGCCTCATGCTCATAGCTCCCCGCTTTAAGATCCACCCTGCTCCCCTCTACATCCCCGCGCCCCTATCCACCACGCCTACCCGATCCCCGCTTCGTCTCGCTCACCCCCGGGTCCATTACTACCTCACATTGCCACTCTACCACCCCGTCCCACTCCACCCCGAACATCCGCTCCACCTCCTCATCTCGCGCCTTTCTCGCGCCCCGCTCTACTCCCACACCATTATCCACCACCACTACTCGATCTCCACTTCGTCTCTCCTCCCCCGCCTCCACACCCCACATTGCCACTCTACCACCCGTCCCACTCCACCCCGAAGCTCCGCTCCACCTCCGCATCTCGCGCCTCTCCCGCGCCCCGTTCCACCCCCGCGCCCCTACTCACCACCACTTCCCGATCCTTCCTTCGCCTCGCTCTCCCCCGCGTCCACCACCAACCCACATTTATACTCTACCACCCCGATACACTCCACCCCCAGGCTCCGCTCCACCTCCGAGCCCCGCACCGCCGCCGCACCAGGCGCTCCACTGCAACCCTGTCACACGCGTGTCACCTTTCGCCACATCCGCGACCCCTCTCCCCTCCCGCCCTTCGGTCCGTTTCCTCCCTGCCGCCCCCTCGTGCCCCCGGTCGTCCCGGCGGCGCCCGCGCCCAGCACCCCCTCCGGGCGCCGCGCGGGGCCTCCTCGGCGTAATAGCCCCGTGTCGTGCGGGCGCCCGCGCGCTGCCGCCCGCCAGCGGGGCGGGGGCGGGAGCGGGGCGCTACTGGTCATTGCAGGTGCTCCCCGCCCGCGGCCACCAGCCCCTGTTGTTGCACCCGCCAATTAATTGCCCTCCCCCCGCAGCCGCCCCCGCCCAGCCCTGTCCCTTGCGTGGTCGATACCTGGCGGCTCGCCGGCGTGGGCCTCCCCTGCGATGGAGCCCGCTCTGGGAGTTGGCTATCCAAGATATGTACTCCCGCATTGCAAGGTATTGTCGGCATTGTGAGGTGCATAATTGAATGGCCGTCGTGCCCGGTGCTAGTGGCTCGTATCGGATAAGAGTTCTTCAAACTTCTGTAATGAGGGCTTTCTTTGTCAGTAAGCTTACACGGAGAAGTTTTTCTCATGACTGAAGTAAATCAGAAAGTTCATGCAGGAAATTTTAAGTGATGTGCTTTCTCTTACTGGTATTCTCTTACTAATTCAGATTTTGAACATATATCTCAGTAATTTGGAACTACATAATCTGTACCGCAGATTATGTTCAATATACCAATTTATGATTCAACCATTGTGTTTCTCTTTATTTACACTGCTTCTTTCTCATAATCTTTTATTTAGTTAGAAAAATAGATTGATTTGATTCATTGGCAAACTATTTATCCGAATATTTTATTTATATACGTAGTACCACGTGATGGCTTCATTGATTGATTTATTGAAGAATCATTCAAATATTGTTACAAAAAGAATTATTAATACTCATAACCCAATTCTGTTCTATAATTTATGTAGATTGTCGACTGTCGTTTAAAATTATTTTTTATGAACAGCGTTTTTTGCTAATTGATAATATTATTACCAAAACTACATACTTAAATGCAAAACAGACTCCCTTCATTACATTCCACTGAAAAATGATCCCTGGGGAACACCTACAGCGAAGTCCTTGGGCGCAGCTCCTTTTTCTCGCGAAAGGCGAGCGGCGCGCGTGATTCGCGGGGTCAAAGGTAAATATGACGCTCTGACGCACCTCCCGCGCCGCGCCGCGTCGGCGGAAAGGAATTTAATCGACTTTGGGCGGCCTGCGCTCGTGTTCCGCGAGGCGCGCTGCTCTTGTGCCCGTCAACCGAGTACAAGAGGACGATATTGCGCATTTCTCTGTAGAGCTGCCACTAATCGCTCAGGGTCGTCATGGGATGATTTAGGTTTTGTATCTGAGTACTTTATTACTACTTTAGCGTGGCGCCGCCGGAGAGTTTTTCAATATTAAAATGTTCATTTTTGATATGAAAGTTAATGAAATACGATATTTTAATAATAATCCAGTGGAAATAGATAGTGAAGTGTTGAATGACACCTTACTTCTGTCAAATGAAGAACCGAGAAGTTTTAATTGTGGGTTAATGCATAATACCGAAATTGGCAGTAAATAGGGCATTTATCTTCTTGCTTATTATCTATAACAGATTGGCGATACGCGGAAACTTTTGCTAATGTAGTGAACCCGAAAAAGGTTTGAACTTTCCTCTGAATTTAAATTAATTTGGAAAGTAGACGTGATAAGAAGTTGCTTAAAAGCACCGATGGGGCAACTAGGAGTTAACCCTGCCGAGCACTAGGAGGCAAAGTATAAGCAAGATATGCATTTCCAAGCACGTTCCTCGCGCTCGCGCATGTCGAGTAAAAGTCATGACAAAGAAGATTTATAAATAGATATATAAAATGTATAAATGATGGAATGAAGAGAGATTAGGAGTATGATGACCTTAATTCCAACTACAAACGGACATGAGAAATAAGCACAGATTATAACATGTAAATCTATCATATTGTAGTCATTTCGAAGTTCTTTAACCGAATATATTTTGTTTTATGTGCTATTGATGTATTAATTCTCTGGAATAACATCAAATATCAAAGTCTCAAATGACCTTTCAAGAGCCAGATCGTTCGTAGCGATGACAATGTTTCAGTTTGGCGGATTTCTCAAAACCTCCGTGTAGGTTCCCCTTCTCTGGAATTTATTGAATATTTGACACACATTGATAAAATTACTCCTTCTAGGAAAGAATTGCGATGATCGAATTGAAGTGTTTCTCTGTGTTCAAAATCTCCCTTTCAAACTTGATTTGATTCCAATAATTCGGGTGCGTCTTGTTTCTTCTGCGAAGCCATCCGTCGGAACGAACACCCACGTTTCAGGTAGTCAGATTAATTAACCTAAAGCAATTTACGAATGCGTTCCCGCCTCAACCGCACATTTCTCATTCTTGGAACGACTTTAATTCATTATTCGTAAGCCGTAGAAACTCGGCAGTAGTCAACTGCCAATAATCGGATAGCGGGGAGTTAACGAACCGTCGTTAAGTGAATTCCTCGACGTAATAAGTTCCAAGCACCCTGTTGAACTTCTCGAGAGTCGCAACGCCCGCCGAGTGTCTCCTGTCACTTCATTCGTACTCGAGATCGTCCGTCGAGGCGAGCGTTTCCTGGAAAGTTGGAGCCATTCCGGACTTAATAGGCGAGCACTCTTCATTACCGGGCGACCGGACCGGACCGGCGCGGCGCGGCGCGCGCCTGGCCGCGCGAACGGTCGTATCTCCCGGCGCGAAGGGCCGTTTAGCGGCCCCGTCGCCGCCCGCCAAGCGACGGCGTAGGCGGCGCCGGGGGCGAGGGGGGCGGCGCGCTCAAGAGCGCGCAAACGGATCAAAAGAGGAGCAGCGTTGAGGAGCGCGATCAGAGGGCAAGCGCTGAAGTGAGCGTAACCGAGAAGACGGCAAAGTGAGAGGGTACGAGGCACAGGGCAGATTAACAGGAGGAATTAACAAAAGAAGACACGTGGAAGAAGGAGAGATGAAACTAAGAACAGAAATAAAGGAGGTAGTTGATGAGTGAAGATAATTAAGGCTGGAGAATTGATTGTTAGTAATTTCGGGCGCGTCAACTACGATGTTCATTAGTCCCGTAAGCGTAGTGCGTGTGTTTTTGCTAGGGAGGAGACTGTCGTCTTCCCCCGCTGTATGACGAGATCCGGCGCTGACCCCCAAACTGTCAAACTCTGCCTACCTGAGCCTTTCTTCGTCACACAGCTACTGAAACTGTGACGGTTTTAAATTGATTGATTGATTTTTTTCTTGTTTCCGGGCGCGTCAACTGCTTAGGTCTTAGTCCCGTGAGTGTAGTGCATGTTATTTCTTGGGAGATGGTGGTGATCTTCCCCCGCTGGATGGCGAGATCCGGCGCCGACCTACCGTCGGCTAGTGGAGTTTCCCCCTAACCAGGACTCTCCCACCAGCGGGGCACCGCCCCAGCCGGGACAAGCTCTAAGCTCCCGACCGGAATATGTGGTTGTGTAGTGCATGTTAGTGTAAGTGTATGTGTAAGGAGAGAGGATAGAACAAGGAAGAGGAAGGAAAAATCGCGCGCGGCCCGTGGCCCGTTTGTTAGGGTACTGCACCGGCATTCGCATGGTGTTGGTCGGAGAAACCTCGGAAAACACCGATCAGATCAGCCGGTCTCTAGAATTCTCCTCTAGACAGCGTCTGAATTCGTTCTAGCTGAAAAGCCAATGTCAAAAATCCTGCCACCGCCGGAACTCGAACCCATGACCTCCCGGACAGAGGAACGGCAGGAAGGCCGGAGAAGAAAAGAGTGCGTGCTTCGCCCACGCGAGAAGGAAAGGTATGGGAGAGAAGGCTGAAAGGTGCATGGCAGTTTGAGCATGTGAAGTAGATGTAAAAGGTCAGAGTTGTTGAGGATTGAAGGCAGTGCCTCGCGAAGAGCAGGATCAAGTAGCATCAGCGGTGGACGCGTGGGACAGAAGCGCAATCGCGACGCAGTTACCCCGAAGCGAGGCGGCAGTCGAAGAGCGTCGAGAGGGAAGTTGGCGGGCGCAGATTGGCTGGCCTGCAAGCGGCGCGCCCGCCCGCCCGCCGCCCGTTCCGCGCGAGCGATGAGACGGCTCCGGCGCTGGAATCGCCCTCTGCCGCACCGCGCGCGCCAGCTCCAACTTCTCGCCCCCGCCCCGCCCCTCCGCCCCCGCCCCCCCCCCGTCCCCGCCCCTCCGCCCCGCCCACGCCGTCCCAGCGGCCCCGCGCGGCGCAAGGTCGCGCAACTTCGCAAATGACGTCCGGGGCGATACGGAGGGGCGCGGGCGGGGGCGGGGGCGGCGCCGGCAACTAACGGCAACGGGCGGCAGAAACAACATAACGCCGGGTGTAGAACACGCGGAATAGGAGAATGTGGACTTGAGGAACTTTGGAGATAGTTATCGCCGAGCAAGGATAATGACCGAATCTAAGCATTCTGCTGATACAGAAGGAGCTTATACATGAGTATGTAACAATCCGAACAAAATAAATAATGCGCAACATATCAAACTTTGAGAGAAATTTGGGGTTTTATACTTTACATCATACGAAATAGATAACTAGATGGATAAAACATACCGTCTATGCAAATATATGATACTAACATTGAAATTATTGGTCCTGTAGGTAAAGAAATTTACTGAGCACTGTGAAGAAAAATAGCAAGAGGTGCGCTCAAACAGTTCAGAGTTAGGTTGCACGCTGACACTTAAGATACCTTGAGTATAATTTCGCTGTAGTTATTTACATTGAAGGATGTGTTTAAGATATAAAATTATTTGTCCAAAAATGCTGATAGAGCAATTTCGTAGGAATATAACCACTCTCATGACATCCATTTTTTTTTTTGCAAACACATTGTACAATTCTTTTATTTTGGCCACACATACTTCACAGTTTCGCATGGTTTTTATTAGGATTATATCAATACATTTAGGTAAACGCAGAAGTGTACTTAGGACTATACAAATAACATGTTGGCAACACATTTCAAACTTTGAGAGAATACGAAATAGATTACTAAAACAATAAATCTGAAATATTTATTTCTGAACTCCTTTTATAATTAAATTACTAAGTTGAATGAAAATTACTAAGTTTGTAAAAAAATATTTTTTAAAAAATAATACAAAATACTTTTTGAAATTTTAACTCCAAGAGTTTTCGACACAAGCTTTTTAGCTAGGTCGAATTCTGTCTGGAGGAGAATTCTAGCCGCCGACTATTTTGATCGGTAGTTTTCCGTGGTTTCTCCGATGAACGCCAGGTGAATGCCCGAGCAGCACCCTAACACGGACTGTGCGCGATCTTCTCTTCCTCTTCCTTGTCCTATCCTCTCTCCTTACACACGCTTACACTAACATGCACTACACTACCACATATTTCGGGTGACCGGTCGGGGCTTAGAGCTTGTCCCGGCTGAGGCGGTGGTGCCCCGCTGGTGGGAGAGTCCTGGTTAGGGGGAAACCCCACTAGCCGACGGAAGGTCGGCGCCGGATCTCGCCATCCAGCGGGTGAAGATCACCGCCATCTCCCGAAAAACAACACGCACTACACTTACGGGACTAATGACCTAAGCTGTTGACGCGCCCGGAATCACTAACCAACCAACCAACCAACTCCAAGAGTTTACTTTTTCTTCACATTTGCTGCATAAGGCGTCTGGACCATGCACAAAAATTACGAAACACAATGCAGCTGGCCTTGAAGAGCGGAGCGCGCGAGGAGACAGAGGCGTTGGGAGATGGGCGCGCAGTCGGAGAGGCAGAAGGCGCAGCACGCGAGGGAGCGCGGAGCCTCCGCTCGCCCTCCGTCCACACGCGTGGCGTGGCGTGGCGTCGCGACGCGCGGAGAGGCGTCCCCGGCGGGCGGCGTGCGTGATGAGACGCGGCGCTTCAAACGCGGCCGGCGCGCACTCGAGTGCTCCGCTTGATTAACACGCCCCGGCGGGACGCCCCGCCCTGGAAGGCGGAGGATTCGACTCATTTAAATGGAGAGGCAGCGGCGCGTGTGCGGTTTTTGTGTTGAACGAATGTGTTCTCGTTTCGTTTTCAAATAAAGAAGATGGGACTTGTCATTGAAATACTGCCGTGATATTTTTGCAATTTCAGGTTTACTCTTATTGCATTACATTGGCTTGCGATGAATAATTTCTCCTGCAGAATATATGGAAAGAACAAAACAGATTTCGCAAAATACAATAGAAAGTTGAAATATTTGGGGAAGATAGTATATTAATCGCAAGACTTCTTAAGCGAATACCAAAAAATCAAGTGCGTCAGCACGTTCTGCTAGGGAGAGAGACTTCTCGCGTGCTCTTTACTCTGTACGTGTACGCTAGAGTGAGTTTAAGAGCATAGGTGAGTTTAAGAATGAATAGCGGTAGTTAGAGAGGTCTCTACGGTCGGCCATGCTTCGAAAACCGAAAGTTCTAACAAAAAGAAAGTTTGCCTGGTCGATGAATGCCGCCATAAGACAAAACGAACAGAAGTGAATCACCTTTGGTGGACAACAATTCGAATAGTGAACAGATTAAGGTGGAGAACTAATGGCCTCATTAGAATGAACAAGAGCAAAAAATTGGATTTAAAATAATGTAGAACTGAGAGTTCTAGGTCCATGCTCCAAGGATGGAGGGTTTTTGACGTCAGGGAAGTTAGTGGATCAAATTGTTCCACAGACTGGATGAGTCTTCCAGATGCCAGACTTATCCTAGGTTCTTTCCAATTAATTCGTTGGTGACGTAACAAGAACGTAAGGTTACGTCAATGCCTTCCTATGTTACCTAAGTTAAATTCTTAATATTAATGACCCATTATCACATAAACTATTGGAGATACCGATTTTAAATTTTTACTGTACATTGTACACAATAGTATTGTCGTTGTATTGATCTACATTAAAAAGAATTGCTTGGCAGGAAATTAAAATATATTTTTTAATAAATTTATTGCCAATTTTATTTATGAAATAGAAACAAATAATGCTAACTTCATAAACGTAGATCCACAGCTTCACGTTGTCTATTACAGTCATCTCTAAATTATTCAAAAAAATGTGTTTAATAGTTTGGAAGAAAACGGAGCATTTATAACGTAAAACTGTGTTTTGAAAAAACTCTCCTTAAGTATTTACTAGAAAACACCTATCATATTTGCTGTATTATTTTAGTTAAAAACTACCTGCTCCTTATTGTGAATTATGCTATTTGTTGTTGATATCTAGGAGCGGTTTCTCCATGTTTTCAGGCTCTTTTGGTCAGTTTTTCAGCAGAGATATCTTCTTTTTTTGAGGGGGGGCGAGGCTTGTATGGATCAATTCTGCAGTTACTATATTCATTATATATTATATTCATAAACGTATATTCCGCATTACACAAATTATTAACCTCAACAATCCTCACGATAAAATCTATTTCTTCAGTTATAAGCTTTTTAAAAGCACATCATTTGTCGATGATAGGGAAAGTATTAAAGCAAAAATATTGTAACATATAATCACGTGCATTGGTGCACTAACTTTATCGACATGTAGAGGTATAGATTAAAGCAGTTGTGTTTTTTCTTTCTTTATCAAAGAATGTTTCTATATTAAATCATATCATATGTGTATCCGTCTACTGATGCAAATCAATACACGTTAATCATGAATTTGTACAATGTTATTTATTAGAGGGCTATAATTAAATTCATACCCATTCGAGTTAGCGAATATTCTATTTTTATTTGAGAATCAGCATCGACGTTTCGGTTTTAATATACTATACTTTCCTCAAAGCAGTAGGGCAAAAACCACAGAAGCACCATATGAACATGTTAAAATTATATTGTATTTCATATATTTCAAATTTTAAAACATGGCAAAACAAATAGCAGGAACAGTTTTTAATTATTAGAAATAATTGCAAACGACCTAAACGGAAATCAGTTCTTGTACTTATTGCATTTAATTTTCCATGAAATTTTGAAAAAGTGTATTTTATTGAAGTGGACACGTAGTCGAGCTTCACCATGACATATATGCTTGTTCAGATTCCCACTATTCACTAGAGCAATAAAAAGTAATCTTGGTTAATAATCTACCACTTCAAATGATAGCAAATAGATAATTGAAATTTCATATTATTTCCTTAAAAACGATCAAAAATACTTATTAAAAATAACGAAAATGTATACACATTTCTCCTCGCGTTCTCTTTGAAGAATGCATTTTCCCTAATGCGCTTCAATCTCCGTCCTGAAAGCGAGGATTTCAAATTTCCCAACAAAGAGAAGCGAAAATCTTAAGCTAGAAATTCGAAATTCTCTTTAACACAATCTCTTTAACAGAACGTATTTCACCCCGTGACCTGCCATCTGCTGCATCAAAGCAAAGAAGGTCTTCCCAATCCGACCCAAACGCAGGCAGTGGAGCAACGACCCTCCTCGGCCTTCGAGCCACCACCGCACCTCAGCTTCTACGCGGCGCCGGCTGAACACGCCCCGTGCGCTGGCGGCTGTTTCTATAGAGGGAACAACAATAACCGACAACGTCGGCGCCGGCAACGTCGTCGTCGTCTTCGTCGTCGTCGTCGTTGTCGTCGCCAATGTCGGTAGCGGCTGTTGACGCAACCGCCAACACCCCGAGGCCGCGGCGAATAATTAATGTCAGCTAATTGAGTTCTTGGATTATGGAGCGTCCCTTGAAAGACGCTGCACGCGCGCAACTACCCTCCCCTCCTCCTCCCCTCAACGCGCCACCCTCACGCGCTCACCCTGCGCCCGCTGCGCTGCTTCTGTCCGCGCCCCCGCCCCCGCCCCCACCCCGCCCCCGCCGCCGCGCGCATAGCTACAAAGAATTATACATGAGCACGCGCGCGGAACGGGGAGCGAACACACAAAAAAGCAAGAGAGAAAGGGAAAGGAGGAGAGAGGGTGCGAGGGGAAGCCTAGCGCAGTGCGCTTCCGTACGCTTAGCGTTTAGCGTTTAGCGAGAAAGGGAATTCGGTATCAGCCCGTCATCACGTGCGATTCATTTCGCGACATCAAAGGGACCGGCTGGGCCGCCCCGCCCGCTGGGGAGCCGGGCGCGTGGCGAGGGGCGTGAGGGGGAGGGACAATATAATAAAATAGATGATTATTTCATCAGAACGTGAAACATTGAAGCGTCCAGTCGGTCCGCTGGCTTTGTGCTCATAATCCGCGCTGTTTTATTATGGAGTTTGTGCCGGCGACTGTTGGAGGAGCGAGGCTGTAATCCGCTGGCCACTGCACTCGGCGGGGGCGTGTTGGGGGGTGTGGCACAACTGCATAGACAGCTGCGCCTCGCGCAGTTCTGCTGAATCGACTGCAGCGTGCTCTGTTGGCGCGCGTCGAGCACACGGCTCTCGGGGCTACTCGAGGCACCCTCTGGACCTCGTTAGTCTCTTCCATCGCTGTCGATTTCTTATGGTTGATGTGCAGGCAACTCGCAGTAATTACTGATGCTGCTCAGTATTCTACATTTCTCTGGCTCGTTGTGGTGTGTTTTAACCAACATGACTTTAAATTTCACAGAGAAGTTTTTGGTCTTCACTACAATACAAAACGTCAAAATTCATTCAAATACATTTTATTATTTAAATTGATCATTCAATACCAGTATTTTTAACAAGAGTAGTCCACACTCAAATATTAGTTATTTAGGCTCATATGTCTTTGTTTATAGTGAACCGAAAAATAAGTTTCATTCAACTGTTTGTGTATATATTCAATATATTCACATTTACGTTCTAGATTCGCCAATGAATATTGTGAATTCATGAAACAAGTTTTCGAAAAAGAGCAAATTGAAACCATCGACTGTACTAAAGCTTTAACTGTCAACTTCAACCATTTTGCTTGATTTGCAAAACATTTCAAGTCCTTCTTTCTCCAAGAAGAATAATAAGAAAACTTCTGGCACTTCTTCAACACTTCAAATAAAAATCGAGAGACTGTAAAACGTATTTTAAATGATGTTCTTTAGCAACAAAAGATAAGTTGTAAAGACCATTGCAATAGCTAATGTACTAAAACATACAAATTGGCTACATTATAAGTTCAATCTGACATTTTCGTCCTTTGGCAAAAAATTCAGTAACAAAATTTAAATGGTTCTGTTTTTCCTTCAAATGATAGAAGGAAAAAATACTGCTTTTGAATGAGATTCGTTACAAGGAAAAATCGTTTAAGTTGTAACATATGAATAAAAATTAATATATTCATTACGATTTAGATCAAAAAGTTAAGTTTTCTATTAGAAATGCAATTATCAACTCAATTTCTTTGGTTTATGGCGGACTATCATATAACCCGGCGTGTACAGGGTATTTATTTTTCAAAATCGTGTTTTAAGAAGTATTCTTCTCCCCGCACACTTCGCCCGCCTCGTCTGCACGCCCTATCAGGCCTTCTGAAATAAGTGCACCCGAATAAAGGTCAAAATACAATTTTATTCTTACTTTGTTGTAATAGCTACGTCTTCAACAAAACATACAATACGTATGGCGACCGCTTCCAAACATCAAGACCAAATACGTAAGCAGCGTCGAACAAATACCTGGAGAGAAAATACCTACCACACAGCTAAGAGTACAATACAAAATCAAACGCATCATAACCAGAGTAAAACTGGTAAGGAGCGTGTTGCTGTCCGCTCGCTTCTTATACAGCGCCTACTTTAGGAGAAAAGCCATCACCGGGAGCGGTGGCTCAGTGCATCAACTGATGTCACTGCAGCGCCTCTGACCGGGAGGTCGTAGGTTACACTCCCCACGGCGGCAGGATTTTCGACACTAGCTTTGCAGCTAGGTCGATTTCAGTCGCTGTCTGGAGGAGAATTCTAGCGGCCGGCTGTTCTGATCGGTAGTTTTCCGTGGTTTCTCTGATGAACACCAGACGAATGCCGGAGCAGTACCCTTACACACATACTTACACTAACATGCACTACACTACCACATATTCCGGGAGACCGAACGGAAGCTTAGAGTTTGTCCCGGCTGGGGCGGTGCCCCGCTGGTGGGAGAGTCCTGGTGAGGGGGAAACCCCACTAGCCGACGGTAGGTCGGCGCCGGATCTCGCCATCCAGCGGGGGAAGATCACCGCCATCTCCCGAAGAAAACATCATGCACAACACTAACGGGAATAATGACCTAAGGTGTTGACGCGCCTGGAATCTCTAACCAACCAACCAAGAAAAGCTATCCCCCCTCCTTGCTCCGCGTCACTTGACCTCTTCTGTTCTCCACCACTCCCCTTCTCCGCAAAGAAGAGGGGGCTGCCTCGGGTGTGGCACTACCAGGGCTAGGCCGCGCACACCTCCGCCCCGCCTAGCGGACGCCTGCCGATCCATCTTTCCTCCCGCACATCACGCCCCGCCCACTTCTTCGGCTCTTCCCGCGTCGCTCATTCCTTCTCCTTGGCCGTATTCTTTCCTTCGCCTTCTCCTCCCGCCCTGCGCGATCCGCTCTATCCCTTTACTCCTCCACTTCCTCCCGTTTCTGCCATTTCTCCTTCTCTTTTCGTTTCTTCCGCTCCTCCCCTTCATTTTGTTTCGCTTTCTCGTGGCTCCTTCTTCACTCCTTCCATCCCACTCGATCAAGCATGATGTTAAAAAAGTTCCCATTCTTATATTATATAGCATGTTTCTTATTCTTGTTCTTTTACTACAAGATTACAATTAATGTTTACTTGTTGTATTTGTCGCCAAACAATAAACTTAAATCCGCATACAAAATATGACATAGGAGTACAATCTGCGCAAACTTTAAGTTGCTCTCTATTGGAAATTTCTCTAGCGAAATTTTTAATGACGATTGTTCATGGAACTACAAGCCGTTACATTAGCTAGATTTTCATGTTTAAAATTTTTTTAAATTATAAAACCTACTTAATAATATAAATTGAAATTACATAATTCCATGCTCTTTTATGCATTTCCTTCTTTGTAAACCAAAAAACACTACTTGTTTAGAATTCCCTTTTACGAATCGTAACATACAGAACACGCCTCCCACTCCAAAAGACATAAACGATGTCGAGAATCCATCAGACGTGATTCGAGCGTGCACCGCTCGAGAGGCCCACGGACAACTAATAATTAATTGAACCAGAAGCATCACGGCAACTGTTTGCCGTTCGTAGATGTGTTGACAATTACTCAGATGAAATTGGAAACTAGCGCAGCCACGTACAAAGCGAGCGACCGCGCAGTCATGCTAACCCCAATAGAGTTAATGAGTACGTTGGAAGCCAACGGCGAGGCCCCCGTTTCTCGCTTCTCCTCGTCGATACGTCGGGGGCGTGGGGCGGGGGGTGGGGGTGGGGAGTGGGGGCTGGATGGGTCACGAACCGGATACGATGGCCCGCGGGCAGTACGTTTCCTGTGAAACTTCGTTGACCGGGAAATTCCAGGCTTCGCGCCCCGTCGGTGGAGTATTTTCCACACTAGAGCTTCGTCGAAATCCGCCAGGTTGGGAGAGAATTCTTGCGTCTGGCTGCTCTGAGCAGTAATTTTCTATAGTTTCCAAGAACAATACCAGGCAAATGCCGGAGCTGTGGAGCAGTACCTTAATAAAGGGGTCAGGAATTGCGCGCGATCATTCCTTCCCATTCCTTGTCTCCTACCTGTCCCTCTACACACACACGCACGCATATCTGGAGACCAAAAATAAACTTCTTGTCTCACCTGTGGCGGAGTCTTGCTGGGGAAATATCTGGAGAAAAGACACCCCAAAAGGGTGTTGGTCCGCTCCGATCCTCTCCCTACACCGGGGGAGAAACACTGTCACACACACGCACACACATGGAATGTATGACCCAAGTGGTTGTCGCGCCTGGAAACAAAGGCTTGGACGGCTCGCAAGCCCACTGGGACGGGAGGGTTAAACGCGCCACCTCTTTTGTGCACGGGTTGCCCGGCGACCACGCCCGGAGTGCGCCAATCGTCATCAATTATGTTTTGTTAATTATTGGGCCGTTTCCATACCGCGACCGTGTTCACAACAAAATGTTCGCTCCATTTAGAGGTCAATATTCCGGAGTCGTTTGTCCCGAGGGCGGCTGCAAAAAAAGGGAGTGATGCGTCGCGCGGACGAATGAGCACAGGCTCGCGGGCCGTTTTTGCGGCGGCGTTTTTTTGCGTAAAAAAGGAGCGGACAGCCGAAACAAAAACATTTTCAGCGTTTTGGGAGAAAAGGTTGCTGTGGCGCGGGGTGTCCTGGAATGGAAGTCGATGTGAGCGGCCTCTCTATTGTAAAAGTCGGTTTTGTCCGCGTCTAGAGGAGTTTTTGTTTACCGCGTCTGCAAACAGCTCTTGATCTAATGCTACTTGTAAATTAAAAATAGAAAATGTAAACCTAGAATTCTCTTATGTAGTGTTATCACTGGGACAGAAATTCGAAGGTAGTGTAGTCTTGCCAATCTTGTTCATTTTAAGTAATGTGGAGGTTTAGCAAAATCTCTTAACAAAATAAATAATGTTTTGACAGTAAATTGAATTTCCTGTTAATATATCACGTTATTAAGCTGTGAATACATTAAGCGCAAAAACGTAATTTTCTACACGCGTTTTAGCACAAATAGTTAAAGTTCTTGATAATGTAATTAATATTGTTCCCCTATATAATACTCAGGAAGTTGTGAAGAGAATACATGAAAATATGGAGATGTATATATGAAATAATACATATACATATTCAATTTCTTGTAATACATTATCTGCATTAATATATCTGAATTACGTCTCGTTCATTACTCATAATTTAATTTTACTTTCTCGCATACTGCTTACGCAGCACGGAGAAAAGTATTGTAATTCTACGAGGAAAACGGCGATTTTTTTACAGGAAAACTTGAATTGTGGGGTCTGATAACGTAAAAGTGGATAAATCAATAAATGCTGTTCCAATGTGTGAGTTACATTCTCTAACGCATTGTGCACTCAGAATCCACAATATGTGGGTCCTGGATACGGAAAAGTTGGTTTATGGCAAAACGTCTGTCCGTCTGTCCATTCGTCTGTTTGCCTCCCTGTCATCTTCAGGAAAATTGATATTCCACGATCGATCTGCCTGATGTAGTGACTCCTTGAATTTGAAATTGGATATTTCGCATTTGAGCTTACTTTACATGACTTCTTAACAATACTTTCAACATTTTCAAAAAAATCCATTTATTAATTACATTTTGTCGTCGGACTATCGAAAATCGCAAAAATGTAATATTGATTGTAGAAATTGTTGTAACTTAATTAAATAAGTTCCTTAAAATTATATCTTTAGTCGTGTACATCTTTTAAACTAAACAACAGCAGATACTTTCTTGCATTATTGATAAATATGCAATTTTCGACAGTGAGATATGCGCAACGAAAATGAGATATGCGCCATTCTATTAAGTGTCCCTTCCTTTTTTATTCTCGAAAACCGCTTCAATTTTTTTCTTTAAAATTCTTCAATATTATAGTTGTAATAAGACGTCCAAAACATTGTCCTTTTTTAATTTTAAAAAAATATGGCATTTCAACGAACATAAATTCTCTTAATCGTTTCTTACGCTATGCGAGGACAAAGTTTAATCAAAAATTTTGGAAACATTTTTGAGAAAATTGTGGAAATGTTTTTGAGATTAGTTGTAAAGTACCCTCAAAAACAAAAATATCCGTTTTAACTCTCGAAGCCTAGGGTTCGTTCAGATCGATCGGGGAATATCAATTTTGGAGAAAATCGGCTAAACGGTTTAGATGCTAGTGTTGACCACAGACGGACAGACAGACGTTTTGCTTCCAATCAATTTTTTGGTATCATTGACCCACAAAAAATAAGCTACATCACGTGCTAGAGGAAGTAATTTACTATATATAGCAACAGGATTTATCCACTTTTTCATTACCAGGACCCGGCAATAAGACTTTTTTTACCGAAAATTCACTGTTTTAGCACCACTAGTTTTTGCCATAATTTTTGTTTACAAATGTGTTTCAAAATTTTATTTTTTTACTGATTATTTTCGTTTCACTGAATTACCCTAATGTCATGCTGTAAATTCTTAAGGAAAGCAGGATCGTTTCAGTTAATGCAATCAACACAGAGAATGTGACATGACAAGACTCTTGAAAAGTTTTCATTTGAGCAAAAGTTGGAAGCCGAAAGACTATGCTCGTCCGTAACAGTTCTTTGGATGTGTCATTAAGAAGTCTTTTTCCCTTAGCTCGATTTAGGATTCAATGTCTCCATTTTTGTCGGCCTCTCTGGAAGTGTTTGCGCAGCTGCTATCCATCGTCTCTTGAATCAACACAAAATGTCAGCGCTCTCTTTCTCACTCTGCCCCTTGATTTCTTAACACTTCCTCTTGCCTCTTTACGCGCATTTATAAATTATTGCGAGCAAATGTGCAACCCGGATGAAAAGTAGCAAAACCTCTGCCCAGCGAGACTAGCACAGGCTTGCGTACTCATATGCAACGTTTATACGCGTAAAAACTTGGTAAGTGCCGTCCTTAAAATAAATTTACTCTTTCCTCACAAATTTAGAATGGAAAGTTCTTTGTGCGTATTTTTGCAATAAGGCAATATGAACTTATTTATTGTTGGATATTATTACAATGTAATTTTGTCGCTGTACATATTGCCATGCCTTTAATACATTTTGTTGTATTTCGAACGTTAATGTTGTCATAAAAGTATTTTTATTAGGATTATTTCTTGTTCTCAATGTTATACATATTAATGAACATAAATGTTGTTACAATTGTTCTCTATATTCGAAATATTTTAACGATTAACAGAATCATTAACGATTGCAAGGCCACAGTTATTGCAGACAAATCTTAAGTTGCAATGTAATGTTTGGAAAATAACTATTATTATTTTTGTATTGAATTAGAAAACAGGCATTTTATGTCTCTTATAAATTTGTCATTTTCACCTCTTCTTCATCCATCCTAATTTTGAAAATTATTTCTATTTTTTAGTATTTTCTTTGTATATAATAAATATTTTAGAAATTTCTCTCCCCTACTTGCGAAGCACAATGCATCTAATAAACATTTATAATTAATGAAATTAATTATATTTTATGATCATTATTATTTATATTTTTAAAAATTTTTAAGCCAGAATTAAATTCAATATTTAAAATCGAGTGTCTAGGTAATATAATTAAGAAACGAGTGAAATGCATAACGTGTGGTAGAAGGATTAAATTAATATGGTAACCCTTCGGAAATTATCAAATTGCATTTTTCGTTTAAGAAGATGAATTATAATAACACATAATATTTTGAGTCAAAGCGACAATGTGATTGATGAGAATTGGGCAGACGCTTCAGTGAATAGCACATAGAGTAGAGATCCCATCAAACAGAAGGAAAGTGAAAATCAACGAGCGATGTATGATGTATGGAAGTGTTGCTGTGACAGAACGAATAGGCATTAAAACTGCAAATATTTCAGAACAAAATTATGGGTTTGAAAGCTGCGTTAGACACTTTCGGGTGTAAAAGCGGTCTAAAATAAATAACCCTAAACTCAGCGATTTTGATCAAAGGCCATTATTGGCTCATGCGTGAAAAAAAGAACGTGTTGCAGAAGAGGCGCTGGTAACGCAAGCCATCTTTTATGTTGGTTAAATATAGTTCCCTTTAGATTCTCGATAAAACGGCGCTCACGAGGTATTTAGAGGCGGGAGAGCGATGGGAGTATTAGCGAGTATTTACATACTTTCGCCCAGCGGTCGTGCGGGAAACCATGAGGTCGTGGAGCTGCCGTTCTTGTGCAAATCACGGCCTTGACAAATTAGCGTCGGAGAGGAGCGACCGTGGCGCACCGCGCGTACAAAGTTGAAATTAATGCGCGATCCTCGAAGCTAATTCGGCGCGATGCGTATTTACATTGCAGATGGACTCGCCCTCCCCCGCCCCCGCCTCCCGCGCCGGCGCAGTCGACTCTTCCAGCACCTCTTGGGCACTGCGTTGTGGAAGGGGTAGGGGCGGCGGGGAACAGCAGGGAACGGCAGGGCACGGCGGGGATCAACAAGGGACGGTAGAGGATGGCAGCAGACGGCAAGGAACGGCGGGAAAGGGCAGACGAACGCCAGGAGCCGGCAAGGGAACGTCAAGAAGCGGCAGGGAACTGCCCTGACAACGGCAAGGGACAGCAGAGGTTGGCAGGGGATGGCAGAGAACAATGAAGGGTCGCAGCACGGTGGCTAGTAAATTGATGCCGAAAGTCAACTTTCAGAGAGCCCCGGCCTTGAAGTCGAGGCGTTGGGCAGGGACGGTTGGAGACGGGAGGGGATGGAGGGCCCCAAAAGGGCAGCGGCTGCGCGGACTGAGAGTGAACTTTGAGGCAGCCGCCTCTCCACGCGTGGCTTTGGGAGCCCACAAGGTAACTGCGTTCGCCTCCACTCGGGATGCTGTCTGTGGGCGATTGGTCGCGCCAATTGGTTTCTCCCATTTGCCAGGCGAGAAGCGTAATTACAAAAAAAGGGGGTGAGCGGAAATTCCAATTTCGAAGGGTAATCATCGCACAAAGGCTATCGAATGATGAAGCCCGCCCTTGGTGTGGTTTCTAAATATAATTCCTGACTCGCTATCCTGGCGAAACTGTATTTTTCGTTGTCATTGGAAGCAACGAAGTTCATGTTGGATTTTTCAAGCTTTTGTGTCAACGGGGCGGCCTTTTGTTTTTCTCCGACATGTCAGCCATTCACATAGAAGAGTCCTGCATCAATACTCATTGTAGCTTTCATCAAACCCAATGTTTCTCTTGTGACATTCATTACGACAGACAGAGACAGAATAGCATGACCTACTTTCTGGAATATTTTTATCATTTATTTCTAATGGTGAAAATGCACAGGATAAACAAAATGTTCGTGGAGTTGCAAAACGTTTTTCAGTGCTTTATACTAGACACCAAATTAATTGAGTGAAGCTTTCTAAAAGGAGCATTGATTGATTTACATTTCCGATTACCTGCTTTCAATAAAATCAATTCATTATGAGTAAGGTTTCAGATAGTGTTCACGTGTATTGCTTAAATTAAAGTGACAGATTTATGATTTACGTTTTTGTGAAAAATCTGTTTTATGATGAACAAGATGTTTTCCTGGATTAAATTTTGTTATTCGATTCTTTACATCGCATGCTTACGCCGGATGAGGTGGTTTAGCATTAACTGATGTTACTGCAATGCCTCTAACTGACTGGCCGTAGGTTTGGAGTCCGCACGGAGGCAGGATTTTCGTTGCTACCTAGATAGCCCAGTCGAATTCAAGCTTTGTGTTGAGGAGAACTCTAGCGGCCGGCTGCTCTGATCGGTAGTTTTCCGTGGTGTCTCCCGCCAATACCAGGCGAATGGCGAATACCCTAACAAACGAATCGCAGCACGATCTTTCTTCCTCTACCTTGTTCTATCCTCACCCTTTTCTTACACACACATGTATATGCACCACACTACACCATCTCGGGAGCTCACAGCTTGTCCCGACTGGGGCGATGCCTCGCTAGTGGGAGAGTCCTGGATCCCGCAAGCCACGTGTAGGTCGGAGCCAGATGTCATCATCCTGCCAGGGAAGATTCCTCCCGTGTTAGTTAGTTAATGCCTTATTTTACTTACTCTTCCGTCTAACCACGCAAATTTCGCTACGCTCCTTTCACCACCTAGCGGAGAAAGGAGGTATTATCTTGGGCGACGAAACAGGCGGATCTCAATTTTGCTCTGAGGCTTCTTCTAGACTTGAGGATCTTTTACATGCAGTAAATCTACTACATGAGACACTCGGCTTTACTTCCCCTCCGAAAGGAAGGCGTGCGAAGGATTTTTTCGCCCTTAAAAATCCACGGCTTCGATCGGGTTTGAACTCGCAAACTCGGATACAACAGTCCGGTACGCTGATCGTTATACCACCGAATCCGTAAAACGGGGACTACATTTATGGGACAAAATACTATACCAGATATGACGGAAATACGGAATAATCAATCAATGGAATGCTCATTGCATGTCTATCAGAATATAATAGCAAACGAGTTTAGTTTTGGAAATAGTTTTACACTTGGACCGTCAAGTTGGTTCCAACTGCTTGTCCAGGCTTGTTTCCGCCTCCCATAGGCTGCGCAGTGTAGGCCTCGAAAACAGTGTGGGATATTGCGCGAACGCCGTGACGAAAGCGGGGGCTTAGGGGGTGTCGTTGTGTGCGGTTTGATTGGCAGTTAACTCGATTACATGGTTTGTAACCCGTTCGCCCTCGCTCCTAGGGACATCGCTTTGGCCCTGTCAGCCGGCGCCCGCGAACCACTCACCAGCGCCGTCACGACCGCCAGCTGACACGCGCGCGCACGCACACGCGCGCACACACGCGTGCGCGCACGCAATGACCCAGCGCGGGCTCTGACGGAACGCAGTACGCTGCGTGCTGCAGTGGTTCTGAAAACGCGCATGGGGAATTTATTTCCATTTTCATCGTGGCTGAAACTGAAAAAACAAACGTTTTGTGGGTCATATAATCCAGCTTTAATATAAAAATGGAATTTTGACAGTTGACAGCTGTCAGCTCCATTAAAATAGAGATTCCAAGAATTGAAATCCTGCGTGCAAATTCAGGCGCATCCACTGTTCATAAACACATATGTAATTCATTTTCATTTATATAATGTGCTCAATTTTTGTCTTACAAAAATCTTTTCAGCGTTTTTTATTGTTAGTTATAAGTTTATGGGTGACTTTTAACGACATTATTCATTATTTTTTTCTCAAAACAATAGTATAAGTATCAAACCAATGTATTACATTCAAGGTGAGATGTTTTTCATTATTTAACCAACAATTGTGATTTTGTTGCTGCATATCTGTCTTTGTTTCGAGTTGTGTGTGTCAGATGGTAGAACATCTGGCCTTCAAAGAAGTGATCCAAAGTTTATTATTTTTACATTTAAAATCTGATTTATCACATCTTGACAATAGTTTCATAACCTTAAATACAATGTAAATTAAGTGTATTCATCGATAAATTCCATTTGAAATAAGGATTGTAGTTTCAACAAAGTACATTGAAATAGTATCTCTATGACTTGTATTTCGTGAAATGTCTACTTACTCTATGTTCGTATTTCAAACCATCCCAAGTTGTCTGCCAGCTAGGTTGTTTCTTTCAAAGTTCTCCAACAGCTTAATTCGCTATAGGCCATAAAGAGATGTCGGTCACTTCAAATATATCTTCTTTACTATTTAGAATATGTCAAAAATATTTAGCACAAATCAGTCCGCGAAAGTATATTGCAAGTCTTTCGTGAAAATAGTCCAAAAGAACTTAGCCTTTAAAAAAATGACAATGTGGTGGCATCGTAGTTTCAATGAAGTATTAGGAGATGTTACAACTATCAGTTTTATGACATAGTATGCATTTACTTCTGCGTATTACCTAAACATATAAATAATGTGTGCTCAAAAAATATTGTATGAAATATTATTGTGTACACGGTTGTAAAAAAAATTGTAATTCTGAATTTAAAATACTCGTTGCGAGGAGAATGCGCGGTGTATTTGTTAGCACCCATTTTGTTATATACAGACACAAGACATACACGTACACACGCATAAGTACAAATGCACGGGTATACACGCACACGTACACACGCACACGTACATATGCACACGCACAGTACACTTCCACCACCGCTCACATACACACATAATATGTAAGACAAGCCCCTTCCACAAAGCAACCCCCGCGAGCTAAAGTGCTCGCCCGCGCCCTCCCTTCTTCCTTCGCAGAAGACGGCCCCCAGCGCATGACGGACCCGTCATGCGCTGGGGGCGGAGGTCGCTCGCTGGTAGCCGGAGGGCGCGCTCGCCCCGCCGCCCACGACGCCCGCAGAATACAAAGACGCTGCTGAAAAATTACCAGTCATTTTTAAGTCCGATAAGGGCCGGGCGCGACGCGGCGCGGGGCCCCGGCGACTGTAAAGGGATAAATCAGCGCGGACGAAGGGCACCCGCAGCCCTTCGAGGGCGAGGGGGGTGGCGGGGGGAGGGGAGGCGGAAGAGGACTCGAGACGGTGGAGGTCCGGGAGAATCCATCGCCTGCGGCATGCGAAAGCGCCTGGGGGCGGGGCAGGCGCGGGGGAGGGGCCGCTGAAGGATCGCTAGGGCGCGGGGCGGAGAGGGCGAGATGGGCTTGAGGTTGTGTCGCGTCTTCTGTCTCTGCGTTCTGGGAGAAAGATAGTTCGAGTCGAGAGCGCCACCGCATGGACGCCTGTCGCGATGAGGCTGGGCGATGCGTCGCCGATACTGCGGCTCGTGTTCGTGTTTCTCGAGCAACCATCTCCGGTACAGGAGCTCTCGGATGCTCTCTGTCGTTTTTGTTCCTTCCGTTCTCCTGGCTTGTTATTTCAAGAAGACCCGCAGAATCCCTCTACGCTGAATACTCGCGCTCTCGTAAAGTTGGCTTAGATAAGTGGCGTAGTCATGCAAGTCCTTCCATGTCCATCCCCTTTAGAATGAGGGGTGTTGGTGAATTTATTATGTCGTAAGAACAGATTGCATTACGACGTATTTTCTTGAAGCATACTTTTTCTTTCCGTGCACTATTGCATAAAATTTGCCATATGTCGCCGCGTATGCACAATCTTCAAGTTATTTTAATAAAAAAAAATTTTTCATCTTCACTTAATCCACATTAAAATTTGTAAGTATTAATTTGTAAATATTAATAATTTTAATTTGTAAATATTAATATTTTAATTTGTAAATATTAATAATTTTAATTTGTAAATATTAATAATTTTAATTTGTAAATATTAATAAAATAATTTTCATGTCACAATTAATCAGCAGGGATCTGTTTCAATTTTAAACACAACTTTGCATTCTATGGTGCCAGATGATATTCAAAAGCAAGCAAAAACAGATAAACATAAGCTGCTCGTATGTGTCATTAGTAGAGAGATATAGTATAACATCTATTATTTTCATACTCTTATTAATTTACAAGTTTGTGAGAGTTTTTAAATGTCGTAATAAATTTTCATTGAAATATTTTTCGAAATATTCATGCAATATTCCTCCATTAGTTAAGTAAATCTAAAAGATCATAATGGTTATGTATTTTAAATATGAAAGAAGTATTCTCTGATTCGTAATAAAGGAAATTCGATATTTTTCATGTCACGGTGCCAAACGAATTTGTATTGTCGGCTATAACCGCGTTAATTGTGGATCTTGTGACCATTTGTCACTGTCAGATTGATACAAATGAGCGGAGATAATTGGAACTGTGAAAGTCACGAATGAAAAATTCCGAGAAACCAATTTCATTGGAACTTGGAATGTGATCGGATTATAGGAATTATTATGAGATTTATTCATTAGAATGAATTAATTTTTAAAAGGATATCAGATAATTCGAAAATGCTCTTAAAGCATTAACAGTTATGGTTAATTACAGTTAGTTGTTAGCTTTCAAATTACAGCTAAATTAACTCTGAGCAAATTACTGATGAGAGACATGAATTAAATAAAAGAAATAATTGAATCATGAGAGAAAAATGAATTTTTGACCAACTTTAGTTCCAGTTTACCATTTCAATGAAGATATTTGAATAGATTTTAGGTCATGATTTTAGAGTTAGAAGAAAACGTACAGAAAATTAAGAGATACGTTGTGTCAAATATTTTTAGATGTTTAGGAAACACTCTCATGTTGATTTCTATAAATCTAACTGAAAAATAACATAATTACTTTTGAATATTTAAAAAATTGCTATCTTTACTTGTTTTTCAATTGGTTATTTATTTCAATAACCCGTAACTAGTTCTTACATTTATTGTATTGAGGAAAAATTGGCATTTATATTTTTTCTGTAAAATTCAGAAGTATGGGAGAAATGAAATAAAATATAGGTTACTTGACATGTTAGTTCTTATAAGACGTAATATACGAAAAGCTAGCAAATATGCAGATGTTATCGGGCATTCCAATGACTGCGTTGACGGTCGCATTCAGGCTCCTCGGGCTTGATGGGCGGCTTCCTATTGGACGTTCTGCGAATGCCGCGCTCATTAGGCGAACTCGCGCGTCCCTCCGGCGCGGTCAGCGCGGAAGCGTGGAAGGGCGCACGCCCCCCTCCCCTTCCCCTTCCCCTCTGCGGCCGTCGACCGCCACCCTCGCTCCCGGCGCGCACTTTTCTGACGACTTCGCAACCGCACGCAGAGTTTTCGCTTTCTCTATGCAATGTCGAGACGCAAAAGTGTTAAATGCTTTTGAGAAATACCTATTCTTCGTGTTTTGTCAGACAATTTGATTTTAATAGGGTATACTATACATTATATATATATATATATATATATATATATATATATATATATATATATATTAAAAATTGTATAATTTAAAAAAATGTACTATTTGCCTACCAATTTGCTATTTAGAATGAAAACGTTGTGACCGGTGCATGTTTTACTTTTTACTTTCTCGTATTCGTACTACATATATACGGAGTAATTCACGTAGTATAGAATAAGTTTTGGAATTCTGCGGAAAATTGATGTCGAAATTTCAACGGGAATACATGTTTCGGGATTCCCTGATACCTAAAAGTGTTGTTTTTTTTAAACGTCTGTCTGTCCGTCCGTTCGTCTGTCAGCCCGTCTGCCTTGCCGTTTGTCTGGCCGTTAATCCATCTGTTTGTGAACAACATTAAGTCCAAACTCATCCGTAAGTCATAACGATTTCAAAATGGATATTCCCCGGTTGATCTGTCTGTGCTCGAAGCTCTGACATAAATGCCATAGTGATGTATTCTTTTGTTTCTTTCAAAACTTATACAAATGTAATGTTTTAAATATCTCACGCTGTTAATACGTGCATTTCCAGTAATTTGTATACAAGATTGAATTTTGATAGAAGTGATTGAAATGATTTCCTTTAAAGTTTCTCGAAAACTCAATTTTTTTCTGTGAGAAAGAGCTTCAAATTTCGCATTTACAGTAACGTTTAAACGACATTTTCTTAAAAATGGATGCAAATTTTTAAACGAAAATGTTGGTATAGTAGGATGTTTAACTTTTCTATAATATTCTTAAAGTAATGTTTTGATTCTGCTATTAGGAAATCGAAAAGAGAGAAAATTTAAAACAAATTTACTTTGAGTGGTGATAGATGGCAGATGCGAAGCGGATGGTGCGAAACCGAAAAGGTAGCCCAGTCCAAAGAAACAAGAAAGCTAACTGGTACGAGAAAGTCTCTGCCATTCCGTAACACCACTAGTTCTTCATACTCCTCTTTCCATTTCATAATTTCTTAATTGTTATTAACTGTACTTGTGTTCATTGGTATTAACTATACTACTGTCTTGTTTCACATTTTCGTATTTCAATATTTTCCAGCTTTTCATTTGTTCGCACGAAATTTACCTGTATCTCAATTAACATCATACTAAATTTAACAAACGCAAATGCATATTATCATTGAATGAAATGTGTTCCAAATACCGTTCTTTACGTCTCTCATCAGCACAGAACTGTAAAGATAAATAATTATAATATGACAGGGGAAAATGTCCTTGTGTACATCGGAGAATGGCCTGTCCAGGCACTCCTATTTTATCGCCTGCAACCAAAGCCGAAGCATTTAATCAGGTAGTTTGCCTCCACCTACGAGAATACATCGTCACTGGATGAATACATTCTGCAAGTGTAGTTGTGGAATATTACACAATTTCGTGCTAGTGTGTCAATTAAAATTCCTTATCCTAACCACCTCTTCATTACGAGACTCCCCTGACGTCACTTCTCTTCATTAAGTGAGTGCTACTCGGATAATTCCTTCGCAAATGTTTTGCTGCCGTCGCAATAATTGAGCGTGTGTGCGCGCGCGGAGCGCAGCCGCCAGTCCGCGCCAAGGGGCACTCGCGGGCGAGGGACGGAAGGGACGGCGCCCGCCCCGCCCTCGCCCGTCGCCGCCGCCGACCTTCTTCGCGGGCGCCCGGGCGCGAGGGGCGGTCCGCAAACAGCGCGGGCGCCGGCCGCGCCCCAATAACGACCCGGTAAACAAAACCAGTTACCGCGCGATCGCGCGAGATTGCCTTTGTTAGGTGGGCGGGCGCCCTGGCGACACAGACGTCGATACGTGCGACGGCGGCGGTGCCAGCGAGGGCGAAGGGCGGAGGGCAAAGACGCACGGCGGACGGCGAGGCAGACAGGGAGGACGGGAGGGGCGGGGAGGGGAGGGGTGAGGGTGAAGGGGTGGCGTGGGGGAGGGGAGAGGGGAGAAGGCGATGACGCAGGGTGTAGGGCAAAGGTGAGAAACGATGGGCTGTGGTGAGGGGCGAGGGTGATGGTCGGGGCGAGAGGGAGAGAGCGAGGGGCGGTGGGCGATGACGCGCGACGAGGGTGAGGGTGAGGGGCGAGGGCCAGTGGGTGACGTTGAAGACGCAGGGCATAGGGCGAGGGCAAAGAATGATATGACGAGCGGCGAGGGCGAGGGGGAGAGAGTGGGTGGCGGTGGGTGAAAACGCGTGGCGAGTGGTAAGGGTGAAGGGCAGGAGCGCGGGGGAGAGGGCGTTGACGTAGGGTGTATGGCGAGGGGCAAAGGCGGAACGATGGGCTGTGGTGAGGGCGAGGGTGATGGACGGGGCGAGGGGCAGGGGCGATGACGCGCGACGAGCTGAGGGTGAGGGGCGAGGGTCGAGGTTGAAGACGCAGGGCGTAGGGTGAGAGCGAAGAACGATGGGATGAGGGGTGAGGGTGGGGGGAGATAGGGAGGGGGGTGGCGAAGACGGCATCGGCGGGTGTGAGGAGACGGGGGTCGAGGCGGGGGAGGGACGAAGACTCACGGACGGCGAGGGCAGAGGGCGGAGGACGGAACGCCCGAGGAAAGATGGGGGCGTGACTCGCCAGCGGTGAGAGGATAAAGGTCGCAGTACTTGGGCAGCTGAGCGTGTGACATATTAGTGGGAACGGGAGCGCGGAAGATAGGAGCGGAGTGCAGGGGCGGCGACAGACTGTGTGCGTAAAAGAGAACCCAAATCTCAAAAACGTCCTTTCAATGATAAAAAAGAGTATTTTGAGGTTGAACAACGCTACTAGGAAGGGCACAAATGCCCCTTCGCTCACAACGCAAAGTTGTGTCTATTGTTGTCTGTTGCGCTTACGCAACGGGAATACGCTATTTGCGTGAATCTAAACGTAAGGAAGATGGAGATGTGTGGAGAGAAAAGCCGTGAAAGGGTGGAAGCCGTGAAAGGACATGGTGTATGACGGAAAATGGGAAGATGTCTACAGCTCACCGGTCGAAATTTTGAATTAAAAGAGCACCCGCTAATAGGGTGAAAAGACCAGAATGTATGAATGAATGCCTTATTTTACGGGGCAAGACTCAGGCCATGGGGCCTGCTCTTTCGTCTGACGACGCAAATTTTGTTATTCTCCTTTCACCTACTAGGGGAGAAAGAAGGTATTATATGGGCGACGAAACAGGCAATTTGTATTTAGCTCAGAGGCTTCATTTAGACTTGAGGAAATTTTACATGCAGTAAATCTACTGACATGGGACAGCCGGCTTTACTTCCCCTCCGAAGGAAGGCGTACGAAGGATTTTTTCTTCCTTAAACATCCACGGCTTCGATAGGGTTTGAGCCCGCGAACTTGGGTATAACAGCCCGAGACGCTAACCGTTATACCACAGCCGCCGCCGCAACCGTCGAAGATAGAATGTAGGGCACGAGCAGAAACAGGAGTCGAGGGTGCCAAAGTAGGGAGAATGGTGAGTGAATTGCATGAAACGCCATGAGCGCCTTGGACAGCTAGGGTTTACTGTCATTGTAATCATATGATGCGTATTTGAATAAGATCTTTTTCTGATAGTTTTCACATGTTAATAAATATCGACACCCAAATGCAATCGACAACAGTATTTTTGCAAATTTGAAGGAATTGTGATGGAAATAATATTTAAATTATTTTTTCTCAACTTTTGTCAAGATGGGAAATTTAAGTATTAATAGAATTTACAAAACGTATTGAGAAGTGAACACATGAATTTTCTTATTTCGACCGTTCATTGCATATTCGATTTTGCTGCGAACTTCAATAGATTTCATTTCTTTCCCATTCTGCTTGCTGACCCATTCCATTCTCCTGATTCCTTCGCCATACAATGTCGCTTCGCAGTGCCCGACAAGTTGCCCCTCGTTCCCCAGCAGCCGCAGTTCAGTGTTCCCCTTGCGCCCCTCCCGCGCTCGGGCGCTCTCGCGAATGAATTTGCTCGCGTCTTAACCGCGCCCTCGTTCAGTCCGTCCGTCTGTCGTATTCCTCGCAGACGTCCCCTGCCACTGCCGGAGCGCCTTGGCCGTCGGCGGTGTCCCACCGCAGGCGCCTCCTAGCGACGCGTCCCCACGCGGGGGCTGGGGGCGAACGGGGTGGGACAGGGCTATGCGGAGCAGCGCGGAATATCGTGATGTGGGGTAGCGGGGGACGGGGAAGAGCTGGGCGCGAGGGGGCGGGGTAACGGAGACGGGTTGAGGGCGGGGAGGGCGGAGAGAGGGGCGAAAGCGAGGCTGGGCGGGCATTGGCGTGTGCGGCAGGGAGGGCGTGGCGGGGCGTGGGGCGGGGCGTGGTGGGGCGGGGCGTGGCGGGGCGTGGCGGGGCGTGGCGGGGCGTGGCGAGTGGCGGGGAGTGGCGGGGAGTGGCGGGAGTGGCGGGTGGCGTGGCGGGGTGGCGGGGTGTGGCGGGTGTGGCGTGGCGGGGCGTGGCGGGGCGTGGCGGGGCGGGCGGGGCGTGGCGGGCGTGGCGTGGCGGGGCGGGGCGTGGCGGGGCGTGGCGGGGCGGGGACTGGCGGGGCGGGGCGGGGTGGGACGGGGCGGGGCGGCGCGGGGCGGCGCGGAGCGGCACGGCGCGGGGCGGGGCGGGGTGGCGCGGGGCGGGGCGGGCGAGGCGGCGCGGAACGGCGCGGTGCGGGGCGGTGCGGGGCGGCGCGGGGCGGCGCGGGGCAGTGACATAGGGAGGAAGAACGAAGGGAGAAACATGGGGCGGCGCGGGGGGACAGGCGTAGGGGGACGGCGGACGACGTCCTGAGGTTTACGAGCGACGCGGGCGGTACGCAGACGCGGGTTCTCGCCCCTCGGCCGTAAAATTCTCCCTCTTTCTTGGGGCAGCCGTCTCGGGGACGCCTTCCTCCGTTGCCAGCCCGCAAGCGACCGCCCCTGCCGTTGCCGCCGTAGCCATTTCTTAAGGTTGCGACGCCCAGAACGCGCGCTTCACGGCTGACATCCTTAAGGAAGTCATCCCCACTTCCGCTAATGACCGCGGCATTCTACTTACGTAGTCACCATCGCAGACCACTGATACTCTCTCCATTACCATTCACGTGTCTGCAATGATGTTAAACCCATCGAATATTTCTCCAGTCAGTAACAACGACAATTCTACGATTGACGTCATTTCTTTTCTCTCGTTGGTCTGTTGTCGACTTACTTATTGGAATTTTTTGAATGCCAGTGTCATCGTATTTGTCATCATTCCTATCTTTCCTGTTACAACAGTCTACCGTATTATTTCGTGCCAACTTCGTTTTCTAATACACTTTAGTCACTTAACTTTTTGCATTTACCTTACTTTTCTATGCAATTTCTGACATTGATTCGTCTTCTCATCATAGCTTTTAATGAACTCATTCCGTTATTGTGATTCTATATAGTCGTTCATCATTGTAGACAATCCTTACATTACTATCATTATTTTCATTCAGATTATCAGAATATACGCAACAGCGTTCCCATTAGTACCAAGTTCAATAACTTTTCAGCAACATATGAGTACCTTTTCTTTATGGGTCATGAAGTGCCATGCTACCTTGCCAATGTTGCCTTTGTCCAAGTTGTTTCCACCGCCCTACGAAATAATATACCACCGCAGTCACTTGAGCTTCTCTCGCCAGCTGCGCCAGCAACCATTCAGCCTTCTCCTTCTCCCTCCAGTCACTCCATATTTTTCTTCTTCAGCCGCCGCCTCCCTCCGCCTCTTTCATCTTCTCCGGCTGGCGAACAACGCGCGCCTGGGCAGCGCATTTCAAAATGAGTTTGAACCTCTCAAAATTTGATAAGCTCTCCTCTAGCTGCCTTGCCTCGGCAGGCGGAATTATTTAGCGACTTCCGACGATCAATGAGTTCCGAAGAAAAAATAATCTTGAAGAGTTACCTCCGGAAACGAAGTCTCTCCAGAAACGACTTGTATATTACCTGAGATAATAAATTCGAGAAAGAAGACGTCGGTGAGTTAGTTGATTACCTGTGTCGGACGATATCCGTGCGTTGTACATTATTAAATTTAAAATTATATAATTGGGTTGTTGGTTAGTGATTCCGGGTGCGTCAACAGCTTAGGTCATTAGTCCTGTAAGTGTAGTGCATGCTTTTCTTTAGAATATTGCTGTGCTCTTTCTCCTCTGGATGGCGAGATCCGGCGCCGTCCTACCGTCGGATAGCGGGGTTTCCCCCTAACCAGGACTCTCTCACCAGCGAGGTACCGCCCTAGCCGGGAGCCAGCGGGGCACCGCCCCAACCTCTAAGCTCCCGTTCGGTTTTCCGGAATATGTGGTAGTGTTGTTCATGTTAGTGTGTGTGTGTAAGCGGAGAAGATAGGACAAGGAAGAGGAAGGAAAGATCGCGCGCGGTCCGTTTGGTAGGGTACTGCTCCGGCAGTCGCCTGGTCGGAGAGACCACGGAAAACTACTTAACTGAGCAGCCGACCGATAGAATTCTCTCCAGACAGCGACTGAATTCGACCTAGCTGAAAAACTAGTGTCGAAACTCCTACCGCCGGCAGGACTCGAACCTAGGACGTCCCGGTCAGAGGCGCTCCAGTGCCATCAGTTGATGCACTGAGCTACCGCTCCCACCACCTTTCACCCAGCGTTGCGTACTAATGTAAGGTCAGACGTTACTCACACTTGTGTTGATGAGTATAACAAAGACCGACAAACACGTTCAGAGTCCGAGTTTCTAGTGGTGATATCTGACAAGCCAGGCCGTGTACGATATCGCATGTAGGAAGGAAGTTTCTGTTTTTGTGCAAGAGTAATTGGCTACCAAAATATCGAGTCACCTTTTTCTCGAGCACGTCTTTGATGCAAGGGATTTTTCTGGGCCGACGGTGTAGCCTTTCCCTCATTCGAAAACGAGAGAGAATATGCGACATTTGACCGCCGTTTTCACTGCTTTTCACTTCCCTTCTTTCTGTTCTTTCTGCCTCTGTTCCATTTTGTGCTGCTTTTAGGTTTCGAAGGAATTTGCGAGGACTTTTGAGATTTCGCTCCGTCCGCTCCAAGCTTAAAGCAGGTCTGATTTAACATAAATCGCTGCACAAATAGTACGTGATTATGTATGTGGTTGATAACCAGTTAATCATTGTCTGTGTAATGGTAATTTTCTGTTATCTGTAAACTATTGTCTCGGAATTAAAACCTCATGTTATAGAAATTGAATGTCTCGATGTTTCCGACATTTTGAACGATTATTTATATGAATATCCACAAGAAATCAAAATAAACATTTATTGTATGTGATAAATTAAAAAACTTGTTTTTTAATTTTAAAATCACTTGTTATATAATTTCATACATATTCGAACATCACCTGAATAAAACGGCTATCACTGCAGTTCAAAACGCACCAGTTTTGCTGAATTTTATACAAATATATGATTGATGATTCAAAACCTGTTTCATGGTATATTGCTTTTGT
This sequence comes from Teleogryllus occipitalis, assembly GCA_011170035.1. Taxonomy (NCBI): domain Eukaryota; kingdom Metazoa; phylum Arthropoda; class Insecta; order Orthoptera; family Gryllidae; genus Teleogryllus; species Teleogryllus occipitalis. Next base: position 79,822 of record BLKR01000437.1, on the reverse strand, counting down.
ATTAGATATAAATATTTTAAACGCGTATTACGTTTTACTATTGACGGTTGCCCCGACAATTCTCTGTGGACACATTTTACAACTTTATTATGCAAAACCGCTTTTACCAACTCCAATCAGTAGCTTCTAAATTATCCTTTTTATGGCAATAGCAAGGTGTAGCAATTCCAAGTCAAATCCTTTCTGCAGGAGTCGCGACCGCGCAAGGTGGTGCTTGACGTGCGGAGTTATTTCCTGCAGGAAGTCATGACCTTTCGCGCCATTTGGCCTCCGCTCACACGGATCACAGAAAATCAGGCCAATTCTAGTGATGCTTAAGAATGGAACAGACCTCTCCAACTAATCACTTTCCTATCTCTTTAGGTTTGGCTAGATTTTCGGTTATGCTCTCTCTAGCTGCCATGTATTGGGGCCTAAACGACTTTTTTTTTCGCATTTTCTCAATTGTTCGGTCCCCTAATGGTAGAATTGAAACATGACTTTAAGAATATTATGGAAGCATAAATCACGTTCATTGCTATACATATAAAATTTTGAATGAAAAATTCGGAGTTCCTTTTGTGAAAATATCGTTTAAGCGTTTCTGGAAATGCGCAATTTTATATTAATTTTAACAGAAAATTTTTGTGGTTTTCAGAATCTTCATAAGAAATCATTTGAACCATTTATGTTCACAAATGCACTAATTTATAAAAACGCTCATAATGTAAATATTAACAACGAAAGAGATATTAAAAAAAACTTACATTTGTTTATTTTTAATCAAAATAATACATCAAAATGGTTTTAATGCCGCAATATTCACTGCATTTAGCATTATTATACAAAATGCTTTATAAAGTTGGAGCCGGTTTTTGAGAGAATCTTGAACCCTTAATATTGCTCATATTTCACTCACACAGGAAGTTGACGTCCACAATAGCTTCACCTAGAAAACGATAATCTTCTTAATTCCAGTTGTAAGCGTGCTCACTCCACATTCTTAACCCCACATTCCCTTGAAGTTTCCTTCACTACTCTAGGAAACACGACTCTTCAGTTCCGCTATAAACACTCAATAAAAGGAAAAACATGAGTTGTATAAAATACCAACCCAATAATATACCAACTCTCGTTCAGCATATGCAGGACAGTTAAGCACTTTCACACCTAAACCTACCTAATGCGAAAATTCCCTGCTTTTCCTTATCAAAAAAAAATTATTTGGACAGCTCACGTACCTTTCCGCTTACTTAAAAACGTATGTACCTTGTAGATAATATCAGAAAGGGGTTTCAGAAAGTAAAAATGTACAATCAGTCATGTATGCTCTTCTACAATTCAAATATTTTTTCGCATTCACTCACGCTTGTCTCCGACGTGCCTTGGAGCGGCGGCAGGCCGCAGCGGTTCCTGCTGCGCGCCACGTGGATTCCAGCGGCGTCTTTCCGCGCCGCGCGTCAGGCGCTTCCCTTCCAGCCGCTCCCCAGGTGGCGCAGCGGCGCCTAATGCACAGGCGATGTCCACGCCCGCGCCCGCGGCGTCTTCGCCTCGCCCCTCCCCCGCCACCCGCCCACGCCCCCGCCCTCGCCCTCGCCTCCGCCTCTGCCCCCGCTTCCGTCCACGCTCCTGCCACTGCGCCTGCCACGGCCTCCGCCCCGACCCGGCCTTTTTCCGCCCAATACCTCACCCCTGCCCCCGTCCCACCCCACCACCTTCCCCGTCCCTACCCCTGCCTCTCCATTGCCAGTATCCTTGCCTCTGCTCCTGCCCCTGCCACGGTTCCTGCCTCTGAGTTGAATTCAGTCGCTGTCTGGAGGAGAATTCTAACGGCCGGCTGCTCTGATCGGTAGTTTACCGTGGATTCTCCGATCAACACTAGGAGAATCCCAGAGCAGCACCCTATCAAAGGGGCCACGGACCGTGCGCGATCTTTCCTTCCTCTTCCTTGTCCTATTCTCACCCCTTACACCCACACACACTTATACTAACATGCACTACACTACCGTACATGCCGGGAGACCGGTCGCGAGCTGAGAGTTTGTCACGGCTGGGGCGGTGCCCCGTTGGTGGGAGATACCTGGTTGGGAAATCCCCGTTAGCCGACGGTAGGTCGGCGCCGGATCTCGCCATCCAGTGGGGGAAGATCACAGCTCCCTCCAGAGGGTAAAAAAACATACACTACACTGACGGGACTAATGACCAAAGCAGTTGACACGCCCGGAAACACGAAAAAATCAATCATTCAATGAATCCTGCCTCCGACCCGACCTTTTCCCGCCCAATCCCTTCCCCCAATCCCACGCCCCTGCCCCCGTCCCTGCCCCTGTCTCCATCTCTACCACATATCCCACCCCTGCCCCTGCCTCTACCATTGCCATCACCCTTGCCCCTGCTCCTGCGCCTCCCACGGCTCATGCCTCCGCCCCGACATTTTTCCCGCCCAATCTCCCGCCCCTGTCCCCAGAGCCGGAGCCATTCCGGTGCGCTTTCTTTCTTTCCCGGGCCTTTCTTTCCTGCTCCTCGGAAAATGGTTTCCTCCTCATGCGGCAGGTTTTAGACCTGGACTTTACTTGGTTTGGATGTGTGATGGACTATTGAAACTAATAAAAGGATAGGAGTTCACGAAAAAATTCGAAAGGTTATAAGTACATTGAAGTGAAGTTACATTGACTAAAAGATCATAACTGCCAACGTTCTCAATCAGGACTTTAGCAACTACATCTCTCGAAAGCAAATATTCTCTTTGTGAGAGGTGCTTGCTAGAAAGATGAATATGTAGGTTACGCTTCATCATAATTAAAATAATGCAAATGAAAATTCTCGGATGTTGTTTAGTAATTAAGAAGAACATTTCGAAAGAGAGGATGAAAATAATAGTAATACATTAAATATACATGAAATAATAAGTAGGTCAAGGAAAAAGTTTCTCGTGTTTCAAGCTCTTCTCTTCGAAGTTTTAATTTGCCAAATTTGTATATCATTTCAGTCTTTTCATTAGTGGCTTGTGCAATGATCATTAGTACCTTATGCAATGATCTAAATTTTATTTCTTTATTGTCGTGATATTGCTGACTTTTTCATTTATCTTTACGTCGCCTCAAAGTAGAAAAAAGCTAATTGACATTTCCACATTTTTTCTCATTATATTTTTAAGTGTGTTAGTCAAAACTGCAAAAACATTTTAAACATTTTGCATAGAGACGTTTTATTTTTAAATTTTCGTTTTCCCGCACTAATAATTTATTTTATTTACTAAGAACATTTCAATGAAATAAAATTTAATATCATATAGTATATTGCACTGTATTGAAAGCTTCCTGTAAACTCCTTGAACCCGAGTACGATCAATTGAATGTAGTCAAGAAAAACGAAGCATTGGTGGTAAGAAGGAAAATTACATATATTTTTCTATATAAAATTTGGCTTATAATAGGAAATAAAATGTGGAATATGAGACGAATTATAAAAAATAAATATAACTCACGTTTATATTTCGCATAATCACTGTAGTACAAATTTCGTTTCTTCCGACTGGTTGGTGTTAAGAAAGAAACATAAATCAGTGCTGGGTAGCAGAATTGGGTTGGCTGGGCCAGTTGGCACCCCGAGCTCCATTTCACCTCTTCTGGCGCCTTGTTCGCTGTGACCCGTTGAAAACAAGTGCGTGTCCTGCGGCGCCCGAGCTACAGCGCTGCCGAAAAAACTGGTTCGGTCGCACATCGGAGCTGGCATCGCGCTCCGCCCTCGCCACTTGTTTGCAAATGCGCTGGGTCGCGGCCACGCCCCCCTCACTGGCCCCGGAGGGCCTGTCTCGGCGAGAACCTCCCAATCACTACACATTTTGTGTGGTGCGTTCCTTGCCCTAATTAAGACCACGCACTCCACGTTCTCTGTTTGCTGAACTGAAATGAAATATCTCAAGAACGAAAATGGGTATTTTATGTGTTTCTGTATCATTGACGTGTCAAGAACTACTCTACTGAATATTCTCTACTAACTGTATGAGTGAGTATTCCTATGAAAGACTCGTATTACATAATTAAATCTTCGATACATCAGACTCACGTAAAAATTATAAAAGTTCTGTCATCTAAATCCCTGGTAAGTGATCTTTTACTAACAAGAAACAAATAAACTAATAAACAACGCATGATGTATAATTTAATGAAGAAAAGGAAGAAAGAGAAATATTAATTCTGTTTTAATACAATCGCGACTGCAAAAAAAAGGGGACGTTTCCTTATCGTGTTTTACAAACTTTATTGGACTACAGACATGCAACTGGCTTATAGCTTTCCAAAGATACGCTACTTACTGGTGAGTAAGTAAAAATAATAAAATTTCTGACCCTGGTAAGTGATCATTAAAAAATGAAACCAAAATATTTTATCTGCAAATAACAGAAACTATACCATATCCGGCTATTAAGGTGTCAAATTCAGAACAATATCATTTCAATACAGACGTTTAAAAGCTGTGAAAACTGTTTTAAAGATTGTGTCGTAAATCACTCCATCGCCGAAAGTTCCCTCGCTGCGCCGAGCCCCGTCCGCGCGGCATTCGCACAAGGCCCGCGCTGGCTCCCCGCGCCCCATGATGAATTATGGCGTTCTTATCACGGCGCGGGGCTGATGCACGGGCGCGGGACACGGACGTTGAAATATGAAGTGTAAGAAGAACGGAAATGACTTAAGTTGCGCTCCTGCAGGGATGAGATATGGTACTGCGCAGCCCAAAGATACACACGCGCTGCAGCAGCAGGGGATGCCAGCGGGGTCCGCCCCGGCCCCCTCCCCGCCCCGCCCCGCCCCCCTCCCCGCCCCGCCCCGCCCCGCCCCGCCCCGGTCGCGGCCCGGCAGGCAATTAATGTAGGAGCGGAAATCTCATACGGACTAGCCGAGTTGGGGACAGCTTATACTGTCGGTTAATCTAACCTAGTTGCAGGAAATAACCTATTCGATACCAGTGGCGTTATGCATGCTGAATGTAATACCAGAGACTACTTCAAATTAATCCTATTTTTAATTTTGGATATATTACTTACCAAATATTCAGATCTGATAAATCTACGAGATTGCAAACATATTTTCTGATTTTTAAAAAATGCAGGAAAGTTTCTTTTTTTGCTTCCTTTGGGGTTCATTTTGTTTCCTTCCATCAAATACCTTGTCAAATTATATGTGAATTGATCCGAATTTCAAAATAATATTGAGTCAGTTGATTGGATTCCTATGTAAGTTGTTATATTAAATTTGGAAACCGAACAAGAAACTTTGCTTTACTAACTTGTTTTTTATGTCAAGTATGTGGTGAATGTTGAAATTCACATAAATTGTTCTTTATTTCCACACGATTTTGAATCGACTATTCATCTCTGCAGCTTGATACAAGGAGTAAAGAGGAATATCAGAAGTATTTTCATGCCATATATAATCCAAAAAATCCATATTCATGCTATTATAAACCGAATGAAGATATTACATGCTGACTTCGAATTCAAATAATGTGTGTGGTTGCAATACAGTTCATTTCGCTTTGGAAACGCATAACTTTCTCTCTCTATTTTATTCTCATCTGCATATCCATGTAGATAAATTTCCAAGTGTGAATAGAAAAGAAGCAATCTACCAATTCATGAGCGATTTTGCATACTAATAGCCACTTCAGCAAAGGTATCATCCACCGTGATTTGGACTCCCCCGCCATATTATGACATTTGTTTCACGCCAGGACGCGAGAGCTACAGGGCCGCGGCCATATCGTTACCTTTTCACACGCGCCGAACAATTGCGTTACTAATTGGTTCGAAATTATATATTCAGTTGAAATGAAAGATAATTGCGGGTGAATGATACGCACCTGACTGGCACATTTTAGCGGCTCGTTCAACACAACCGCAGCTATGCGTCACTCGGCGGCGGCGAGGAGCGCTGGCGTTCTGCATTGTGCTCCGGCGCCCATTGCCACGGCACAAAGGCGGCTGAGAGCGCGTGGGGCCAGCGAGCGGAAACGGCCCGAAAGGCTGACCGATTAATCAGCGGCGGGAGGAAGCCCTCCCCGCCCCGCCCCGCCCCACCCCCCTCTCAACCTCGCAGCACGCGGACCAAATGCTGGCGGCGGGGACGGCGTTGACATGCAGGATTGGAGAGCCGCTTGGACGTATGGTTGGTGCAGCGGCCAGTGTCCATGTTTTTAACCTTTCGGTGGGTGGGGGGATCACACCGCCATCTCAACATCATAATATCCGATTGGTTGGTTGGGGATTCCGGGCGCGTCATGTCATTAGTCCCGTTAGTGTAGTGCATGTTTTTTTCCTCGGAAGATGGCGGTGAACTTGCCCCGATGAATGGCGAAATCCGACGCCGACCTACCGTCGGCTGGCAGGGTTTTCCCCTAACCAGGATTCTCCCACCAACGGGGCACCGCCTCAGCCGGGAGAAGCTCTAAGCTCCCGACCGGTCTCCCGGAATATGTGGTGGTGTGGTGAAGTGATTGTTGTGTAGTGTGTGTGTATGTGTGTGTGTGTGTGTGTGTGTGTGTGTGTGTGTGTGTGTGTGTGTGTGTGTGTAAGGGAAGAACAAGAAAGAGAAAGGAAAGATCGCTCGTGGTTCCTGACCCGTTTGGTAGGGTACTGCTCCGGCATTCGACTGGTGTTGATCTCAGAAACCAGGGCAAACACACCGCTCTCGTTCCCTTGTCTTTCCCATTTACTCTTTCCTCCCTTACCTTAACACGTACCTAAATTTGCTCGGCCAACACGCACAATGCCCCGCATCCATGCACGCGTGCCCCGGCGACGTGTTCCCCAGAGCGAGCTGTCGCCCATGACTTCGACTCCTGGCAGCCAGGGGGAGCGCGGGACACAGCCATTGGATGGCGGCGGCGCCGGCGGCGCTGGCGGCGGCGTTTGGCCGGCCCGTGACGTCACGGGTGACTGGGCGTGGCCCGGCCACGCCCCGCCGGTAAATCTGGCCGCCTCCGGCGAGCATCCGACGTGTACGGAGCTGTCGTCCCCCCTCCTCCCTCGCCACCTACGTCGCCCCCCCCCATCCCCCCCCCCGCGCGCTGCCTCGCCGCGCCATGCGCCATGCGTCATCTGCAGCGCGCGGCCTGGGGAGCAGGGGACAATATTGAATAGGTGCGTTAATGTATTTTAAAGCAACCCCACTCATAAAACTGTAATTTCAATTACACATGATAATGAATTGCGCCGGTCATGTAATAAATAACTTTGGCTATGGATCTACTCGTGTATATTTAATTCTTGAAATGAAAACAGGGTACGAAATAAATCGATATATATGTATGGCGAAGGGCAGTTAGGAATTTTATAAGCGAAGGATTGTACTCTAGATTGTAATTCAGCCATTCTTACTGAATCAGAGCATTCTCAGGTAAGTTGCAATTTTCCAATATATTGAAAAATGTTTTATATAATACGGCAGGAATCGATTTATGGACAAGTAAAACAAAGCTAATAGAAAGTGATTGAAACGTTTTAAACGCTAATAAGTTTCAACGGCATTCAGTCAATCAATATATTTTCATTAATAGTATTCATTTAATGAAGTTTCACTGACATTATTTTAAGAACTATATATACACGAGTGAATAATATACAACTACTTTGTTTATAATATATTCTGACATTTGTCAAACATGTTTTTGTCTTCAAATGAATATAGAAAAAATGTTATTGTCTATGCTGAATGTCTAAGACGGAATTGACAAAACAAAAGAAGAGATATTATATGGTATTTTGAAAAGGAATTTTCATTTTTTATTCTCTATTCCAGAAACTGAACGTCAAATACAAAGTTAATTTTAAAGCAAATGTATCTCTTCTCTAATACAATCCATAAATGTTTAAAATTAGTGCTAAAAACGAAAATACCTTCAACATCCATTCGAATGGAAACTTTGTCAAACGTGTTTATTGCAAACAAATCTGAGACATAATGGAAACGGCTGTTTATAAAAGTAATTTTTTACAAATTCACTTCCAATGTGGGATTTTTCCATTTTCCGTGTTCATAAATATTTCCACTACGTGTTAATTCCGGTTTCGTTAAAATTACATGGTTCAGCAAACATTTCCTGCAATAGCAGTATATTTTGGCATCAATTATAACTTTTCAAAAAATTCGGTCTTCTTTCATTTGCAAAATTTTGCTACACTTCTAATCTCTATATCAAACCAAAAATATTTTCAGAGGAAAATGTGTAACTCCGCTTGAAAATTGGAAAAAAACACCCCTCTTTTTTGTCGCCAAAACCACTTCCCACGCCACTCATTTCGAGAACAAAGTGCCACAGCGGCAACGCCTCTCCCAAGCCACCTGCTTTGCCAGCTGGACGCGCCACTCCAACCGCCGCGTCTCGGTGCGGCCACCTCCGGACTCGCCCCGCCCCGCCCCCCGGCCGGGGTCACTCCATCAGCGCGCCTGCGGTTACCGTGCGGCGAGCAAGTCTGTCCCGGCGGGGCGAGGCGGGGCGGGGGCGCCCAGCGGGACACTGGCGGCCCCCGCCCCGCCCCTCCCCGCCACGCCCCGCCCTGCTCCACGCGCCACGCCGCGCCGCGCCGCAGACCGCAGCCGAGGCCGCCGCGCGACCGCGCCATCACCAGTGGGGGCGAGGCGGGGCGGGGCGGGGCGGGGCGGGGAGGGGCGGGGCGGGGCGGGGCGGGGCGGGGCGGGGAGGGGCGGGGCGGGGCGGGGAGGGGCGGGGCGGGGCGGGGCGGGGCGGGGCGGGACGGGGCGGAGGAGGGTGGCCCGGCGCGGGGCACCGCTAATCTCTGGTCGGACGGCGCGGAGCCGCCGCCGCCGCGCGCCCCGCCCAGACTTCACTCCGCCTCCGCCACGAACTGAATATGCAGAGTAGATGCCCACTTCCCCGGCGCCGGCGCCTCCGCACCGCACCCCATCGCCTGCGCTTTGGTTTAAGCATCTCCTTTCAACACAAGGTCTCGTCCTCCCTACCCGACGCCTGCCCCTTCTCGCTCACCTTCACCCACTCCACCCGTTTTCACGCCTTTTTGCGCACATCTCCTTATTACTGAAACTATCATATGTGTACTTTCTTTTCACTTTCCTCTCCACCTTTCCCCCGACTGGAAGCAGCGCCGCTTTCCCCGACGTCATCTGTGTGCTCTGGCCGTCTCCGTTGCCGGCGCGGTGGGCGTCCGACCCGCGCGCCCTCGCGCAACCCCGGCCGCGACACCTCCACTGCCCCCCCCCCCCGCCCGTGTCTCGCGCGCGCAGGTACTTTGGGCGGGGGCCGCTAAATGGGGAGGCCGCCCACTTAATGTCGGGGCGAAGGCACCGACTCAGGCCGCGCCGGGCGATGGTCGCTCTCAGTCCTAATGAGGCGCCCGCGATAGGGCGGCTGGGACTTACTGGGCTGCGAAGCGCCAGGGCCGAGACGAGCCGTAGGAAGCGCGGAGCTCTAAGCGGTGCTGTATGGAAATTGCGGGTTCGTGGACTTTACAGTTAGCAGAATGCATGTGAATTTCAAATATTACTTTATTCTATTGCATTGAATTATATTGTATTTTATGTTATATTATTTCCAAATACTGAAAACCATCTTCCAATTACTCCGAGAAGCTATTAAAAGATATTTTTTAGGTTATGTAACACGCAGTTTCAAAAGAAATACATTCTTTAGCCTGTCCGTATTGTTCTTAAAAATCAATGCATTTTGTAATAATATTCGGAAGGCGATGTAGGTAAATAAAGTTTACTTTTTTACCTCAATATCGAATATTTCCGACAGTTGAGCTGACTGAACAATGTAATTTGCCTAAAAACCCCATAAATCAATACGTTTTTGGTGAAATATTCAAAAACATTGGGAGAAATGCTGAGACAAATTGTGGATACAACATTAACATTTTCCCCTCATCTGTTACGTTTAAATTGTCAATTAATTGCCTGTTGTATTCTACAAATGAGTCGAGGGTCATAATGTGTTTTATAGCTAAACGTTTGTTTCTGAGTTTTTGTAGATAATTAGATACTGTGAAATAAAAATTCATCACATATTATGTTCAATTAATCAACGGGAAATGGAAACTCCATTTCCATTTTCCGTTGATTTCCATTTATCTTTATTCATTTATTTATTAAACCAGGTTTGTTATTTATTTATTTTTTTGGAACACATATTCTCATTTTATTATTACCCGCGCAAATTTCCTTGAACGGTGGCCTTGTTTCCGCGTCCCTGGAGCAATAAACAGTTGAAGACCAATGCTCGCAGCGAGCATTGATGACATTCCAAACACATCTTCACTGGCGCGTAAGAAAATATATTTACTGTTGAAACCGAGAACACATGGTAGTAGTTTTTCAAAGAATATTTAAAGAAATGGCCAAGGCAGATCCAGATCCATCGCAGGAGATACCTCGAACTCCTGGGAAAATTAGTACTTAATTAATTGAGAAAGTTGCGAAGGCATGACTGGTATTCCAGAGATTGACATTGCTTCATAAAATCTAGTGACCGATATTGAAACTAATACTCGCACTCCCCTACTAATACCCGCATTTCTCCAGGCCATCGTTCAAGAAAAGTTGCGCGATTAACATGTTTACAAATATAAACGTTTGAGATTGTTTTGTTTTTGTTTTTTTCAAACATAAATCCAATTGATGTCTTTTGTCTTTGTCAAAATGTCTTCGAGCAAAGTATTTTACTTTGTTTAAAGACATTTTGTCTCATTTAATTTTATAAAATATCTTCAGACAACAGCATATTGTCAGTATGTTTCTTATTTCACCTGAAATGCATTAGGTAATTTCATTCATGAATATTAGAACTTCATTGTTAAATTCATATTCTTTTTCATCATCATCATCATTATCACATATTTTGCTTTTCATCAGGTAATAATTTTCTGACCATCGTTTTTCTTCAACTGTGCCTTCAACTATGCCATCAACTATGCCTTCCTTTGACTTTAAAAGAGTACAACTTTAGTCTCCTATCTCTTCTATTCCATTTCACACAATTCTTCATTGCTATCCGTACGATGCTTTGTTCCTCGTTCACGTTAAGTCTATTCTTAACTAGAACTATAATTCGCGATGTATTTGACTATTGCTCAACAAACCAAAGTGCTTTAATTATTTTACGTATACATTTGTTTTGAGCCGTTTGTAGTCATTTGATGTGACTCGGTGCGGAATTATGCCATACAGACCTCGCATATGTTAATATACGATGAATTATTGATTTAAATATTAGTAAACTATTTTCGACACTAAGGGGTGACTTACAGTTGATTAGGGGGTAAAGTTTATACTATTTTAGTTACTATTATTTTAGGAAAATAGTGATAAAGTTCTAACACTTATGGCTGATAAAGGTGAATAAAAAGTTTTAAAAACAATTTTGGGCCGGTTCTAACAAAAGTAGAACATAACTCCGTGAGTTAACATTCATTGCTGAAAAGTTTCTGAAACCAGTTATCTCAGTTTTCATAATTTCTGAGCTAACAATTTTACTATGAACTCACTTGACATGTTCTAGTGCCTAAACTGAAGAAAGTCGTTTTCGGGATGTTGAATTGTTTGTGAAGTTCGTTTATTAAAATCATCCGAAAGAAATGCACTTCTTTGAATGTCCAATTATTATTCGTACATTCGATTTAGCTATTGGTCGGGGACATGTAGCATTTATTGTTTATCCACGAGTTGTACATTATTAGTCTAAACATATATTTTATAGGTTTTATTGTTGGTTTTTATGCGTTGTCTGCGTTCACTGAATCAGCTATTTCATCACGTCCTGTTATTTTGCCTCTTTGATTGCGTATACGCAAGGTCCATTTGTGTTCATTAGTGTAGCTGTCATGACTATCCCGTAAATGGAACAGTGCTTGACAGCCGGTCGGTTGAGTGAATGAAATACTGGGTGTATTGGCGAAATTGCTTTCCATATGTTGGGGTATTTCATATATGAATGCACGGACTCCAGTGCTTTACAGGAAGTGAATCCTCGGAAACGAAAAAGTTTCCATTTTCAAGGAATATGATCAGAATCATTACGCTGATAAGTTGCGTAGTATGTCTTTTGAAAATTAAAAATAAACTATAACACTTGGATATGATGTAAAGACTCTGAACAAATGAGTGTATCAGTGCAGTATTTTTCATTCTAGTGGGTTGGTTCATTCTTGCTTGCATATAACAAAAACAATATTCAAATGCTCACGATATATTTTCAAGGGATGCTAAATCAGTCTCTCTAGGCATGAAAGAGTAGCTAGAGTCCCTTCGTAGGATTCATTCCCCACGTGGAGAAGTCCCCACGTGGAAAAGCACTGATCCTCTATTTTCGTCGTGGCTCGCATGCATTCTCCAGGGGCGGCCCTGATCGACGGCACACAGTGACGAGGGGTCACTCGGGGGCCGCGTACCTCCCTCCCCGCCACTCCCTCCCCGGAACGCAGTGCGCGTGGATTCAAAAATCTTGGGCTAAAAATAGCTTTTGCTTTTTTGAATATGCACTAGTAAAAAGGAAGTATTTATTTTTATTTCTTTTTCAGTAATTCTTAAGACTAGAATAATAACTTCAATTATTTCAATTAAGAACGTTTTGACTTTTCATTATGTATGTGGTGGAGTCGATAACAACAACGTTTTATTTATTGCGCTATATTAGCACAGAAAACTTACATTATGCAGGATGATGACAGATGAGAGGATCCATGGAAAATTGAAAACTCAGGAGAACTGATATTTTTATTGATTCAAATTTCTGTGATCAGCTCAAAATTATTTCCAAAACGAAGAAATTAAATTAATTAAATTATTCTCCATTTTCATATTATAAAACTATCAATCTAATAATTTCCACTCCATTCATTTGATCATTTTTATTATAGAACAGACGTTGGATAATTGAATTCTCAGATAAACGAACTCCGGGTAATAGAGGTTATACATTACAGGTAGAGTTCCCTGATCGTTTTCTCACAAACAGATAATGTGCAGAGTTTCGAAACAGCGAATGTGGATTACATACCCATTTGTAGTAGCAAGTGGCAATTTTTGTTTCTAAATTGCATCATTCGCCGCAATTGAAAAAGATGCAATAAACATTCATCGTAACGAAACTCCTTAATTATTACGAAGTTCCCTTCAAACTGCAAAGTTAAGGAATAGGCAACCTGCTTTGCACTAGTGTATTATTATTTTCTGGTTGCATAACCGAAGACGACCTATCTTCGAAAGATCTACCCTCAACTTAATTAACTGTGTCAAAAAATCTTGAAGAATAATTCTGCAGCATTTATTCTCTCAAGAACATACATAAATATTTGCCAAGTAAAATGATTGTAAACCTTTTGCCTTCTACATCATTCCTTTTCATTTTTACTGTGTGTATCTTTCATTTCCCTTTCACTTTTAAATTCCCCACGATTTCCTTGTTTTCTAGACAATGATTTTACCAATAATAATAATAATAATAATAATAATAATAATAATAATAATAATAATAATAATAATAATAATCGACTTAACAAAAAGATAAAACAAATTCTGAACTGCTATGCTATCTAAATAAAAATACAGCCATTTGCGATTTTAGAGATCGTCATCCACGCTTTGTCCACTGCCGTATGTTGAGGGCGGCGCAGGGAGCGGGGCGGGGCGGGGCGGGGCGGACGTCTGTTTGCGCTGGTCGCGACGCTGTCAGCTCCGCTCCGGGAGACAGATGGAGCGCTCCCGGGGGCGGCGTGGAAAATAATGAAATCGCCCGGGGATGGGATCTGCGGTGGCGAACGCTCGCGGCCGCTTCGGGGGCGGGAGGAGTGCGGAAGGGCTGGAGGAGGTGGGAGGGGCGGGGGCACGAGGGGGCCAGAGGTGGAGGGAGGGGCGGAAAGGGTTGGGAGGGGACGGGAGGGGCGGAAGGGTGTTGGAAAGGGGCTGAAGGGACTGAAGGGGGTGGAAGGGGGGGAAGGGGCGGGAAGGAGTGTGAGGGCTGGGGCGGGAACGGGGTCGGAGGAATCGAGGGGTGAGCTCAGCGACTGATGGACTTCCGCGAGGACCTCCTCGCCCATTGGAATTTTTTTTATTCACGCAGTGCACGTCGCGCATGTAAAGTGAGGATTGGTAGAGGACAGTGTAGTCTGCCTGTCCAGCTGTCCGCCTCAGCAGGTTTGTGAGTGGGATTTGTCCGAAGATCCGGGGTATTGGTTGAAATACAATATGCCTCTCTCTATAAAATATGGTATTTTTCATCCATAAATTCTTACTGCTTACTAACTACGATCACTTCATTTATACTAACAATGCACAAAGAATTTCTCTTGAAAAGGTAAAAGATGGTTAAGGTAATTATGAAATTATTTTTCTGCGAATAGCATCACTGATATCATATTTTCTTGCTGCGTACCCATCATATCAAAGCATTTTTGCACTTTTACACACTAACTATAGTTTATCATCCTACCGCACTGTCCCATTTGAAGAGCTGTAAGAATGTTTCATCCTTATCAATTTCGTTTCCACAATATTTTCCACTTCCAAAGCAATCATGTCAACAATTTTATATCTCCTGTCATCTCTCAATAAACAATATTTACTTCGTGTTTTTCTTCGTCACAACCTCAAGGTACGATTAGCCAATATCTTATCAGAGAAGGTGTTTGGTTCATTGTTTTTTAAATAGTCAAGGCACCGACTATTTATGTTTATAAATATAATATTCCCAGTTCTTTAATTTCAATCGCAAGATCCTCTTCCTGTTAAGCCTAATTTGCAGTTATATTTGCCATGTTTCCCTTCAAAACCCTTTACCTTTCCGCCACTGAACAGGAATGTGATTATATTCTTTTTGGTCATCATCCTACAGTAAATGTTTTGACATGTATTAGACATTCAGTTACCATTTATCTGCTTCATGTAACTTCGTAAGAAAAGAAAATATTGTAATCGTGCCCCGGGAAAACGGCGAATTTTAGGCAGAAAAACCTTATTCCCTGGCTCTGGTAGCGAAAAAGTGGATAAAGCATGTTCCCCTATGTAGTAAATTACAATCTCTAACTCGCAGTGTTGCCAGAATCCATGTTTCGTTCGTCTTTGATACCGACAAATAGATTGACGGCAAAACGTCTCTCTGTCACTCCATCAGTCTATGGTCAAAACTAACGCCTAAACCGTTCGGTCGATGTTCTGTAAAATTGATATACCCCCTTCGATCTGAACGAACTTCAGGTTTTGGAAGTTTCAGGCGGATATTTTCATCTTTGAGGGTGCTTTACATGAAGCTTCAAAAAAGATTTCAAAATTATCTCAAAAATGGCATCATTTTTTTTTATTATACTTTGTCCTCGGTTGGTGTAAAGGACGCTTCAGAGTATGGTGGAGGTTCTGTGGCGTTGTGGTATGACTGACGGCAAGTAAACTCGGAATACCTGTGTTCGAGTCTCGGTGCGGAAAATAAATTTTGCTGTTTGAAATAGTTTTAAATGTATATGTAGTAGTATAATATTGCAGATTAGTTAGAAATAGTGCGAGAATGTATGTGTTGTTGTGACATCACTTGTTTTTACATGTGAAACATGACACACTTGAAAGACAAACACGTCGAACAGATAGAAATTATTTTTAAATATTCTCTACACCTTTATTTGATTATTAATATACATTATTTTGTTGATCATTGTAATTTAATGAAAATATCTGTTAGCATTATATAAATCATGCCCGTCGGGGTCGAGTTAAATAGAAATATATTGTTGTTATTCCTCTCGTTTTTTGCTTAGTGATATCGCCAAGTGAGACGTTCTGCCATCACTGTTGCTGGAAAACCTATGGAACAGTTGTTGTGCCCAATTGACTTACAACTCTTGATACCGCTGTCCCAAATCCTTGTTGAAGTTGTGATGGGTAAGTCGGTTATAACGGAATTCTTGCAATTCATTCTTTTACATCAAAATCATTTGTTTAATTCATCAATAAAACTAAGGAATTGGCATAAAGAATATGTCTCTTACTGGGCACATACCGACAAATCTCACTGGTCAGCAAGCCTCGAACAATCATCAGACATTTGATCGAAAAGTCTTTAGAGTAAGTTTACGTTTTTATGCATTTCTTCACTCTTTAGCAGCTACATATTACTAGTATCATTCTTTAATTATCTCTTTATTTTCTTATTTACCCAATCATTTAACGTTTCTCGGATAAATTAGTCTTTGCAATATACTGCAAAACAGTTGATAATCTCCTCGCTTGTGTTTTCCCTATCCACCAACGATTGTGTTTTGAAATGGAATTAAGATCATATTATTTCAAATGTAGATATTTATACACAGCGCTTGAAACTACATTCTGATCTCCGATTTCAAAATTAATTTTCGGATTATGTTACCGACACCAGCTTCAAACATTTGTTCTGTTTAACAGCGTCAGCCACACCAAAGGCGTTTGCCAGCGCGTCCATCTCCGTTTCACCTCTTCAATATTCGCTGTTCCGCACATGTCCACTCATTATCAGGTTTTGGGTGCCGCCTCCATTCTTGCTTCCACTCCCGTCCCAAATTTTCTCGGTCTTCACGACCTACCCAACTACCACCATTTTCTATGCTTCATGTACTCATTAGCAAGAGCTTTCCTCCCACAACTATCCCGCTTTTGCATTCAACCTCTCCCTTCACTCTCTTTCATTCTGTATCGGCATCCATTAGCAGGAGGTTTCTCTTCTAACTATCCCACTCTCACATTCAACCTCTCCCTTCACTTTCTTTCATTCTGTATCGGCATCCATTAGCAGGAGGTTTCCTCTTCTAACTATCCCACTCTCACATTCAACCTCTCTCTTCACTTTCTTTCATTCTGTATCGGCATCCATTAGCAGGAGGTTTCTCTTCTAACTATCCCACTCTCACATTCAACCTCTCCCTTCACTTTCTTTCATTCTGTATCGGCATCCATTAGCAGGAGGTTTCCTCTTCTAACTATCCCACTCTCACACTCAACCTCTCCCTTCCCTTTTTTTCATTCTGTATCGGCATCCATTAGCAGGAGGTTTCCTCCTCCAACTATTCCGCTCTCACATTCAACCTCTCCCTTTACTTTCATTCATTCCGTATCGGCATTCGTTCTGCCCCAGACAGAATCTTCCCCTGCGTCCTCCGCCATCAAATCATCCCCTTTCCCAGCCTTCTTGCTTCTCCGCTTCCAAGTGTACGCTCTGTGTTCGTTAACGGACTTCTAGTCGCTTCCGTGCTGGAATTCGCTTCACGCCCCCATTTCCCCTGCATGCACTCGCGCGGTGTCTGTGCCCAGAGCTGCTTCCGACGCGCGTCCACTTCTGCCTCCGCCCGCAGTTCGCCTCCACCCACGCGTCGGCCTCCACCCCCAACACCCTCTACCTTGTTCTACATCCACTTCCACCTCAGCATCCTCCTCCACACACACGTCCGCTACAAACCTCAAGTTTTCTCCAGCGGCTCTGACCACGAGATCGTAGGATTTGACACCCGACGAAGGCGGATATTTTGACGCTAGTTTTGTAGCTACGTCGGATTAAGTCTGGAGGAGAATTCTAGAGGTCGGATGCTCTGATCGGTAGTTTTCTGTGGTTTCTCCGACCAATGGCAGGCAAATCGCGGTGCAGTACCCAAACAAATGATCTCACGTGATCTTCCCTTCCCCTTCCTTGTCTTATCATTACCCCTTACACAAACACACATGTCGGGACATCAGTCTTCAAATTAGTTCTTGTCCCGCAGTGCCCTGCTAGTGGAGATACCAGGAAGGGGAGATACCTGCATAGCGGAATCCGGGCGTTACGGATCTCATCTTCCAACGAGAAGGTGCACCTCCACGTCTTAGTTGAAATATATACAAATAGTTCACGAACGGGACTTAAGCCATTGATGCCCGGAAACATTAATCAAACCAGGTTTCCTCCACGCCCGTTATCACCCCGCAACCTACACCCGCGCGACCTGCTTCCCACCAATTCCACCACCAACTCCACTTTGTCTTCACGCCCAGTTTCACATCCACCCTGACCAACTCCACCCCTGTATCTATAGCGTTCGCCTACATACGCATTCCCACATACACACGTCCACCTCCCCCGCACCCACGTTAGCCCACAACCCCACGTTTGTCTCCTCCCAGCCCATCCCGCCTCCTGTTTCTGTTTCCCATTTCCACATCCATCCCCTTCACCGGAGCAGTAGCTCAGTTCATCAGCTGATGTCACTGCAGCGCCTCTGATCGGGAGGTCCTAGGTTACACTCCCCACGGCGGCAGGGTTTTCGACACTACCTTTTCAGCTAGGTCGAATTCAGTCGCCGTCTGGAGGAGAATTCTAGTGACCGGCTGCTCTGATCGGTAGGTTTCCGTGGTTTCTCCGATCAACACCAGGCGAATGCCGGAGCAGTACCCTAACAAACGGGCTACGGACAGCGCGCGATCTTTCCTTCTTCTTCCTTGTTCTATCCTCACAACTTACACACACACTTATACTAACATGCACTACACTACCGCATATTCCGGGAGATCGGTCGGAAACTTAGAGCTTGTCCCGGCTGGGGCGGTGCCCCGCTGGTGGGAGAGTCCTGGTTAGGGGGAAACCCCACTAGCCGACGGTAGGTCGGCTCCGTATCTCACCATCAAGAAGATCACCGCCATCTCCCGAGAAAAAACATGAACTACACTTACGGGACTAATGACCAACTCCCTTGATGCACCCGGAAACAAGAAAAAATCAATTAATCAAATCCATCCCCTTCCACCACCAGTGTTCGCTTACATACGCATTCCTACATCCACACGTCCACTTCCACCGCACCCCACGTTTGTCCCCTCCCAGCCCAGCCCGCCGCCTCGTCCCCGGAGGGTGGCTGGTGGCGCGGCGCGCGGGTTCGGCTCCGGGCTTTGGCCGCGCGCCGGCCGCGTGCCGCGCCCGCGCGCACAAAGCCATAGGCGCGCCGGCCTCAAAGGTGCGCGGCCCCGGGGCGCGCCCCTGGCGGCCAAACCCCGCACTACAGGGCGCCTCGCTTGCACGCGCTTCAGGAGATGGACTCCTCCTCAGTGCATTTTGGTGCCTTTTTATCGACGCTGTAAAGAGAACACTCAAACTTGAAGTGTTAGTGAAAAGCTTCTCAGGGAAATCATTGGCTTGGACATAAAGAATCACTGATGCGTGTAGAGAAGAAGCAAAATATTTTTATCATTGTTGGTAAAGAGGTAAAATATAAATTATTAATTCTGATTTTAATACGAAAAGTGGCATCCGCTTTTTCCCTTATTATTCATTTTTCGCCCACTGCGTACTTGCGTGGTAAACGGAAAGAATCGTAATGCTGCAGCGAAAAGAGGCGATTTTTCGAAAAAAAAAATATTGTTCCTAGATCTATTAATTACCTCCTCTATTTTACCGTCGGTGGTCAACACCACTGCCTAAACTGTTCAGACCATTTTCTTGAGAGCTGATTTTTATCAGCCGATTTTGTCGCACTCCAAGCCCTGCAAATAGGAAATATATATTTTCATTTTGGGAACTACTTTACAAGAAGTATTAAAAACATTTTCAAAATTTTCTTCCTTCTAAAATTGAAAAACAAGTACATGGCAAAAATATAAGGTCGATGGTAGAGATTTTGTTCTGAATAAATTCTGTTCTAAAAAATAAATATTTATGTAAGGTACCTACATTTTTTGAAAAAACTAATATATTTCGCGTTTTGTTTCTGGAAGTAAAGGCAATTTGTTTGGTCAAAAACGGCTCTAAAGTTTTCCTACGATGAAGAAAGGGACCCTTAAAAATGGCGCACGTCTACTTTCTGTTGAGCTCTGAATTTTCGAAAATTGCAAAAGTTACAAATATTGCGAGAAAGTACATGCTTTTGCTCACACTAGTACGAGACAGCACCATTAGTTTAATTTTACTTTTTATTTTTATTCAAGTAAAGAGTTTATTATCTCATTGATATTAGTACGAGCATAATGTTCCAGAACACATAATATTTGGTTGAAAATCCAGGTATAAAGTGAATTATTTGGCAGTAATTTTGCTACTCAATATTAATACTTGAATATGCTATATTTTCGTAGGTAAACTATTTGTTTTCTAATTTTACAATTTCAAATTTCTGTGATTTTTTTTCTAAAATACGTGAATTTTATAAATGTAATAAATGTGTATTCAGCATTTTATGCTCAGAATAATCCGACTTCAGCCAACTAACGATCTTCTATGGCTCTGGCCCGGTTTTTTACATTTATCCTCACCTGGGGGTAAGGAAGCCATGTGGCGAATTCCTAATACCGCGTCTAGCAAACGTGATCTGCCCGAGCTTTTCCTTCTACACACAACTATAGAAACTGAAACGATTTTAGTGGAATGTTACAGCTCTATTTTTTACGACCGGTAATCGAACCCGGGTTCGTACCACAAAAAGCAAGCACACTGTCTCTGTGCCACATGATGGGCAAATTATTTTTAATGAGACTTAAATACTTGAAAAAAATAACATTAAGGGAGCCTAATGCTTAGATTATAATAAAAAATACAATGGAATATTGGCACTACAAGTACTGATGGCAATGACGGCTATATGTGCATGAATTACAAGAAAGTAAAACGAATATTTATGAAATATTATGTAATAATAACTAAGAGTGATTTACACGTTCTTAATTGTGTGCGTATTATAGTCGCATCTATTTGTGATTAAAGTCATCTAAGCTAGACCTGCACTATTGAAGTTGTTTTCTGTGGATTTCACGACAAACCATGCTTCCCAGGTGCTCTCTTGTAAATGACAGAAATAAATATACTTTTACTGCGAACGAGAAGTGTGTGCACACAACTGATGTGTACCACCTGCGAATATACACATATTTTATTTTGTATCATATTTTATTGCACCCCACATTCCTAAACAAATAAAACAGCAACATTTTTTTTACTTTTCAGGAATCCGTCTACATTCGCATGCTCCAAATGGACTTTTTTCTCGTCCAATTGATAGTATTCGTTAAATTGAAATTGAATCAAACGCATGACAGGCACATTCTATGAACTGAATCGTTTGTTGTAAAAGTTGGGAACCATTTCATTAGTAGATCAACGTGCTCTTCAACGTATCCCCTTCTCTCCCCTGTTGACTTCTCCAATACGGGAAATAGCACAGCTTACACGAGGCGCTGCACACGCATGGGCGAGTGAACACAGTCGCATCCGCCCTCCCCCTCCGAGCCCATCCTCCCTCGCCCTTCCTCTCCGTGCGCGACCCATCCATTATTCCGCGCCGCTCCGTGGAGCAGCAGCCCCGGCGGGGGCGGCAGAACGGTGGTGGGGGTGATGGGGGCGAGGCGGTGGCGGGGACAGCGGTGGCGGGACGGTGGCGGGGGCGGGACGGTGGCGGGGGCGGGAGCGGCGGGGGTGGGGCGAGACGGTGGCGGGGGCGGCGGGTCCGCGGGGCGGGGAGTCCGCGGGGGCGGGGGGTCCGCGGGGGCGGCGGGGTGGCGGAGGCGGCGGGGGCGGCGGGGGCGGCGGGGGCGGCGGGGGCGGCGGGGGCGGCGGGGGCGGCGGGGGGCGGGGGGGCGGGGGCGGCGGCGGGGTGGGGGCGGTGGCGGGGGCGTGGGGGCGGCGGAGGAGGATCGCCTGGGCGGGCGCGGATCGCGCGCGTGAAACTTGCATGGGGCGGCGCAGCGCTCGCGCGCGCGTCCGGCCGCGCTCCGCCATGCTCCGCTTAACACCCCCTCCCCCGCCCCCGCAGTTGGCTCATCTCATTCATCACACAGCCCGCCGTCGCCGGTCCTTCTCCACTTCCGGCTCAGGGCACTAAAGCCTTCCCACCCCCTGCCCATTGCTTCTTTAACGCTTAATTTGATCAACACCGGGTGAATGCCGGAGTTGTAACCTGACAAAAAGAGCCACGAAACGCGCGCGATCTTTCCTTCCTCTTTCTTGTCCTATCATCTGCCCTTACACACACACACTAGCATGCTCTACACTATCACATATTCCGGAGACCGCTCGGGAGCTTGTCCCGGCTGGGGCGGAGCACAGCTGGTGGAAGATACCTGGTTGGGGAAACCTCGCTAGTCACTGTTGGTCGTCGCCGGATGTCGCCATCCAGCGGGGAAAGAACGCCGCCACCTCACAATGGAAAGCATGCACTACACTTACGGAACTAATGACCTAATATGTTGACGCGCCCGTAACCACTAACAACCAATCACCAACCAATGCATAATTATCTTCCCCCCTCACTCGTTCTTCCCTTGACCTCTTCTTCCCTTATTCTTATTGGCGTCTTTTAATTCATTGGTCTCCATCTCCTTTCATAATTGTTGTCTTAGTCTTCTTATTATGATTCGTTTTCTTATTACGTCTTTTCTAATTCTTATAATCTTTCGATTGATTTTCATATCTAATGATAAACCTCCTTATTTCATCACGATGAAGGCTTTCCGTTCTGTTTTACCTTCCTTCCTTCCTTCTTATTCGTTCCCTCTGATTACAATTACCTTCCCTTTCAAATCATCTCTTCTACTTCTATTCCTCCTCCTTTATTTTCCTCGTTCCCTTTCCAATACAAAGGCCTCCTCTTACTCTTTTCTCTTCACTAAACGTAAACTTCCCCTGTGGGTATGTGCTAAAGAAGAGAAACATAACCAGTTTGCTCTAGCCTAGGAAAAGCGCTCTGCTAAAGTGTTGGTGTACCCATGTCGGCAAGCAGTTTATGAAAGTGATGGTGGTGGTACTTTTCGTGCGTATAAACATTATGAAAGCCTCGATAGACTCGCAAAATATTATGATGTTCTGAATGATACTGTATAAGATAATGACGTGTGCCTGAGATGCACTCTTTATCTTCTCGCTCCCATTGTTCTAATGGGCTTGTGTCATATTATTATACTACTCTCATTAATATAAAACTCAACTGAAAACTTTCTTTTCTTGGTTAGTAGTTTCAAAATTACAATTTCATAGGCTTACCAATTTTATCTGCTCTCTACTTTGTTCGAACTGGCATATCCTATGCCCTTTTATGTATTTATGTCAAACTGAATTTCAAATCAATTATCCCGCATAATATACACAAATGTATTTAATATTAATTTCACCTTCCATTATTATCCATTAAGTTTGAAGACTACTGGAAATTGTCTATAGTTAGGTCCTGAAAACATTTACAATGAAAATAGCAGATGGAAGTATGCTAAAACAAGTTAATACCATGCTGCAGATAATCTATTTCGTCAATCTCTTGAAAGAGTGAGTGTAATTCGCTGAACAGAGATAGCAATTAACGTTCCCAAACTAATGAAATCCTTTGAGACAGCCGAGCTAATCCTGCAGCTTCATTCCCGTGCACGGCCATGCCAATATCTGGCGTAAAATGATGTATCTGCTCACCACATTTCTCTTTAGTGCTATTAAACCGCCTTTAGACATATGCCCTTCTTACACTTTCACAAATTCATACGAAACTTAAGTTAAGGATTAGTCCAATTGAATAAAAGTGTTCACTGTTAAAATGTATCTAATACTATATCAATGTAGTAATTAAACCGAAGAACTAAAAAAAGGAAATAATTGGTAAAAGTGAAAGGCCCATGTTCTTGACATTTGATGAGAGAAAGAATATAAACTAACATGTAGTACATCCATATATAATATATCCTTCTAGCTGTGCTATCATAGAATAAATTGAAAGGAAAAGAGAGAGACGAAGAAGAATTTAAATGGTGAGCTATCCATCATAATAGTGTATCCAGCATTCACATGAAAAGAAGAAGAAAATATATTTCTATTCCTTTTATGACTCGAAAATTAAAATATGTTGAATGATAGTCTTACAACATAGGAAGGCCCCAAAGGAATTTGTAAGATAAAAACCTTCCAAATGTTCTAGATTACGAACTAATACTAAGTAAAAATAATGGGTTAACTGACATCACATTTGGCAGCTGTTATGAACTGATCGGTTCAAAGCGACCCCTATCTCACTACACTGAAAAAAAGAATATCCAAATAATGTCAATATTACATTAGTTTTTGAAACAGATTTACCATACATCATAATTTTGCATTTCTGGCGTAATATTTTTAGAATAATTTTTTATTTCCGTTAAAATTATGCCTTTTTTCGATATAATTTCTAAGTTCGGAAATGAAATGATGATAAAATACAAGCAAAATCGTGTTTATTTTTATTGACATTTATAACAGTATTTGACAATTTTGCTGCTAAAAATGATTATCAGTTTTTTTTACACTCCGTTTATTTATGAAGACTGAACTTTTATAGAGGATTTTAAAATGCGTTGCTCCATTCTGTAAAGAGAGAGAAGTGAACCACGTTCATCTGCTCTCTCTCATTCCTGTAGCATGCACGCAATCTCTGCGGCATTGTGCGATCGCGTGTGTGACTGCATGCATGCAAATATGTTTGCTACTTCCCTCGCCGGCGCAATCTCTCAGACCAACTCACTGACTACTAACCTCTAGCGTAGTCACGATACTACCTAATTTCCCCTGCATTTGTGATCGGAAGGAGTTTTGGAATAAATAAAAGGCCCTATACAGTGAGAGAAACAGATTTTAAATCTATTAAATATAAGTTGTTTATTTTACGCTGAAAGATAGATTGTGAATCCTAGAAAGTGATTTAGATCAGTACTTAACATTTCTAATGAACGAAAATATATATTCATTGAATAACATCTGGGAAGCTCTTTTTTCACTAGATTCATTTAAAAATAAATCTTAAACAATTATAGACAATGCTACAGACACAAGTTTATATTTTCGGTAGTAGCAAAAAAAATTGTCCTACCTTTTATTTCTAATACTAATTTATCTTCCATCAGCTATGACTGTTGGCTGGGTTTCTTAAAATTCATCACAGAATACGTTAGATAAGTTGACGAACGTAGTGAACACTAGATGCTCAAATTGACCGTTTTTGAACAGTTTGAGATGCGCTATAACATTCTCTGAAAAAATATTTAAGATCAGAGGCAGTAAAGCCGCTTAGAGTTTCAATTCAAGTGTTGTTTCTGCAGATACATAGTTGTTAAGTTTTTTTTTAGTATGTGAATGCACTATGAGATTTCAATGCAAATTAAATTACTCTAACAAAATTAACTTTGGTCTTTCTCAAATGTAGATTTATTGTTTGACTGAATTATATATGTTAATTTTTTGTCATATGTGAATAAGAAGAGTACATGAAAAGAATGTATCCTTACAACGGTTACAATTAGTAGGATAAAATAGGTCACATAATTTTTTGGATGAGATTTATCTCGTGTTCATACACAATTTCACAGCGGGAGATGAAATTCACTTTTTTTCAGGAGTGTACTTCCAAAATCTGTTTCATGACCTGTCAAATGATTTTGACAACTGTTCAGCAAAGACTATACTTCGTTTGCTGCGTAAATACAAGCAAAAACACTCAGTCTTGTCTGTTACTTGAGTTTTTCTATTTTACTTCCCACCCTCGGCATAAGGTTCGATATTTGCCAGGCACGGCAATATCGCTGAGAGCGACATAAAACATCTCGAAACACGCGCTTTGCGGGTTCTTCTCCGCGCTCCCACTTTCCGTCCACATAAAACGAGTTTATTTCTGAAAAATCGCCGTCGTTTTCGGCTCTCTGTAATTGCATTTTATTAATAGCATTATCCGTCCCTTTTGCGAGGCGTCAACTTTAACTCCACCGGAGTATATTCATTTACGTTATCTTCCTGGCAACGCGACTCTGTTAGTCTTTGTGACGCGCCCAATTTTTCTTCGGCGCCGGACGGGTCTCCTCGGACGGCCTCGCGCATGCGCAGCAGGGCCTGCTTCCGAAGAGGGGCGAAATGGGCCGAGCTCCTTCGAGCCATCAATTCCAGAGCCTCCTAGAGGCAACTCGGCGCGCCTTCCCGCGTTTTACGGGGCCATGAAACGTGTATCTGTCACCAGAGGCGGCGCCATGTTTTATTCATAACTATTATTGAAGCCGAGGAAAATCATCGAACATTCATACATAAACATAGCGAATTTAATGTGCCTCTCGACGGGCCGGGGCGGGAGCAGATGGTTCGGGAGCGTGGAGGCTGGACGCGGGCCGAGTTACTTGCGCCCGACTGGCTACTTGCGCCGGCGCAAGACGAGGTTGCCAAGAGCGTGGCAGTTGGCTGGACCTCGAAGATGGATTGCGCTGGCGCCGGGTTATTGGACGCGACACAATATTTTCCGAGCGGAGTAGAGAATTTGAAGCCAAAATGCTATTTATGTGACAGCGGATTTATTGCTGTGCTTGAAATGTATGGCGTATTAAGTGAGACAACGCAATATACTATACTTACTGATCACTGGTACTGTAGTCTGCTGTGAATTGCGCGAAAAACAGAGGAATGTCTGTGATAAATATCTCGGTGTGTTCATACCTGTAGGGCCAATGATGGATTTATTTTTTGTTTTCTAGTATTTTCGTTTCATTTATATTTTTTAGAATTATTCAGTTAAAATATTTTGTATTTATCCTCCAATCAATAAATAGTTCATTATTATTTATTTTATGAATATAATATATCAAACGTGTTTTCTTTTTTTTTTTTGTACAAATTCATTTCATATTTTCTTAGTGTAAAATTTTGGATGAAAAAAATTCAAGGTAACCGATTTATTTTCAATTACTATCGAGGATATCCATGTCCAACGTTCGAAAGGAAACTTCATTTATTAAAAATCCTTCATTGTTCCCCAAAACACAAGAATAAACTTTGTGAATTTTTAATTACGATATTAATTTTGAAGACCGGTTTATTTGATGTTAACGAAGTATTTTAATTGTAAATACTCCTATCACTTTATGCATGATTATGTATTGCAGTTACCAAAATAATGCATTATTCTTTCAATTCTTAAATATATATGAGAAATATGAGAACTTTTAGTTTACAAATAGAAACCGAATAATTCCAGAAAGCATTTCCCGTTGATCGGCAATGTTGCACAATGTGTCAATACATTACTCATTTTTTAATTAATTAGTGTTGTGACATTTTTTTATCTCTAACCATAAAGAGTTCTCCTCATTTACTGGAAATCATGATTATCAATTTTTTTAAACGCTACCTACTTCTGAAAAACTTCCTCTTTACACCTGAAACAAAAGAAATCAGTGTCACAAAATATCCCTCCTTTGAATTCATATTACATAAGAAGGTATACGTACTCTTTGGTTCTCAGCTCACTATTCCACAGAATTTGTCAAGTAAAATTCAAAATGTTTTCTAATTCTGTACGGTTAGTAAATGTAACACTGCAACACATCTCTAACCATTGTGCTAATAAATATATCTACTAAATATTCGGTACAAAAAGCTATTTATGCATCTTCAAGTATGATTTCAATGTCACCCCTTTTAATTTTCATCACCTTATTTCTTTTCATTTTGTATCGTATTAATATATTACAAATCTTACTTGTATTTCAACTATGCCAATGACTTGTTAGGAATTAAATGAATAACAAATATTTATACAAATCAGCAGTTTGTCCGAGTTCTATTATTTAATTGATTTATTTATAACTGTCTATTAATCTTCTTATTTTCTTATTATCCCATTCAATTTTAAGACAGTTGTATAATTATTTTTTTTATTTTCAATTGTATCTTTTCTCTTGTTTGGTATAACGTTTCGATGAATTTTTATATCATTATCAAGTACTGAAAATTAAACTTTATTGGTTTTACATTACAATTACCTATATACTAATTATTCCAAATTATTTTGACTTATCAAGATGAATACAATTGGTGGTTATAGTTTGTGTAGATGTATACAATCTTTAGATGTAATCTTCAATCTAATAACATATTTTTAATATATTCTTTAGCTTTGCACTTCCCCTTTCTTTTGTACTGATATGAATCTGCTTCTGAAATTCTGAAGCAACTTCAGCCATAAAATCATGTGCAGCCCGTCGATACGTTAGAAGGCGCCGAGCTCCGCGCGGGAGACATCGCCGGACAGCGGGTCGCGACGGGAGGTCGCCGGAGCCCGGCAGGTGGCGCGGGGGCGCGGGGGGCGGTGGGGGGCGGTGGTGGGGGGTGGCGTCGATCGCAGGAGCTGTCCGCAGCAGCCGCGGGGCGCGCGCCCATTAATTAAAATGTTAGCGGCGTGTGACGGTCGCCGGTCGCCTGCCCCGCTGTCACAGCGCCGCTGCCACCCCCCTCTCCCCCCCACCCGCGTCCTACGCGCGTTTGCCCTCTCGTTTTTTGCTCTCGCCCACTCGACTGGGTGGCGTTACATCGCCTGCCTTTGCTCCTGGCAGTTGAATGTGAATGTATCTTGAAATAGTTGGTGTTACTGAATAGTTTTCTCTCAGCGATTCTTGTACAACTTTCGTCTGCGTTTTAAAGTGAGATGGATTTCAATTAAATGCATAAATAGTCGACTAGTGATAATCTGCCCGGTATATTTAAAAACATCATTTCTGGAAGAGAAATTCAAGTATTGGTTGTAAAAGTATTCTGACATATTTTTAAACAGACTTTACAACATTACTTTTTCGAAAAATGTATTAATTTTTGACATTTTGATCTAATTTATGTATTTTTTTTTAAAATCTAAAAATATTTAAATATGATACAATAAATTCATGGATATTAAATTTGGAAAATTCGAAATACTTACAAATAATAGGTTCGAAAAATTAAACCAACATCATAAAATAATCTTGTTGCTGTAGCTCTCCTTCCTCAGCGCCGAAGCATTCAGCCACGTGCGTCGCAGCATTTTGAAGCGTGACGTGTAGCCAGAAGTGCAGGGGATTCGTTGAGCATCTGCTCAGAGAACCGTGTTTTCGGCAGCAAATGTACTTGCGTCAGCAATATAGTTTATTACTAACGCAAGTATAAAGCTCCATAAAGGTGGAGGTTTTATATCTTGGCTTTTGTTATTTCATAGCCTCTGAACTTCATCTCCCAGCCTCTCTGTACTTCGTTCTGCCATGCGCTTCGCGTTCGCTTTTGGCAATTACCATTAGTTAGAGCTGTGTGTCGTAAAGTGCACAATTTTCTTTTTTGTGTTTCTTCCAAATTAGTATATCGCAGTGTTCAACATGAGTGTCTCGTTTTCACGGCCGTTCAATCATTTTGTTGTTCGTGTGTGGGAAAAATTATGTTTCCTATACAAAATACCAAGCGCATTTTATGTCTTTGGAAGAAGTTTGACGTAAAATCTTTGACTCAGCAGAGAGATATTTTTACTAAATAATTTGCTACAAGCGCTCATAATATAACTTAGTCAGGTGTATAGGCAAGGATGTAAAAGTAAAACAGATTAGGCAAGAAAAGTTATATTTAATACGGCGAATCCTTTTGTCAGTCAGTTTAAATGGGATGTAAAATGATACGTTGTAATTCAATTAATAATTTTTAAAATGATCAGGAGAGATGTCATTACCGTTAATTAATTTTCATGAATCAAGTGATTCCTTAAAATAATGTACATGAACACTGAATCACTGCCACAGATGCTCTCTAGACTGAAACTCATCAGCAACATAAATGCCCTCCATAGTTCGAATGGGGCAGATTAGTAACCATATACTTAATGTTGCACTTTCTAACAGCATCTCCTGCAGACATCCATTCTCTTCAAATTCCATCGACATTAATACGCTTCTTCCGCGCTTCCTTCTCGCAAGATGCAATCCGGTGTACTAACATTCATGGCACTACAGGTCCTTTCACTCAACAACTTCCTCAACTTCGAGGCCCAACCTGTATGTCGTACTCATTCGTACGAATAGCTGATGGGATGTGCGTGTGTGTCTTGTGCTGCAGGCAGACGCTGGGCAACGGCACGCTGTACTTCCCGCCGTTCCGCGCCGAGGACTACCGCGAGGACGTGCACTCGGCCGTGTACCGCTGCCGCGCCTCCAACGCGGGCGGCGTCGTCCTCAGCCGGGAGGTCCGCGTGCGCGCCGGTGAGTACTTCCACCTTAATAACACCTGCACCAAAAACCATCCACATGTTTAAATGTCTTATGTTTTAAAGCTTGTTTAGGAATTCCCAGCATGATTTTCGTGCGCAATAAAAATGAATTTGACAGTGATACGTGTATTAACTTATAGTTAAAATTTAACTCAAAAAATTATAAGACGCTTCTGTGTACAAAAAATGCGGTGAATGACGAAATAAATACTAGGACATCAGGATTATATCGAGCAAGAGATAAAGGTAAGTGTGCTACACCAAAACCCATCCACATGTTTAAATATCTGTGTTTTAAAGCTTGTTTAGGAATTTTCAGCATGAAAATCGTGCGCAATAAAAATGAATTTGACAGTGCTACGTGTATTAACTTGTAGTTAAAATTTAACTTAAAAAATTATAAGACGCTTCTGTGTTCAAAAAATGCGATGAAAGACGAAAAAATACTAGAACATCAGGATTATATCGGGCGAGAGATAAAGTTAAGTGTGCTCGATTAAAGAAGTTCGAAGTTAGTTAACGTCTCCTATATTATTTCAGTAGTATACAAACCATCATTGTTTATAAATGAGGTTTCTAAAGAAATATAATTTCACGTAAACGTGAAGAATTGCTCTTTGACGTCAAAAATATGAAGGATTTTTTTTTAAAAACGCATTTAAATATTCATGACAAATGCAACCCGCAACATGCGGTCGACTTTTTAATCTACATCGTTAACTAACTCCTAAATGAAGCGTTCTAGAACCTTAAAATTATGAGTGTAATGGCCTCAAAGAAACGTTTCTCGTACCGTAATCTAAAGGATGATGTCTTCTTGAACATTCTATTACATTTTTGCTTATCTGACGCTTCTCGATATTACCCCACCTGTTCAGATACATGAAGAATCTGCAACTGGATGTAAAATTAAACTAATTACTTAATTTTCTGCGCAATTGAATTACACGGGTGTACCTCTCTGCTCGGTAATAACATTAAATAAGAATAGTTTGTATTGACAAGGGTGTATTTTATTGTTATCAATTACAAGGAGACATAAAACAAGTGACGGAGGATAAGGTCTTGAAGAAAGAAATATATTACAGGCTTAAAATGGAAATGTAAAAATAGGAAAGAGGGAAGAGTTTAACGCGCGAGAGTTCTCGCATGGGTACGCTAGTTATTTCATATTTTAACTTTAACAAAATTATGTTTATCGAAATTTTTCAGCCTTGAACAAAACATCGAAAACGGAAAAACAGTGATCACAGAATATCGATTTTCAAAATTAAAACATCGATGTTAATAATGCCTCGATCAAAAACATATTTTTAAATATGTATATTTTAAAGCTTCTTTAGGATTCTCCAATATGACATTCTTGCGCAATAAAAATTAATATGAGAGTGTCATGTACTTTAAATTATAATTAAAATTGAACTCAAAATAAAATTATAAAAGGCTTCTGCATATAAAAAACATGAAAGACTAAAGAAATAATAGGACATCGGGGTCATCTGAGACGAGGGATAGTGTGCTCGATTAAAGAAGTACGAAGTTAGTTATTATTTCATATTTTAACTTTTACAAAAGTACCAATTTTTCATTGACGAAGAAAACATCAAAAAGTAAAAACAGCGAACACAAAACATTGATGTTCAAAAAATATCGTATTCAATATATCGATGTTTTATAGAAACACCGATGTTTTGGAAACATCGTCATCGATGTTGCGTAACTATTGAGCTGCTCCGTCAAGCGATGGCTGTTGAGGGGTGGCGGTTTGCCAGAGAGAACTCCACCCCCACGCTAGTCGCGCTTTTTCCTGCTAATGGGCAAATTGATGACTTCAATGAGGGATGTAGCTATTCCGGGCATACTGTTGTGTTGTTTAAGTAAGGTTTTACGTTTATCAAAATTAGTGGTTCATATTCAAATTCTATTATGTGTAATAAGTCATCGTATTTTGATTTTTGAATAAGAAAATTCGTTTAAAGTTAACGCATTGTCGACTAGAATGTATTCATTTATACCCAACAAAAGGATTACACAATGATTGGTTTTCTAGTTTTGTCGCGTTTAGCGATGCAAATACTGAAAATGTCTCTATAATTTAAAGCAGATCTAAATCTCTATTTACTTTGTAATAGCATTCTTAGCAAACTGCTCAATTTCTGAGGTGTTTTAGTTGTGAATTCGTATTTCACAAGGTTAGCCGAATATTATCGAAATTAGCTCGAGAGAGAAATTTTAAAAAATCCTGATTTTTGTGCATTATTTCAGATAACAATCTATTAATAGATAAATTACGTTCATAAATAAAGTTATCCCTTAGGCAGGCAACAGAAAAATATGTTATGCAAGACACACCAATGTTTTCTTGATAAACTAATAAATTTGTTCATAAAATATAAGATAAACCATGTTCGAAAAAGGAACAAAAATGTATTTCGTGGTTGTGTGTTAGCTCGACCGTAAACCGGACGTAATTTTACTGTCACTTGCACATTGTGTACATTTCATTTTGTTACGGAATGACAGTCGTTCGACGAAAATAATGAGCAGAATGAAACTTTGTTTTTGTAACGCAACTGCGTGTACGAAACATCATATGTATGATATTTCTCCCTGTAACTTTAAGATATACAATGTTTATATTGTACGATACAATGATTTCCACAGAACAAAATATCAGAAAAGTCTGGCAGAACTGCATTTTATGTTTACAAAAGGGTACCTGTGACCTTTGATGTTTAAGTACCCTTAAACCATAATAATAATAATAATAATAATAATAATAATAATAATAATAATAATAATAATAATAATAATAATAATACGAATTTGTTCTTTGCTTGCATACACCATTTCTATTTCGATTATAAATGTCAAATATGTTATTACTTGTTTCAATTGCATTCGGTTCGCCCCTGTCCACTACAAATCTGAATATTATTATTTCACACCGTATTTAATTACGTTTCTAGTGATTCATACTAATACAACAGTTGTTGAAATAGATTACTGACGTTCAAAATGACCTATTTGCGTTAAAATTATGAGATATTCTCTTAAAGAGCATACGATGAGTACGTTGAATTCAATACGCAAATCGTTGGCCCACTTAATAACGATTAGCTGCTTCAATAATATATTCATATTCACTCATTGCCTGGAAACGTATATTTCTATAATGTGAAATGCAACGTTGACAAATATCGTATTTTTTCTGTGAACAAATAAATGCGTATTATATCTGAATTAATGGGTCAGTATCTTGTCTCTTCAGCATTCAAATAAACAGAACTGAATATTATTGAAATAGACAACGATATTTTATTTGCTCAGACAGCAATCGTACTCGAATATGCCTAAAAGTACTAAAGTTGCCATAGTGATATTTTTTCGACAGAAAATCAACAATTCAGCTCGCAATCTAACTGTTCTTGGAGAGCAAAAGTACTCGGATATGCCCTCAATAATTTCCCAAGTATATACCAGGATTGTAATGTCGATGTAAGTGATGAATAATTTGGACGCAAACTACCATTAAAGTCTATTCTGAAAATACGAATTTCTGTTAACCTTTTTTTTAACGGACCGTCATATTTATCCATTTTCCTCACTAAATTCAAGTAGCTTGCCATTAGTGGCCTTCTTTCCGCCGAAAATCAACTATTCAGCGCGCAATCCAACTGTTCTTGGAGAGCCCGCCCGCGCAAATTAAAGTTTCAGCGCGGCGCGGCGCTGCGCGTAACGCCAGCGCTTTATCGCTTCCCCGTTCTCGCCATTAGGGCGCAGCTGCGGAACACAAGCTTACGGATCCCGCCGAGGACGGGCTTAACTAACGCCGGTTATTATAACCGCCGCGAGCGGAAATCAAAACCGCCAACCCCGGCGTGACGCCGCTAATGCCATTAATTATACACCGACGGGCTCGGCAGAGGCATCTAGCGGCGACGCCCGCAAACGCGCTGCTCTGTGACAATGCGCGCGGCGGAGCAGTCGTCGCCGGCGACGCCGCGCCGGCGGAATGGATTATGGCGATGCTCTTTTGATTGTCGAATCCCGCTGGCCCGTTTGCTGGCGTCATTTAGCAATAATCTGCCTCGTATGCCACGTTATTTGTTTGCGGTGTAACTAACGTAAGAAACTAGAATACGCTAATTATGAATGATAATGGTTAAGAAATAGGTTCATAAACAGGTTTTGTTCACCAATCACTTAGAATTTTGTTATTTTCTTACGTCTGTACTCATCTCGTTCTGCTCGGTAAATACAGAGTACTTTAAGAGTCAGTTTTTGACTTATTTTTATTTATCCTTTAAAAAAAGCGCTTGCGTGCAATGCTGAATTATTTCTTCGATTGACGCAAACAATTTTTTTTAACATAAAACCATCAATATTTTATTACAACAGAACCCAGTACATTGAAATACATCACCTCTGCGCAGCAGATAAGAAAACAACTGATGAGGCAAAATACAATATTTCTGTCATTGTCCCATTGTGTTTTCATCCCACATTGTTTTTATCCGCTGTGATTGTCTAAAGTCAGACTTATTACTCATATTGGACTGAAGTTTTACTTATATATAGAGTAAAACTTCTTCAATGCGGAACGTGTAAGGCGGAAATCTGTCTAATGTGAACTAAAATCGCGGTCTTGCCAAACACAAATTCTGTAGGTTTACATTGCTTAAAGAGGAATCTTGTCTAATACGGAAAACAATTTATGAATCCTATTAATAAATGTAAACTTCAATACTGAAAATTAACTAAACGTAAATCTTTGCCAAATAACACATTTTTTCTAAAATTTCAAACTCATCTTTACTCCCTATAAAATACATCATTTATTAGTCATCAAAACATTCTGCACGCTTCTCGTGTTTCCTAATGTCTATTTAAAATACTCGGACAATCTTTTTAAGATACGTCGACATTTTTTTTGAAGATTCACAGAGATCTAACAAATTGTGCGGTAACGGTGGGATCCCATCTGGGAGCGCCAGCGCAGCGCCCCGTCATCAGCCCCCTGAGCGCAGGGGCCCCGCACGCCACGCCGCGCCGCGCCGCGCCGCAGTGAGTTAGCGGCTGGCTCGCAAGCCGGCGTCCAAGAGCAAACACTAGCCGCGGGCCCAAGACGGTGGCGGAGGGGGCGGAGACGATAACGGCGGAGAGAAGGGCTGCCAGGATGATGGTGACGGTCACTGCTATGGGGACGACAGTTTGACTGGCTGAAATGGCTCAGTGCAGCAACTGTTACCGCTGCAGTTGCTCTGACCAGGAGGTCATAACGCTCCCGTTCCGACATTGGGAAATTCAGTCGCCGTTTCGAGAAGAATTTTAGAAACGCCGTCCGTCTGCTCTGGTTGGTACATACACTGTATTTATCGAAGTATGCTTTTGGGTCGTTTCTTCGATCAATACCAAGCGAACATTGGAGCAGTTCACTGTCCAGCGGGCCACGGGCTGCACGTGATCTTCCCTTAAATGCCCGGTTCCCCGGTGCCTCTCTGGGGGAGATTCCTTGAGTGGGAAATCTCCTGCTAGTCGAGATGTAGGTTGGCACCGGATTTCACGTTCCAGCACGGAAGTAACATCGCCAACTCTCGGCTGTAACGTGCACTACACTCAATTCAATTCAACTTTTACGTACTAATTCGTAATTTACGTATCAAGCTTAAATCACCAAGCCAGCTTTTCCACCAGACCGTGCAAATTTCACCACACTCCTTTCGCCATCCAGCATAGAAATAATGTCAGGCAACGACAAAGCTTTGAATTTATCTCATTAGCGTCCTTAAAGGCTTGAGGATTCAATAAATCTACAACGTGGGTTAGCCGTCTTCACTTCTCCTTCGAAAGAAGTCATACGAAGGTGTTTTGTTTATCCTTAAATGTGCACCGTCGGGTTTGAACCCCGAAACTTCGGTATAACGGTCCGTTACAGCATCGCAGCCGCCACGCTGACGAGCCTGATGACCAAAGTTGGAGGTTGGCGCGCTGCTACACACGAAATTACTCACTCACGCAA
Source organism: Teleogryllus occipitalis (assembly GCA_011170035.1). Classification (NCBI taxonomy): domain Eukaryota; kingdom Metazoa; phylum Arthropoda; class Insecta; order Orthoptera; family Gryllidae; genus Teleogryllus; species Teleogryllus occipitalis. The sequence goes on along the minus strand of BLKR01000437.1, from coordinate 43,829 downwards.
TGGCCGTTATGCAAACACGCACGCAATGGTCTGCGATGGTGCAGCCGAGGGCGGCGTTGATGGTGGCGGGTGCCGGGGCGATGGGGGGAGGGGTCGCAACGGTGGCGGCGGGTTCCAAGGGGATTCGAAGGGTTTCCGTCTTGGGCGAGTCGAACGCCCCCAAGGCGGAGAGCGCCGAGACGAAACCGCCTCTCCGTCGCCCTTTGCTCTGACGCGAACGCGCTCCACGCCGCACTCCCCAGTTCCGAACGGCGCTCTTTGACAAGTTGCTTTCTCTTTGTAGATATTGGGCTAGTTGCACGTCTTGTTGAAGTTTCTGGGAATCTGACGTGATGCAGACTTCGGCAAAGTTTAGCTGAAACTACAAATTGAAACTAAAACTTTATTAATTGGGTTCTAGTTTAAGCCGATAACTTAAAAATTGGTTGGTAATTGGAGATTTTTAAAAATTAATATTTATGTCCCAAATTACAAATACAACTACGATATGTAGCAACTTTTACTAAACGTATCATTAATATTGATGGTAAGCGTTGTTGAACCAGTACGGAGGTAAAGCAAATAAATTCAAAACAGTGTTAATATTCTGTGCAAAAATGTATTTTTGGGAAACGCAGAAGTATATATTCCGCCATGACAGAAGACTGGAAATATATATTCTTTGACCAAAGATTTCCTTAAAACGCATCTATTCTATTATTTGAGACTGAAATAGAATAATTATTTAAGAATTGACATTAGCCAGTATTCCTATATGCAAATTAAATTTTCATTTTAGTAACATTTTTAATAAATGGAATCTTACTATTTATCGTAAGACGAGAAGATGTAATTAAGCCTTATATCACATTTGTTGTTCAAATATTCCGACTATCAAAAAAAATTAACTATTAACAAAAACAACACTGAAGGTTGCGCTTTTTTTTTGTTTCGTTGTACTGCCCATTATTTCAGGTGCTAATCAAAAGTATGTTGAGTATCTTCCCTCTTTTGATTGCAAACTACCTTACAAAGAAATGTAGGGACAAAATAACAAAAGACAAGATCGAGGAAATCCTTGCAAAAATATTTACTCACATATAAAAAAAATTCCTCTTTATTCTAATTGAATTATTAATCAACCCCGTAGGCTATACTAAATTTGAAAAATAGTGAGAGAAATTTGATCATTTTATTCTTAATCTCATTACTGTTGCAATTATTTTTTATATGTTCAAATATCGTAATCGAGTCAGCAATTCATATTTTCAAATAATGATAGAAAAACAATAATGTAGACTATATCCCTTACTTGCAATATTGTCATAAAAATATTTACTTAATCACACTTTACAATTTAAAAATTAATGATAGATTAATAGATATTAGATCAGTTGACGTGAACTAATTAACATCCATGACAATGCCATCAGCAAATACTAAATTTAACACGTTTATCTTATGATTATGATGTTTTAATTACTTGACGAAAGTTCAAAAACCTTGAGCCGAACTGTATAAATCAAATGTGTAAATTGAAAATATGTAGGTCTAAATACTGTATATCAATAATTTGTAAATTTTGAATATTTGATTTATAAGTGATTGATTTTAAATTATAACATTAACTGTAATACTTAAATGATAAAATGATTCATTTTATTAATGAACTGCGCAGACCAAAAACCATACCTTAATACTCTCGGAACTTCATTAATACATCTTCTATAATTTGATTAAATGCGGTATGAATTTATATATTGGATGAAATTACGAATTGGTTAAATAATTACGTGAACCGAATAATTAAATGTAATTTCAAAACATATGTATCTGCTATATTTCATAGAAGCAAATTTAGTATACGTTTTCTCAAATGTAGTATTATCCGAATTGTGGGTGTCTGTGCCAAAGTACCGGGAGCGGTAGCTCATTGTATCAACTGGTGTCACTGCAGCGCCTCTGACCGGGAGGTCTTAGGTTCGAGTCCTCACGGCGGCAGTATTTTCGACTCTAGCTTTTTCAGGAATTCAGTCGCTGTCTGGAGAAGAATTCTAGCGGCCAGCTGCTGTGATCGGTAGTTTTCCGTGGATCCTCCGATCAATACCAGGCGAATGTCGGAGCAGTACCCTACCAAACGGGCCACGGACCGCGCGCGATCTTTCCGTCCGGTTCCTTGTCCTATCCTCTCCCCTTTCACACACACTTACACTAACATGCTCTACACTGCTACATATTCCGGGAGGCCGGTCGGGAGCTTAGAGCTTGTCCCGGCTGGGGCGGTGCCCCGCTGGTGGGAGAGTCCTGGTTAGGGGGAAAGCCCGCTAGCCGGCGGTAGGTCGGCGCAATATCTCGCCATCCAGCGGAGAAAGATCACCAGAGAAAAACATGCTCTACATTTACGGGACTAATGACCAAAGCAGTTAACGCGCCCGGAAACACGAAAAAATCAATCAATCAATCAATGTGCCAAAGTGCCGCATAAAAACAGTCTGCATCCCGCGCTGGGCGCAAGCTGTTCCATGGAAGCGGAGCTGTCGACGGACCTCAAGTCGCTGCTAAACGTCGGACAGACCACCGGAGCCCCCCGCTCTGTGCGGTACCCGCCCCCGCGCGGTGGCGGGGTCGTGCCTACGGTGCGGGCGCCTGGGGCCTGTCGGGCCGCGCCCGAAGCCTTGCTGTACGGTTTGGAGTGCGCGATTTGGTAGCCATCGATCATACTGAGAGCTTATCGAGAGCTTAAAACGCGTCCCGGGCGCTCGGCGCAAAAAAAACGCCCTCGTTGAGGGGGATAATGTCGCGGCGACCGCTTGCAGCCTCGACTCCGCTCACCGCATACAGCGGGGCTGTTGTAAGGCGCTTCCTGGATATACAGTGGTCTGTTTGAGCCAGCTATTGCTCATAAGCAACTATTGCTGAATAAGGGATAGACTAGTACAATGATCGGGTATTTACTTTATTATTATAGTAGTCTGACCTTTTATTAAAACGGTCACTACAATATTACTTTTCATGTCTTAACCGGTTCACATTCACAGACCAGTGTTTTTATAATGTGGACAATTTTTGTACAAAATGCTGTTTTACTCATTCTTTTAAACAATCCTGGACCCGAATTTTTTGAAAAAGACCCCAATTAGGTCCGCAACGTCTAATTAATAAATGATTACAACAAAATAATATTGTACTCTCTGTTTAATAAAAGGTCAGACTACTATTAGAATTAAACAAGATAACAGACGTTAACATATTCCTGATTTACTTTATGATAAGTTAACGTTTATTAAACCCTAGCAATCTTGGCATACAAAATTCCCTTGCTTTTATATTGCAATCACAAAACATTTTCTTTAACATTGTAAAAATAAACATTATTTTCCTAAACTCCTCTTTCCTGTACTTTTTGTACGTCAATATATGATTAAATAATCTCGATTTTCACGTATACGCTTTCCGCCGTCGTTGTTAATGAAAGTAAAGAAAATAATAAAGAAAAACGTTTCCAATTATTATTTATTAATCTTAATTTATTTACGGCAGTAGGGAAACATGTTATCTTATGGATAATTAATAAAGATGGAGCAAAGTATGACTAATACGCATTCAGAAAACCTTTGTTCCTGCGAAACTGTGGGTGGGCAGCCAATGAGAGAAGTAATCGAAGGTACTAATTACGTGAGTAGCTTTACCCTTCCCCTGCGAATTATTGAGTAATGACTGTCGATTAAGCTAATTGACGGCGATGCATTAAAGGTTCTTGTTGTTTCGATCTACTCGGCGTAAGAGGAGGCGGAGCGTGTTACCTGGGACTGCTGCAGACGTATCAGCGGAGCGTCTAATCACCCGTCCTATCACCCTACTCTCTCTCACGCGCAAATGGATACACACACACACACGCACCCTCTCGAGTCGAGGGCGGTGGCCTGGCAGTTGAGTCGCAGGTCAGTCGCGCGTTACTGCGTCTGCTCCCAACAGACAGCGGCTGCGACACAGATGTCACTGTGAAAGAGCAACTCCCCCCCCCGAACAAATAACCACAATTAAACATCTGATATTCTGACCTCCAAGCATTGTACTCGTATGGAATCGACTATTTGTATGGTTGACAACGTGTAAAATAGTCTGTGAGTCTTCTTATCTGTATCTGAGTGTCTTAAATGTAACGGAAGATTTTATCTCATAACGTGCGTGTTAAGTGCTCATATTATCGTGCTTTTACGTTTTGCTCCTGTTCGCTTCATTAGACCACACTAGAATGATCCGAGATTACAGGAGGTGGAGAGATTGCACTGTAATATTCTGTCGTTGATAGACCCTGCAAGGTAGACCCCCACTTGGCGAGTAACAAAGACAATATACTAAGCAGGGGATGTTTTAAATTGTGCTAATAATACATCAAAAATAGTTTATTAGAAATAACTACCAAAGGAAAGAAATAATAATGAAATGATATAATCTCGTTTTGTATCGTACGTTTTTGAAGTATCGTTAAAAATCTGTTGAGCTTATATGTAATATGCTCATATTTGGTTTATGTACGATTTATTGTGTTTGCTTACTTAGATGAAATCTTACTTGCTTTAATTTAGCAAGTTATTCTCAATATTTCTTATTTTATAGTTATTTTATGGCATATCATTTGTCTGTTAATTGAATTTCTAGAGGTGTTAGAAAAGAGGGAAATCGGGGGGGGGGCAGATCCGGAATATAGGGGGAATAATGTTGTATAGGATGGATGTCTCACAACAAATCTACAGCAGAAGTTCTGCTGGGAGATATTTTACCTTCCTCCCATGAAATACTTTTCTTTCCTGAAAGAGAAATGAAGCTATTTTTTAAGATCTGATAATAATTGTAATAATAATAATAATAATAATAATAATAATAATAATAATAATAATAATAATAATGACTGAAATAAAGATATCCAGTTAAAAAACTTAATTTTCTTAAAAAATTCAATTTATTTTTGTTAATGATGTTTAAAAGGATTAACTATTGATTCTTCATTCCCGCTAAATACATAACTGTAGTAAAATCGTTCCAATATTGCCGTTGAAGTTATAAAACTCGGCGTTAAAGTGCTTGAATTTCCCATTTTATATCCCGCACATTTGCTGAATACCATATAACTAGCCCACTGATTTTAGTACCCCCTCCTCCCCGCCTTTGACTTCATCTCACTTCCGAGATCCCTTTACAGCCCCTTACGTTGACAGCAGTCGCTCAGAGGACTAAATTGGCACTCGCAATAAATAACACGTTTATTTCCGTACCTCGCGACATCCAGTAACGGGAGGCAGCCGGGGCGACGTCGGCGGCCGGCGTGGGGGCACGGGCTTCGGGGCGGGGCGGGGCGGGGCGGGGCGGGGCGGGAGCATCCATTTTACATGACGCGGCACAGGTCAAAGGCGCCGGCCCGCGCCGCGCAAACTTTGAAATGTAAATAAAAACGGGTGGCGGGCAGCGCTGGCCGGACAAACAGCTCCTTTGTGCGGAGGCGGCTGGGGCCGCGCCGCCGCCGATGCGGGCCGCCCGCGCCCGAGCACCGCCCGGTGGCGACCCCGCACCCGCCTCCGCGGCTTATGGCCGCCCGCTCGCGCCCTAGGTGCAGCAAGAGGAGAAGCGCCCAGCTAGGGCATCGCGTGGTGGGAGAGCGACTGTTTCAAAGGGGTGGTGAGCGCTGCACACCGTGGCAATACTTTGTTATTTTTTCCAGAAAGAGATATTCCTACTTGGAGTTAACCAAATATTATGCTCGTGCTGTAATATGAACACGTTGTGACATTTACGCGTTAAAGTGTTGTCTCTCTGCGGCTGTCCAAAGCTGCGCCAAGCCTCCGTAGCGTAGAAGTCCTATTGTACAAAAATTCAGTGTTGAAGAAACTCTAGATAGATATCGTTTTATTACTACTATTATTGTTATTATTATTATTATTATTATTATTATTATTATTATTATTATTTCTCTCATAAATCTACCAGTTACATAACCCTCAATACCTTTCTTGGAGACTCAGAAATCTCACCAAAGCTCACAAGATCGTAAAGAGAAACAAAAAAAATATTAATCCAAGCAAAAGTGAGTTTTGTGTGAATAAATTATCTTTGAAGTTTAAAATGTTGAATAAAAAAATAAACAAATGACCACAAAAATATTTTGTGAAAATATATTTTTGTTGCCAAGCTCCGATATCAGGATGTGAAAAAAACCATTAAATTCTCTACAAAGAATTCCAATTTTCAATGACAAACCAAATAAATGTAAAATTAACATTGTTTGATTACTTCAAATTATTAGTCTACAATCGATATTATAAAGTTTGTCATTATGGAAGCATCTTTTTACGATCGACCATCCTTTTTTTAGGATTGACCAACTATCATATCACATCAAATACCAAACGTCATATCGAATCTCAAAGGTACCCTGACGTCCGTCCGACCGGGGAGGTCGTAGGTTCGAGTCGCGACAGCGGCAGGATTTTCGACATTACCTTGTGAACTAGGTCGAATTCAGTCGCTGTCTGGAGGATTCTAGCGGCCGGCTGCTCTTATCGGTAGTTTTCCGTGGTTTCTCCGATCAATACCCGGCGAATGCCGGAACAGTACCCTAACAAATGGGCCACGGATCGTGCGCAATCTTTCCTTCCTCTTCATTGTTCCTATCCTCACCCCCTACACATACTTACACCAACATGCACTACACTACACACAAGCCGGGAGACCGGCCGGTGACTTAGAACTTGTTTCGGGTGGGTCGGTGCTCCACTGGTGGGAGATACCTGGTCGGGGAAAACCCCGCTGGGCAACGGTAGATCGGCGCCGGATCTCGCCATCCATTGGGGGAGATCACAGCCATCTCCCGAGAAAAAACATGCACTACACTTACGGGACTAATGCCCTCCTTAGTTGACGCGCCCGAAATCATTAATCAATCAATCCATGAGTCGACGTCCGTCCGAAAGCGCATCCTGCCCTCCCACCCTCCCCGGGCGGGGCTCCTTCGCTGAGGAAGCAGCGCCCGGCGCCCCGCCCCCTTTAATTGCCGGGCTGGGCCGCCGCGCCAAGATAACGCGCTTGGCGGGCGACCTTTGCCCGGCGCCGCCTGATGCATATGCAGCGCGCGTCAATAATGGAGTGGAACACTGTTCCCGCCGCGGGAACATCTGTCGACGCACCGTTGTTGCAAATGTATGCCCACGCGCGCGGCCCCTGAAAGGGTATTGTGCTGGGCGCACGCAGCGCCCGGGGCCCCTCGCACAAGGAATAGCTGAATATTGGTGACGATATAACGGGGCGAGAGAAAGCAATATTTGGTTGTCGTATTGTTAGGTCTGGCACTTTCTGCGTACAGAACATATGAACTTTTTTAGTTATCTTAATGTGCCAAGGGGTAGGTAATATGATCTGTTCACTTTGCGAATATTATAAATGCATAGTATATCGTACAACGATAAACTTGTTCATGTACCCACCTCGAGGATATTTTCTATGCTCTTGGTGATGTTAAAGCGTATTTCCCTCAACTAGAGAATTAAATATAATTTCAAGATACATGACTGAAAATGATACAATTTCTGAAAATGATTGTCACCAACTAGTGAAATCGAATATCAGTAAAGTCCAAATATCATGATCGAGATTTTTCGCCTTGGAAGCGGACTTCGCTTCCCCAGCTTTGAGGACTGACCACTTCCGCTTATCGGGCCAGAAGCGTGCTATCCGCGCTGGAAACGGCTTCCTCCGCCCGTGTCGGCCGCCATTAGAGCGATACCATCCCGAGAGCGGCGCTCGAAAGAGAGCGTCCTGGGCGGCACTTGGGAAGCGCCTCCGTGAGCTCAACGCCCCGCCCGGCGCGGCGCTCGCCATCGGCGCGGCTAAGGACAGGCCGGGGCTATCGCTCGCGCGGATCTCCACCGCCCCGCGCGCGCTCTCGCTCCAGATTAAACGGAGCTAAGCGGATTCTCGCGCGGGGCGGACAGCTGCGCGCCTCTCGCAGTCCCAACTGCCCTCCTGGGCGCCCACGTCCGCCTGCGCCCCTTCGCGTCCGCCCATGGTCTCCGTGCGCCTGTGTTCCCCTCCGTGAGCCTCTTTGCCCCTACAAGCCCCTCGTCCTCACCACGTCTCTCTACTGGTCTCCTCGTCCATCCACGTCCGCCTTCGCCCCTTGGCGTCCGTCCATGCTCTCCGTGCTCCTTCGTTCCCCTCCGTGCTCCTCTTTGCCCCTACAAGCCCCTCGTCGCTACTGGGTCGCTACGTCCGCCTGCGCCCCTTCGCGACCGTCCATGCTCTCCGTGTTCCTTCGTTCCCCTTCGCGCTCCTCCGTGATCCTCTTTGCCCCTAAAAGTCCCCGGTCCCCACCACGTCTTTCCACTGCCCTCCTCGTCCGTCTGCGACCCTTCGTGCCCCGTCAGGACTCTCCGTGTTCCTCCATCCTCCTCCGTAACCCTTCCTGCACCTCCATGTTTCTCTCCGCCCCTTTGTGCCCCTCTAGGTTCCCACCGCGCCCCACTGGACCACCTTAGCGCCCTTCGACATTTCCCTTCGCGCAGAAACACTGATGCCCTTCAGCCATACAAATGCCCATTCCCCGATGTCTATTCTACTTTGCCGCTGCCGACACAGCTTCTCTAGTCGTCAATCCCACTCCCACCCTCACAGCCACTCCCATGATAATAATATTATTGCAATTCCCTCTACCATTCGTGATACCATTCTCTTCCTTTCTCCACCTTACTGCTTTATCATCATTTCACTATCGTTTATCCCGAGTATCCTCACTGCCCACCCCATCACCTCTCCTTCCTAGCTGTTGCCTCCTTTTCAGCCCCCACTGCCATCCCCGATGCCCTCTCCGTTGCAAATACTTCCACTTCCGTTACTATCCACTGTCATTCCATTCTCACCACCGTTACAATAGCAGATCCTGCCCCGAATCTGTTGCAGCTCCCTTCGGAGTCTCCGGACTTGGAAATCCCTCCATCAACGTATCGCCGTCCTTGCAACCGCGCTCGCGAAAACTTTAGCGGACACCTGATAGCGTTTCCATCCGTTTTCCGTGCTTCGTTAGTGATGCTCAAATGCTCTCTCCAGTTTCTGCTCCACCACTAACGTTGCTAAGTCGATGGCGCGTTTCCGTTGTCATATTATATATTTATCACATCATTGCTTCTTAGCACACCGAACGTACGAACATAATACTTCGAACAAATCTACGTCCGCGATAATCCGCCGTCTCTCTGACGCACTTGCAATAATAATTTTGCTGCTGGCGTTATTAACATAACAGTACTGCGTGTTGTTGTTAGTGTCTCTTCAATTCCTCACTATCCTACTCAGCAACATTGGAGATCATATTCACGCGTCTCCTGTGTTAGCACGCGTCGATACTTTGTAAATCACTCGGGTCACATCAGTATATTAATTCTTGAAACAATTACTTAATCAATGCGATTCATGAACTGCGAAATCATCAGTATGCATTGATAATTCACTCTGTGCAGCTCGGTATTTTTGTTATATGGCACAACAATTGATACGAAACGCCCAGCTGATTACATCTACTTCAATTCGCTTGCCACGAGCAGTCACCGACAACCCCAGTGTCTTCATAATCAGAAAACCTCCATAATTCTAGCTGCCAGCCACTACCGTCATTTCCTCCGGCACACCGACCTCCTTTACTGCTTCCGCAACCTGCGCCTGCACCTGCACCTGCACCTGCACCTGCTATCTGCCCCGCCGTATGCGTCTTCTTAGATACCACCTCCTTTACCCCCTTCTGCCTCCTTCATCTATTCAGCCACCTCCGCTGGTCCCGTTTTCGCAGCCGCCACACCTCACACCATTCCCTCCACTACCCCACACCTACATCCACTCCCCACTACCTCTAACCCCACTTCTACGTCAATTCTTACCACCCCCTATTACCAACCCATCTCCACAGCCAACATCACTCCCACCCTCACTCCACCCCATTCTCACCGCCTTCCCCAACCACCACACTGCCCCCCTCTAATCCCCCGTCGCCACATCCACTAAACCAACGCTTTACGGCCACCACATCACAGACCACCATCCCTGCTTGGCCTCCGCCCCCTCTCACCGCCACCACTCCCACCCCACCTCCGCGCGCCCGCTGAAGGCGGCGAAATTAAATTTAATGAGGGCGCCCTAAGTCAGGTTATCCCATCAAAGAGGAGCGGAAGGAGCGGGCCGGATATCGCCGAGCGCTCCCTCGCCGCGCGTTGCGCCCCGCGCCTCGTTTGTTTTACGCCTCCCCCCTCTCCCGCCCCCCCCATCAAACCCCACCTCCTCTCCGCACCTTCTCCGCGATGCCCGCGAAGTCGGAGTAACGTTATTAACAGTTTGGGTTTTAAGCGGCCGAAAGAGGTTGAGCACCCTTGGGAGTTGACGCGGAATTCTTTATGCGGAGAATCGGATCTAGATTAGCGCCGTTTACCGTCGGGTTGTTCGTCTTTGAAGTGTTCTTTTGAGAAGAAAATAAAACGCACTGCGAGGAAAATGTCTGTTTGGGCGAATCATCTTCTCCCAAATGATTGCTTGAGATTTAATGCAATCGTCGGACACTGTGAAAGAGGGTATCAAACGGGCGCTTTGAAGTCACTCGTTTACTTTGCTTCTGAAAGGAAATTGTGATACACCCGTTTTGAATGTCGTATTATATTTTGTGTGTTAATGTCGCTTTAACAGATTCTTTCTTTTTTAACTGTTTTGATAAGATTCCTATATTTTTTCGTATAAATAACACCGTCATCAATACATTGCCGTAAAATAATCTCTTAATAAGAGTACCACTTTTTACTAGTAACTACGTTTTGCTGAGAGACATTACACGTAAGAGCTCTCAAACACTAAATATTAATTTTATCAAGAACGAGAAACAGAATATAAGAAAACAATAAAAAAATGAAAAGCATATATGAGCATATCACATATATACTTACAAAAACATGTATGAACATATTAGTATCTAGTGTTTGAGAGATCATATATGTAATGTCTCTTAGCAAAGGGTACTTACTGGTAAAAAATACTATTCATGTTAAGAGCTTATTATTGTACAGCAATGTATTGATGAAAGGTGGATAAGTCAATTAAGTCGTAACTTCCTTCGTACTACCTTCTAAAATATGAAAGATATGAAGATACCGTCTGCACATTTGATGAGATAGACAGTGAATATCTATAGAATATTTCACCTTTTCCCTTTTTTTATTACAAAGATATAATGATGTACTTGTCAAAATCACTGTTTTGAAATCATTTTTGAGACCATTGTAACAAGCCAAAATTTATTACATCGTTTTATTTAAAAATGAACATTTACCTTATATCATTGAAATAAAATGTGCCACAAGATGGAAGATGTAGTTCCTAGCTAAATGTCGGACGAAAGATGAAATCTAAACCATCAGTTGTGCCAACAGCAACTTTGTTTCATTCATTGTTTTGTAGTACAGAAAATCAATGTTTATATTTAGTTTATTCAGCCATAGAGTTATGATTAATACGACTTAGTAATATAAAATATTTCAAACTTCAGTATCAAAATTCTTAAGTTCAATATTTCGAATTTTCAATAATAAATTGTCATTTAACTTTAAAATATATGAGTTTGCAGTTACATGCAATTTATTGACAGTGATTATCATTCTTCAAATTGAGAATCTGGTTTTCTTTTTCTTATACACCTTTGTCTTTTAATCTCTTTTATAAAATTCTTCGGTTAATTTTTCTATTACGTTGAAATAAATGTATGATGTATTTTGACGCAGAGAAGGACATATCACTTGCCAAGCATTGCAAGTACGCTTTATTTCCGGAGTTAATCATCTTAATGAACTCTTGAGAGCTACTTAACGCTGTTGCTTCAGATCAGTGAAGGACGAAATTGCTAATGTGGTAGTTCCTGACGAGTGTTTTGCGTGATCTCTTCTACCGCATGATTTGATAGCCTTAAGATTTGTAAAGAGCACTTTTATCATCATTAGGCATGTTCGAGTCCATTTGATTTAATCGTGCTGGCGTGTTTGGCAAGTAAATGAAGTACATGCTTGCGTATTGGACGAGAAACATATTCATACAATTAGCGGTGTTTGTTAGTTAAACGGTAATTCAACCATTGAATTACTTCAGAAGTGTCCAGAAACATAACATACATGTCAACAAAATAGATTTTACGGAAAATTCATGCTATGTTATTGTTGCATGGAAAACTACACGCTGCTGCCGACGTAAAGGATGAGGATCAGGGAGAAATGTTTAATAAAAAAATAAAAAAATGCAAAGGGATCGTTTCCACGAAATCATTGTTCTCGGATAATCTTCGTGCCATTCAACACACATCCCACCACTACAGAAAAATTGCACATTGAGGTATATAAGTACTTATAAAATTAATGTCATTAACTTTAGCTAAGAACCCAAATCAATATTATTTTATGTTTGTAATGAATAATAATATAAGAAACTGTTCTTGACAAAAGTCTCTCATAAAAGATAGAAAAAAATTAGATAATGGACTCCATCAAAGTGATGCATTCATGTCAATTTATTAAATAGAAATTTATTGGTGTGTCACAAATGAAATTGAAAGTAAAAATTAGAGAAATTACATTATTGCAAGCTCTCAAAACTTGAAATAAAAATGTATTAATTTAAATTATAAAAAAGTAACACGAAATTTTTTTATATAGCAAGTGGTAAATAATTTATGTTGCGAAGTTGTGAACGGTCCGCGAGCCGAGAACTAAATAAGGCGCCCTCTCTTTCCTTGCACACCCATTCACCAAGATCCTCTCTGCCATGGATTCTGAATAACTACCTGTTCTCCTTCCAAAGAGCCGAATACGCTATTAATTACCTGAATTAATAACCCTCTTCCTTTAATTGGTTATTGTTGGCCGCGTTCGCTGAACTTGTTAACGTCAGCAACATTAAACAAAAACGTCATTCTCTGATTGTCAGAAAAATTCAAATGTAGAAATACCATTTATATTGTGTGTTAACCTTTGGGGTTAACCTGCATCTAGGCAAGTAGATAAAATCTTTTCTCTCAGTCATTTCTCTTCATGAAAGACAATACAACGACGCTCAAAGGGGCGTTAGCCTCTACGCCGGCAGACCGACTTAGCAGGTTGCATAAGCTGCAGGGGCCTCTATTGTTAAGATTCCCGGGTCGGTATTGGAAATACGCTCTTATGTACAGGAGAGTATATTGTTTACAAATTGCTTTCACTTATAACACATGAAACAGAGGAGATTGCCATAAACATTATAAAGAGAGAGCCGTAACACGTAAAATGTAATAAACAATGTAATTTGTTTTGTAAATAGCTGTGAGAGATCAATCTTTTGTGTTATATCGCGTCACCTCAAGAACGAAGACCTTTTCACATGTTTGGTTATCGCTATATCAAGACCATGAAAACCTTTGTTGATAATTTTGTAAAAATAAATTCATACTCTAACATTTCAATGAAAGAAAGAAAGCACTGTTTGTTCTTTGCTTCTTAGTGTCCTTAAATTCCTATCTCAATTGATCCAACGATTCCAAAGCCTTGCTTTGGAGCCATGTCCTTCTTGTCGACACTCTGAAAGTTCTTTCAATACTATAAATTAGAGTTTTTCTGTCGAAAATTCACCGTTTTCCAGCGCACGATTACACAAATTTCTCCTCTTACGAATTGTTCGTAAGGCGAAAGAGTAATAAATGAATAAATAAATACTCTCGAAAGGGATTTCAAAAACAGTACACATACCTGCTGGAAGAGGAAAGACCTGACACAGGTGTGCTAATCAAAACAAACTGAGGCGAAAGTCGTCATAAAATCCGATTTAGGCAGTTTATCTGTACTCTAACTGACTTCGATTACAGAACATAATATTTCATATTTTATCATGAACAACCCTTTAATTTTTCTGTTGGCTAATAATATTTCTTGTTTTAATGTAAAATATAAAACTACAACTTGCGACGTACGCGCTGTCCCAGGTTTTCGGATGACTTCTGGTTCGATGTTCTGGTGCGGACAGGACGTGGACGCAGTCGGGTGGCACCGACTCTCGCTGACCACGACCTCCCGCCCCGCCCCCTCCCCCTCACTCGCTGGGCTAATGAACATTCCGCGCGCGCCGTGGGCGGCAGCCGGCGGTCAGGCCTCCGCCCCGCCCCCTGCCGGCCGGCCGCCCGGCCCACCGACGGACGGACGGACGGATGGGCGGCCGGGCGGCGGCGTAATAACACACACGCGCTCTCACACACGCGGACCCCGCCTCCCCCCCCCCCCACACACACACATACACGTGCTCACACGCTCGCAGACGCCTGTGGAACACAGGCTCTGAAATCCGGTCGCCCCTGCCCTCGCCCTCGCCAATGACAGCCTCTGTGCCGTTGCTGTTGTCCTCTCTGCTAGCAACTGCCAATTATACTGACCCTTCATCTAGCACGAACGGTTTCACACGTTGTTTCCCAACTTGGGTCTTCTACTTTGAGAAGACTTTCAATAGCAGCGGTAGGGGTTTTCGTTCGTCAATGTCGGAACTGGAATTTGAAATGTGTGCGCTAAGCATGGTTGAGAAGATTCCTGTTCTCATCCATGTATTACTTACGGGGCTTTGTTAAATCCTATTTTCTTCCCTTTTGATTAATAATGTATGGGGAGCCAACGAGTTCTATGTTTGCTATGTTAAATTGACCATCTTCATGTTCTTTTTCTCAAGAAGTAATCAAAATACTATTCTAAAAGTTGGTACTACAATAAAACAACACTTTCCATTCATGCTGTAATAGTTTTATAACATGTGTTTTTAATAGTAATTTTATGAAAAAATAATAAATGTTCAAAATTTGATACAAAATTTGATTTTATCTTTGTATAACTTTGAGATTTTTACAGTTAAATTGATAAATATACTACAGTACCTTTACTGCCTATATTTTAACGTGTAGAAATTTCATTGTCATTGCTTGAGTTGATTCTGAGAAAAAGGAACAGTCGTCCAAAAAAATATCTTTTTTCAGAAACAAGCTTTAAAGTTAGCGAAAGGAAAAATTACCACTGTATACTTTATTATCCAGTGATTCCCTCCAAATAATAACATATAATGTCTTTCACAATGCTTAAAACATACCCTAATTTATTACTAATATTTTCTATGCTTCAGAAACTCCATTTCGTTTTTTCTAGAAGCACTTTGAGGTGTCTCGTCCTGCTCTGGGTCTCATTCGCAGTTTAACCTATTCTCTAAATTTTTATTCCATAAATCTTAATTACAATCTTATGATTTCTCGGTGTATTTATTTCGTCTATATTAGCGTTTTCCGAACAATTGGCTGCTTCTAATAGTTTGTTCACATAAAATTTAGACACCTTATAAGAGCGACAAAGAAATACGATTACCTACTCACAAGAACATGCGAAAACAAACACATATATCACAACAATCAAATGAAGTGCATCCAATCTTTGAAATAAAACGTTCCGAATAGGGTAAACCAAACCGCAGCCTTCAAGATTAATTAGTTCCGAAGATGTACCTATTTAAAAGTTTGCATGTCAAAGTCGGCAGTCATTTTTACAGGTGCAGGTATCGAAACAAACTCATACAAAACACGTTCTATAATAGACAACACTATACTTTATACATCAAATTGTTCAGAAAACTCCAAATAATTAAATTAAACTAAATTCTAAAAATGTCAAAATTTTCAGATTTTTTATGTTGACTCAAAGTCTTCACCTACATTGAATCATGGCTTCACAAACTTTCTGTTTTTTTTTTTGGGAGCACGTACTCAGTCCTATAGTCAAATCAACCGTTAGACCTCGCAGTCAATCCTTTTGTACCATTCTTTCAAAGGACCAAATCTTTCAAACACAAACTTCCATTTTGTTACTGTCTAATGTTTGATTTGAAAATTTTTATTGGAGCATCCTTAATTGATGATTGTAAGGTTCTACAGAATTGTTTGAAATAATTTACCTCATGGAATGAATTAAATAAAGAATATTTAAATATATTTAAGTGTAATGTCATGAAAAATGTTTAACTAAATATTCAAATATCTTTCCTTATGTCGCTATAGATCAAAATTAGAAGTAGTCTTACCTGTTTGAAGACTCGTATATTATTTTTGATTCAAAATTAATAGTTTACTAGTGATCTGACGTTCCAATCACACTTTTGATCTTGTATTTCCCGATAAAATAAATTATTAAAAACAAACACATTTTTTAAAGTTTTTAATAATGAAGTCATCAAACTGTCCTTCAATTCTTCAAATATATTTTTCTTAACTTAAAGATTCAAAC
The DNA here is from genome assembly GCA_011170035.1 of Teleogryllus occipitalis. NCBI lineage: Eukaryota > Metazoa > Arthropoda > Insecta > Orthoptera > Gryllidae > Teleogryllus > Teleogryllus occipitalis. The sequence goes on along the minus strand of BLKR01000437.1, from coordinate 27,507 downwards.
GAAAATATCTTTCATTAAATATAAAAATACGTAGTAATGTCAGCAGATTCTATGGGTAGTAATGAGAACCAAATTATTTTGTGGAACAAAAACATCATCACAAAGTTATTTATAACAGTGACTCATCAAAAAGCGTTCATACTGTTAGTTACACATGCCTTTGTACAACATATTCCCTAAGGGCCTACGTCGATCATTTTCATTGGTCTTCGAAACCGATTATTCAATTACAAAATCAATTACCCCTTCCGTTCCACACTCACAAACCTTATCCACCACATGTGATGGCGTTAGTAAAGGGGATCTTCCACTTAAATGTCATGAACCTCACTTTTCACTGGTGCACCGACGCGTCTTTTCCACTTACGCTTTGGCCACAAGGGGGTGAAGGAAGTGAAAACTGTGATGACTTTGTTGGTAGCTTATATATTTTTGATGTGATGCTACCGACAATGCTTCGTACTTGTAAATGATCCGGAAGGCACCACAAAAAGCGAACGACGGAGTCAGAGCAGAGAAGGAAACAATGAAATTAGCATTGGTATTGATGTCGATTGATTGAATTTAATTACTAGTGATTCCAGGCGCGTCAACTGTTAAGGTCCTTAGTCCCGTACGCGTAGTTCATGTTTTTTTTCTCGAAAGGCGGCGATGATCTTGCCTCGTTGAATGGCGAGATCCGGCAGCGACCTACCGTCAGCTAGCGAAGTTTTCCCTAGTCAGGTATCTCCAACCAACAAGGCACCACCCCAACCTTGACATGCTGTAAGATTCCGACCGGTCTCTCGGCGTGTGCGGTAGTGTAGTGCATGTTAAGTAAGTATGTGTAAGGGAGAGGATAGGACAAGGAAGAGGTAGGAAAGATCGCGCGCTGTCCGTGGCTCGTTTGTTAGGGTACTGCTCTGGCATTCGCATGGTGTTGATCGGAGAACCCACATAAAACTACCGGCCGCAAGAATTCTCCTCCAGACAGCGACAGAACTCGACCTAGCTCTGTGGCGACGTTGATGTCGGGTGGTACAGAGGTGGGGGGGGGGAAGGCTGGGAGCGGTGAGAACACTGGTGATGGCGGTGGCAGCTGAAGAAACGGTAGAGACAGAAATGAAGCCAAAGAAAGAAATAACGCCGGCGGAGTCGGTGGTGAGGAACGAGGAGCAGTGCGGGCGGGCCCGTCCCCGGACGCATGCTTTCCATTAGCAGGGATTGCTTTTCGCGCGGAGCGGCGGCAGCGCCGGCGCCGGGGCCGCTCTTTGCTTTGCGAGCAGCGTCCCCGCGCTAACGAGAGCGCACAAAGCCCTCGCGCGTCCCTGGCGATCGCCGCCCCCCGCCCGCGCTCCCACGCCACGGCCTCCTCCACCGCCGCCAGCGCCGCCTCCTCCTCTTCCTCCTCCTCCACTTCCTCCACCTCTTTCTCCTCCTCTACTTCCTTCACCTCTTCTCCCTTCTCCTCTTCTTCTTCCTCCTCCACTCCCTCCACCTCTTTCTCCTCCTCTTTCTCCTCCTCCTTCTCCTCCTCCTCCTCCTTCTCCTCCTCCTCCTCCTTCTCCTCCTCCTCCTTCTCCTCTTCCTCCTGCTGCTGCTGCTCCTCCTCCTCGTCCTCTTTCTCTACATCCTGCTGCTCCTCCTTTTCCTCTTTCTCTCATTCTCCCTCTTCCTTCTCATTCGTCTCCACTTTCTCCACCTCTTTCTCCTCCTCCTCCTCCTTCTCCTCCTCCTCTTCCTCTTCCCATACCTCCTCCTCTTCCTCTTCCTCTTCCTCCTCTTCCTCTCCCTCCTCTTTCTCTTCCTTCTCTCCTCCTCCACTTCTTGTTCCTCCTTCTCTTTCTCTTCCTCTCCTTCTCTCTCTCTCTTCCTCTTTCTCTCCCTCTTCCTCCTCCTCTTCCTCTTCCTCTCCCACTCCTCTTCTCCTTTTCCTTCCCCTCCTCCTCCCTCCTCCTCCGCCTCCGCTTCCACACCGCTACTGCCTCCAACGTCTCTGCTGTCGCTTCCGCAGTCAACACTGCCACTGCCGCCACTTCAATCAACCATGTCGCCTGCACCAAGGCCGCCGTCATCATCGCCCATAGAGTGGAACGCCACAGAAGCTGCAGCGGCAGTGACGGGGAGAGCTCTTTCAGAAACGGACACGCCGCCACAAGAGGCCTCTGTGACTGGTGAAGTCACAGGAGGCGTCGGGATCCCGATGGTACCTTGCGCAAAAGCGGATGTAGGTACACTCACGTATCGACTCGAATGCAAACGCGCGACGCGGGTTTGCCATCGCTAGCCGCGAGCCTCTAGCCTCCGAAGGTGGGTCGCTCACTGTGCTTCGCTAGTGAAGCCAGTGGGCCTACACGTTGCGCGTTGGTTAGGCTGCTCGCTTGTTGCTTCCACGATCTCTTCAGGTTCTGCTGATCCGTATTCGGATGGAAAAAACGGTTTTCGTAATAAATTATCTTATGCTTCCCGCTTCAATCACGATCCCAGTTTACTTTATCATTGTTATTATTTTATCTTTGTACAAGTTATCACGAAGCAAAGGATTCGTGTTTGAAATAGCATTGCCATATTTTACAAATATTTACAGCATCCACACTTCTTACCGCAACACATTTATCAAAACATTTCTCCATAACCATATATTACTATATTATTTCAGTTGTACTGAAATTATTTCCCATTTCATATAATGTGCGCTTTTGTGGAAATTTGTTGTCAAAAATTCTTAGTTACTTTCTTTATTTCTATGTATAATGTCACTCTTTCATTCCTATTAAATGTATTACGTGAATACGTATAACGAATCTGCTATATCGGTTTGTCCTGAAATTATGAATTAACAAAAAGTAATAATCTGTATGGTTCCATGAAATACACTGAGGTACGCCACATTGGAAGTGAAAAAATAGTGATGTTCAATCCGCGATCTTTAAAGCAGAAATTTAATACACTTTACTTGAAAGAATAAGTACATGAAATCAGTATTGAAGTGTTTGCGTCACTACCGATCAATTATAACGTACAAAAATGTATCGTATTAATAATAATGACATTTTAAAAATGCGAAATTATAAATAAAAAATAGAAGTTAAAGGAATGATTTTTCACAGCTCCAAAATAAGTTGAATCCATTAATAAGAATAATAAGTCATGGAGACACCTTTCATTGTGGATCTAGGGTTCGAATCCCGTGTAAGTCATGAATATTTTTACCTTTTATCGCATCGTAGTGGCAATGGCAACCAACCGCATTACTTACAAAATCATCTTTCGTTGACCTACAACTGCCTAGTGCTGAAACGACTCAAAGTAGGTGAAATGGTGGCAACTAATGAAATGAATTTGTCTTAAAACTAAAATTAAGCTTGCTGTACTAATCAATTACGATCCATGACATCGTTATTTCTCAATAAACTTTTCCGTGCCTTTAAAACGTGTAAACAGATATCTCATTGTTTACAAAGATAGTCGAAGTTGAAATATCGAAATAATTCACAGTGATAAATAATTATCAAAGATCTACCCCGCTAAGACTCTTTAAGGGCATCCAAAGGGTGCAATTACAAATAACTAAGCTGTCCTCGATACCTTTAAAGGCATTTATGCCAGATAAGCTACATGAAATGTACGACCTGTTTGTAATCCAATGCTCCATTGATAGAGCCTTTTCAATAATTCATCAAAGACAGAACCAAATTGCAGAATGAAACATTCAGCGCTGTAAACTTTTATTTCCTACCCGAACGCACCGAGTTCTTTTGTTCTTCACATCGACTTAAAAGGCAAACTCTGAGAAAGTCAGCAGCTGGACAGCTATCGATAACAGTCACGTAGAGCACTTTTTTACAAGCGCGTGTGTAAGTCTACTTTAAGTTCTTTGGCCACTGCGTACACACGACAAAAAATAATTACCCCTTTCCAACACTAGTCCTCGTCCCACCCCGTCACCTTCCTTGTGCTGGCTTACTTCCCCACCCCACCTTTCCCTGACGTCAAAGTTCACGTCGCCGCCGCCTGCGCGAGTACTCTCACGCCGCTGTTCCGAAGCTGACGCTGCGTGGACGGCTGCTTTTTGCTGCCGTCCGACAACGCACACATCGCCTGTTCGGCCCTTTAAAGCCCTTACCTTACTTCACCAGTGTTTGACTACTACCTCGGGTTTCCCTTTTATTGATTTGTTATCGTTATTTCATGTGCGTTCATTTCAATTATATTATAAAACACAATGGTACGTGTTGGGGCTGCTAAATAGCTTGTTTTGGGAACAGCATCAGACGATGATTCGGGCTGGCAACAAGACTCCTGCCGCCTTTCCTCCCTTGCCACAAGGGAAGATTCTGAAAGACAATTATTTAAGAACCATTATTTTACCTCAGCCTAAGATTTATTGAGAATTGAAGAAGTTGTCAGTGTTACCTTGTCTAGGCGAAAATAAGATCGTTTTCTGTCGTAATTCGGACGTATTACAATGACAGGGAAGGGTCCGCACCAAATAAATCTCTGTTCACGGGGTCTGCACTGCTGTAAGGTATCCCGCTTCTAACCGTCCAATATATAATTCTTTAATGCAGCCAAGATGTTAATTACTTAGCCTTTCTAATAACGTGGCGATTCTTTGTGAAACCACTCGGTTGAAGATTGTCAAACAATTGACTTTCGTGGCGTCTTATTTGGGAATGCGTCTGATTCTGAGAAATTGTTAACAATACGGAATTCTGTCTCCTCTCGCTGGCACAATGTGGCGAGCGACTTTGAAAGCAGTTCAAACTTTCAAAGCAGTTTGTCCTTCCAAAGATTTTCATATGAAAGACGTGTTGCTTTTCTTTCTGGAAGCTCGCCTGCAGGTTTTACAGAAAAAATATTGAGTCCAACGCGGGATGTTTAAAATATATAATCTTTGCTGTTAATTAGGGAAAAGGAATTTTTATAAATGATTGAATTCCAAGTACGGTGCCAAATTTGAATTAATTCAAAAATTAACGTGAACAAACTCGAGGCTCTCTGAGTTTGAAACGAATATTTTGATTTTGGGGTTCTTTAAACGAAGCCTCAAATATATTTTCAAAATTTTCTCAAAAATGGCTTTAAATTTTTTATTAGGTTTTGTTCTCAAAAAGGCGTTAAGAACTCTGAAGAGAATGTTTCAGGTCTTATTTTCATTCAAACCCCTAATTTTTTGAAAATTTGCGACAGTTCAATTTTTCGGTGTCTTCCTACCACTACATTATTCAAGAGACATTTTCCTTAACGAAATCTGTTATTTAAGACTCACGTTTCAATAATTTCATGTACGATTTATCGAAAATATGATAAGTTTTGCATAATTTTACGTGAATTAAAGGCAATTTTTACTTTTTCAAACAATTTTTTCTCGAAAACGCTGCAATTTTTTTCTTTAAATTTTCACTTCGTCTCAAAAGACGTTAAAAATAATGGCGCTAGTCGCATTTTCGGCAAACTCTGTTTTTTCGAAAATGCCAAAATGTTAACATTTAATTTTTGTACAAAATTGAAGATATTTTTATCTAAAACAAAATCTCTTGCCACAAGTTAGCTCTTTAAAAAGGTCAGGTATATTTTCTTTTTAAAACGAGCAATTTCTGCGTTATTTGTGCTTGAAATTAATGCAATTTTTATAAAAATATTTTCAAAAATTGCATATTTAGAAATAATGTAAAAATATACGTGCTGTTGTTAAATGACTGGTTAAAAATGGATCGCTCTTTCAGAATATTTACAATATTTTTATTTGCTTCAATTTTCCACATATTTTTCGTAAATTATTTTATGATTCATTCCTTTACCTACATTGTTTTTGTTTTGGGGGTCTGGTCCTTTGCCGAATAAGCTTACACTATCCAATTCAAATATAGTCAGCATCTAGGTCCGGATAAGTTCAACATTCACTTCGCCAACAATTGAGTAAATTTCTGTATTGCTAATTCCCAATTCCATGTCCCAATCTACACTTGCCAGACGTGGTCCTTAACGTCCAAAAAACCTCATTAGGGATCTGCCAAAGAAAAATGGAAAGAAAGATCTTGGGCATTTCAATACAGGACAGAATTCCAAACGCAAGACTCCAAGTTATTAAATATTTTCTATTCACGTGTTACGAAATGTAATAACATTGTCTTTCTTCGTAGGTAAATAACTGTTGTTCTGTATTTATACTATACAATGTCAATGTAAAATTTGTGAAGACTATTTTGTTAAAATATACAATTCATTACAGAGCTAGTTTATCTGTCGTTCACGAGCTGTGTCAGAGCTAATTTTTGAAAAATAATTTTCTGTGGTTTTGTTCAACAGCATTTTTCTTGCTGCATGCCTCAAATTAGGACCTATTATGTTTAGGATTTGAAAGAATTGAAAGTATTTGATTTGGATCTCATGATGTCAATTTAGTACAGGGCTTTATTTCTCATCTAAATGAAATGAAGTTAAAAAATAAGGCAAAATATATTATTTTTAACAGTACCTTATTTTAAAAAGTACGAATCACTGAATTAATATTTCACATAATATTGCTTCTGGCCATTTGGTACCAGATATTGACAGGTATTAACGAAATTGGATATTCAACGTATCTGTAATAAAACAAGCGTTTCAAATTATTCACAAAATTCGAATTTTTTTCAAAATGACATTGATTGGTTGTCTGATGATTCCTGGTGCGTCAGGTAAGATCATTAGTCCCGTAAGTGTAGGGCATGATTTGCCTCGGGAGATGGCTGTGATCTTCCTCCGCTGGATGGCGAGATCCGGCACCGACCTACCGTCGGCTTTCCTCCTAACCAGGACTCTCCCACCAGCGGGGCACCGCCCCAACCAGGACAAGCTCTAATCTCCCGACTGGTCTTCCGGAATATGTAGAAGTGTAGTGCATGGGAGTGTAAGTGTGGAAGATTGAATTGAATTGAATTTGCCGTATTTTACGTGGCGAGACTCAGGCCATGAGGCCTGCTCTTCCGTCTGACCACGCCAATTTCGTTACACTCCTTTCACCAATCACGGGAGAAAGAAGGTATTACTTGGGCGAAGAAACAGGCGATTTGAATTTAGCCCAGAGGCATCATTTAGGCTTGAGGATCTTTTACATGCAGTAAATCTACTAACATGGGACAGCCGGCTTTACTTCCCCTCCGAAGGAAGGCGTAGGAAGGATTTTTTCGCCCTTAAAAATCCACGTCTTCGATCGGGTTTGAACCCGCAAACTTGGGTATAGCAATCCGACACGCTAGCCGCTACACCATCGCCGCCGCAAGATGGGACAAGAATGATCGCGCGCGGTCCGTGGACCGTTTGTTAAGGTACTGCTCCCGCATTCGCATGTTGTTGATTGTAGAAACCACGAAAAACCAACGATCAGAGCAGCTGGCCGCTAGAATTCTCCTCCAGACAGCGACTGAATTCGATCAAGCTGAAAAGCTAGAGTTGAAAATTCTGCCACCGTCAGGACTGAACCGAGGACCTCCCGGTCAAAGACGCTGCACTGACATCAGTTGATACACTGAGCTACCGCTCGTGGTCGTTGTATCGAGGAATACTTGAGTTTGCGTCAGGGGGCTCGCGTGCGGTTGCCGCGAGGAATTTCTGTAGCCCCAGAGGCGTGTCCCGGCGCCCTCCCACGCACGGGCCACGCGCGTGTCTCCCCCCCCCCTGCCCTGTCACACTTCGCAGGCGGAGCACGCCCCGCGCAGCCTGCGCCGGCCCCATCGTCACCTCCCTAACGACGGCCCCCATTTAGCCCGGACGCGCCGCGAGTGGCCGAAAACCCACATAATTTATCATATCCGCTGCACGTTATGAAGCGGGGCGGCTGCAGCTGTTGACGCCGCTTCGACTTCGCAAGAGGCCAATTAAAATAAAATGCCGTCCCAACTTCATGGACCGTTTTGACTGATAAGTCGTTATATCATTATTTCGAGACGATCCCTTGCGTTGCAGCTAGCGCCGTCTTTCGTTATTCTGAGCACCCGGCCAACCCATCTGAGGATTTTGATAGATGCAGCTGTTCTTGCAATACCTTTCATTCCACTTATTTCTTCGTCTTTCTGCTTATTACTAGGAACTGGATTGATGATTCATAATAATCTAATAAATGTGTTTGCATTTATGCAGTAAATGCAGTGAAAATGTATGCTTTATATGTCCTTTAAAGTATATCAGCACCTTATAACACGTTTTTAAAAATGTGTTAATGCACAATAGGTTCATCTGTTACTTTACTTTTGATATACCGCTCATTGAAACTTGAAGAGCAGGATTAGTTTGGTTCCACAATTTAATGCTTGCTGATGTAACTTCCTCGCACCAATAAAAATACCGAAAACTTAACCAAGACTATTCACCCACATATTTTTAAACAGACATATTTTTCGATGATTTAATTTTAAGAATGTGTGTATTTGTATTCTACTGTCGATTATCTTGAAAACACTTGTCACAAGAAATACTTTTACCTCAAGGTCCATAATACAGAGATTTTCCGATTGAGGAGAATACCTCTCCTCCAATCTTGCGCACTTTCCTCTGCAATTTGTATTTCCTACCCAATATCATTATAGTTGATTAAGCCATATGAGCAATTCCATATTTTGACACTCATTTACTTCAGTTGGATGGAGCGTGTAGAAAAGATTTGCGTTCATTTCATGAACGTTGTCTAAATTGCTTAAACAAGTTTTTAAAATGTTTAAATAATTGTAAACAGCGCATTCGTACACAAACAAAGTAAGCTACTTTCTCTCTGCAGGAGAACAATATGTGTTTGCTTCAAAATTCGTTCCTGTGCATTATTCGTCACATTACCTGTTATTCATCACGTCAGTCATCATATTGCCAGGCGAATGCCGAAGAGGGAGACGGTCGTGATGGGATGTTTCGATCGAGAGAGAACGAGGAAGAAGATACATTCATCGACTATGATCAACATCCAAATTATACCGCCCTGATGAGTGGGTCCCACATTCATGGATTTATTTTTGCATATCGAATAACGTCCTAATCTCGGAGAGTGATCGGTGGTAACCCATCACGATGTAAGTGGTCGCTGACGCTGATGGCGAAAACGAAATTTTTCATTTCGAATCCCATATACATTTCTGTCACAAGATGTGTAGGAGAGTCTGAAGATTTCCATTTTAGATGCAGGCAATGTGCCACTTCTCCTTCTGAATCTCTTTAACATATATATGCTATTTTAAGGCATCGGGCTCAGGTCTAGTCTTGTAATTTTCGTACTGAGCAATTTATCTGAGTTTTCGTAAAATACAATTCGATAAAATATATCTTGAAAATCGCTTTACACATATGTGTGTATGCTAATTTGCAGGTAAGTGAGATTTTTTAGTCAGTGTCTCAAATACAATATCTTCCAATGTCGTTTTTATACTATTTTTTAGGTTAATCTTTTTGTTATTTGATTTGCGACTGAATAATAGAAATTTTTCCAACTATTCATTACCTTACGAATCAAATTTTCTCATAACTCTCTCTCTCTCTCCTCTCTCCTTCTCTCTGTGCTACTCACTCTCTTTCTTTCTCATATCTCTCCTCCCTCCTCTTTCTTCACTCTCTCCTCTCCTCCCTCTCCCTCTCCCTCTCTCCCCCTCCCTCCCTTGTAAATCTACGTAACATTATTTTCAAGTTTATATTTTTATTGTCAAGCATAACCTTTCTGTGAAATTTTTTTTTCTTTCCAACTTGCAAGTTCACATCCTCGAGTCCCTCTATTCTTTGATTGTTTTACACTAAAAACTACTATTTATCACCTCAATAGTACCATCGTGACAATAGTCCTCCTCGTGACACTGAAGGTTCTACCTGATCCCTCTCACTGCGTCTTGCTTCCTAAGAGCATTCACTACGAGTGATTGTGCATGTGACATACGCATTCTGGCGGCAACGTGGTATCTTGCGCCAAAACTTGTTGAGCTCAGCCAGCGCCCAAAAATCTCCATGTAAATGGCGTGGAGAGTGACGCCAAGAGGCGAGCCTCCAGAGGGAAGAGAGCGCAGCGCTGGGGATTGGGGCGGGGGCGGGGGCCGGGGGCGGGGCGAAATGTTCTGGGTGCGATGTGGTAGCCTCCGACTCGACTCTTCTGCCTTGTTCATCTTGCGGTGTAACGATCTCCCATCTCATTTATATGCGAGGACTACCATTTCTTTGTGGGATTTAGTCTTGCTTTACAACGTCATTTCGGACAAGAAAATGGAAATGCAAGCCCCTGCAGGCGTGTTCAACTACCGTAAAGGATAATGCACCTTCGAAAAATGTAAGTCGGTGAATTCTTATAGCCTGTTTAAGTAGCTGCCAATGTTTGGAGAGTAATTATTTATACAGTAACTTCAGAAAATTCTGTGTAAAGAGAAATACAAGAGTGTTGGTATGTGGCCAACATTCCATGTCAGTTTACGTAAAAAACGTACAGATCGATTGTATGGCTTGCATTGGTGACTTTAAAAAATGTCGAATCATAATTTATTCGAAAACGATAGCAAAATATGTATGAATAAAACATTCTGTTTTGAATGTTTTGGTATTTTATTGAAATATAAAACTCATTTATTAAAACTAACTCTCAAAAATTATTCTGTTTTCCCTCACTATTTAATTTGTTAAAATACTGAACATATTTAGAACACACAATTAATTAATCATCTAAAATCAATACTGCATTCCTGATTTTTCGTATAATCGGAACAAAACTTCAAAAATCAAAAGGAAAAGACATTTTTCATTGTTGATCGAAACATACGAGTTACGGAGACAGACGTTAAGCTGCAGCTGTTGTATGTTCCATTGCCAGGTGCTATCTGTAGTGAGCGACTACAATAGTTTATGTCCAATCGAGCATTCCATGGAGGTACTCTGAAGGAAAAAAACTTGGAGAAAATAAGATTCTTAGGAAACTATTGCTGCACCCATAGTATAGATGTACATAATATTCATTGTAAGAAAATATAAGCGGCAAGTTCTTCCTTTTTCTTAAATGACTTCTATTCCTTTCGAAGACCTCGGAAAGTTCTTCATATTTTCTTAATCTCTCGTCAAGATAACATGAAGACACGAGAAGATCCGGAAATTGATTCCTTGATTCTTCATTCGAAATTGTAGCAAATTAATCAATTCTGTTAAATGTCAGTTTTACAATGTAGTACCTCCAACTTGAGAATCCCCATTGGCAAGTTTTGACTCTATATTATACAATTTTAACGAAAGAGTTACACAGTTTAATTGTTTTATTAACTGAAAACAAGACTTTTCAAAGGAAACGAACAGTTCATATTTCATTTCTTTAAAATACTCTACATTGTTTGGAATTCACATCTAATGGAAAGTGAAAGTGACATATTACACAAGAAAGGTGAACATGAAAATATACAAAACTTTGGAAACGCCTTTTATGAACTTTTTTGAATCGCTCAATGACGCTTTCATTTCGATTTTCACGTAATTGAAAAATGACTGAGGCTCACTAAACTCTGCATTAAAATACGAGCTCCGAAAGAGGTGTCCTCCGGAGTTGTTCCATGGCGCGCTCTCTGTGCTGCCGGAAACGAGGCTGGAGACGCATCGCGGGGAGTTCCGCTTGAACGGCGCTCGTTCGGCCTCAACTGTTGCGGGCGCGCTGGGGCAGGGGGCGGGGCGGGGGCGGGGCGGGGGCGGGGCGGTGCAGTAGCGTGTAATTGCTGGGGTACGAGATCCAAGCGCTCACTGCACGGCCGCTGCGACTCCGGCCCCGTCTCTCCTCCGCCCACCCCCCGCCCCCGCCCCCCGCCCCGCCGCCTGCCGTCCCCCCCCCCGCCCCCCCCGCCCACGCCCCCTCCCCGGGCGCCGCTTTGCCCCCCTGCGCCGCGCGCCCTCGTCGCTTCGGCTTTGCCCGCTCCCGGTAGCCTCTGCACCCGGGATTTGCTTTCCAGAGATAACACTCAACCGACCCTCCTCCTACAGTTCTGCAGTTAAGATGTAATTAAGGGGCAGAGCTTAACAAAAACAACACCAGATATATTTTCTCGTCGCTCTTCAAAAGATGTGTATGCTTTTTTTCAATACCCGAATTTCCCATAAAAATTACACACTTAATAAGTAATTTTGTAACTAAAGATTCAGAAATATTGTTGCCTTATTTTATTTCAGAGTAATTCGACGTTGCAAAAAGATATTCACAAACCTTTTCAGGTTATTGTACAGCACATACTCACTTCTCTCAAATACAACTAGGTCATTACAGTAAATAACTATAAAAATCAGTTACTGATGCAGAATGATATGCTCTGGTTCTCTTTAGGAGACCCTAACTTGAGTATTAGTTTCTTTATAAACGTTTGTAAGAATTTTCGGAGTACGCCTTTCCTGTTGGTTCATTCATCTATCCCGCTATCTGTATTTCCCAACCACTCTTCTCAGTCAGGGGGAGAGCCAGCCCTTAGCATTCCCGAACACGGAGGTCCTCCCCACTAACCTAGAGACCCGGATGCTCCCCTCCCCTCCGCCCGTCGCCTGCGTTCCGCACGCCTGTCCATCAGCGCCCCCTATCTGCGCTCCCCACCGCATAATCCCGCCCCCTCCCTCGGAGCCTACGTTACCCTTCCGCCTCACCACTTCCAAATACCACGTCGGAGGCTCATCCCACCCCTGCGGCAGGCGACGTTTAAATTGCCTCGCCCCGCAATCGACCCGGGCCTGACCGGGCGCCCGACTTAGCCCGTCATTATCGGGCGCGGCCATCGGGCCCCGCGCCGTGATTACGCGCGTACGCACGCTCACGTTCGCTCTACGTGGCCCCGCGTTCGATTCTCCCTCCTCCCCCTGCAGCGGGTGAAACCCCACCGGCGCCAACGCTAGCCACGTCGGCGGCCGTCTGCGATCGCCGGTTTCGGCACTTGCACAGGAAAACTGAATGCTAATGCCTGATTTTCATTGCGAACCGCCACGCACACTCCGCCCGTTCCCTCCCCACGCCTTCCTTTCTGTTCCCGTGCTATCCCGTTCCGCCTATCACAGGACTTGTCTGTCCTCGCCTTGTCTCTTTCTACTCATCACTTCAAGCCCCGGTCCTCCTCAGCCCTACTATCCTCAGTCCGTTCCTTCTCACCACACCCCTTCTAACTCCCTACCTCCTAAACCATCCTCGTCCCGTCTCTCCTCGACCGTCCCTCCTCGCCCGTCCCTCCTCGCCCGTCCCTCCTCGCCCGCCCCTCCTCGCCCGTCCCTCCTCGCCCGTCCCTCCTCGCCCGTCCCTCCTCGCCCGTCCCTCCTCGCCCGTCCCTCCTCGCCCGTCCCTCCTCGCCCAGTCTCTAATCGCCCCCTCACCCCACCCCGTCTAGAGTATCACCGTCCCTCCTCGATTCATCAACATCCGTCCCGTCCCACTCCGCATCTCCTCGCTGCATCCCATTCACCCTCACCTCGCCCCGCCTACCAGTTTCCGCCCCACCCACCCATCCCCCCGCCCTGCCTCCATACCCCTCCTCTCCGATCCCCGCCCCGTGCGACCGCGTTCACAATAATCAGAACGAGCCATCGTACCTGCGGATTAGCCACGGACTGCGGATGGCGCGCGGCAAATTAATTTAAGCATTACGAAGGCCGCGAATTTGAGCTGCGAATCCGAGAGACTCCGGGTGCGGGAGGACCCGCGCGGCGCGCTGCCGGTGGGAGCTCGCCGCCGCCGGGATAATTTGTGCGACAACTGTTGCGTTATTTTCGAAACGCGGGCGAGTGCGCCCCCATTGCGAAATGCGCGGCATAGCAAATTGCGCGCCGCGTAATGTGGAATATTTGCATAAACCTAGCGCTGACGCGTTGTCAATTTTGGGAATTAACGGAAAGCACCGTGCACTGAAACCGGACGCTGTGTGCCGGCGTTTCCGGACACGCCTATTTTCTTTACGACATTTAGTGCTCGCCGTCATTGCTGAGTACTAATAATGCATGCACATGTGCATGTATAGTTTCGATTTGCACCACCGTGGAAATATATCGTGGAACACATATTCCGTTTTATGTTCATGAGGTGTTGGTGTTGATGTCGAGCAATTACGATGGTCCTTTTAAAACGTTTTATTTCTATCGATTTAACTCTAACACACCAATTATAATTAGACCCTGGATCAATCCTGCACGTTGAATGTTATTATATTTATTGTATATTACATTCGCCCTAAATACCTGCAGATGAACATGACTAACAGTGAAATCATCAAGTTCGACAAGAGAAGCTTTCCGAACTACCGAATGGAACACTGGATGAGTAGCCCCTGTAAAGGGTAGAGAATTAGAGTGTAAAGCGCATTGAGGTATGAGACTGCCACTGCCCTTTAACTTTGATCTACTGCGACCCACCCCTCCGCTGGCTAGCTCAGAATGGGTTTTCAAGGTGGGCGCAAAATAAAAAAATACAATTAGAATAGCGGGGATCAGGGTCATGTGGGCCGTTGTGGATTGAATGCCCTTACACAAAAAACTCAAGTCGAATCACTTTCCACTTACTTAAGTATATTCTAATTAAATTGCTGTTACAGTAAATGAACATAAAACACTTTACATATACAAGAATTTTGTCTTGCTGAAAAAAAAGAGAACAACTTACACTCTTAATAATTAACTACACTGTTTCCTTTCTCTCATTTAAATCAATTTCAAAGAATACTTAAAACTTTTCCTAATCATTCCAGTCGTAAATTTCCTAGTTGCAACTTTACAATTAGCTAAGTTTTTCTTGAAAGAAAAGATTGATTCTATTTTTCACAGAATATCGGTATAAAGAACCTGTACTAATACTTTCTTTCCGAAACAAATTATTCCTTCTAATATCTACAAATTGTTCAAGTTGGCACGACCTTACTGTGTCTTCTCACGGCGTAGAGAAATCTGCGGCGTCGACTCTTCCAATCGCTCGATGTCCTTGTCCTTGCAGCTCGGTCGGGAGCAAAGCCGCCCCTCTGCAGAACTGCACGGTCGCCCCTTTCCAGTACCGTTGTTCAACTCACGATGTGGCCTCCGTCTCGTTTTCCGTTGATACTCTTTTCGTATTCTTTTATAGAATGTAACTAGCTTTTAATTCCATATTTTAAAAAATCTACAATACGACAACTGAGTCTATTGTATAAGAAGAATAAATATAAAAATAAAAAAACTGCAAAGAAAAGAAATGAATGGCCTCGTTAGTTTCATGCTATTCACACTCCTCTCTCTTACAAAGATTTTAAATGCGTCACTTATACTTTCATCCTTTTCCTGATGAATTGTTTTAATGCATTGTAATATGATAATTACCTCCTCGAATGTCTTGAAGAGTTTTTATCGTAGATGCAGTCCTGAAGTCCGTAGCAGTACGAGGTGCCGCCTTCTCGTGATCGGTAGGTCCTCACTCTCCAGCTGTTACTTCAGAAAAGAAAGCTTTCTTTCTCCCGACTCTCGGTGTCGCATACTCTACCGAGACGCTCTCTTACGGATATAGTTCGTAGTTTCCATTTTCGGATTGTATTCATGCGCGTTGGCGCGCGTTCAAACAGCTTATCTTATTCTTGAATATTGATGTGCTCCGTTTTCCGAGACCTCGGCAAAACGGATGGTCACACTTATGTGTAGTAATATAAAACTTATTAGAACGTAGTGTTTCACAACACTTTGAGTGTGGCTATTGTAATTATATCACGAGTTGCTGATGCTGGTGGGCATTATATTTTTTTTCTATGAAGCCAACATAAATTGAGTAAGTGTGTATTTCATTATAAACAAGCTTTTAAGCCAAGGACTGTGCAACAAAACAGGCACATACGCTTCCCAGATGAATGGAAAGCAATACGCTACTTTCAACAAAATCGAACACGTTAAGAACAACCAACCCAAGAGAAAAATATTTTTGTTAAATCTCTCAAACGTAAGCCTTCTCCCCGTCTCCTCCCCCTCCCCCCTCACAGTCAGTCTTCCGCATGAGTGAACGCCTGGCGGCCGTCGCCGGGCCAAAGGTCAAAGGTCAACACGCAAATAGTCAAAAACAAATTTCGCTCCGCGGGAGTCGTCGCGGAGCGCTGCGCGCGGCGGAGGCGCGTACTAATGACGAGGCGGAGGCGCCTAATAGACGTAATAAGAAGATGACGGCGCCTGCCTGATAACTCGATCGGCTCCGCCTGCGCGGACCTTCATCTCCGGCGCCGCGCGCGCGCAACAAAGCGTCAACTCGGCTAATGCGCCGCCGCTGCGCCATTGTCTTTGAAATCGAATCGCCCCCGGCTGCAACCCGCGCAGGCGACGCCGGAAATCGCACTGCACCATGGGGCAGATTTTAACTCCCAGGATCCTCTTCTTCAAAGTCAAATGATACTGGATGAATAATACCGAATTCTTTGACACGTCCAATTCCAGGAGATGCGTTTACATTTAAACCACCGTTCTTGATTAAATTAAATTCTTTATATGTGTGGGATATATTTAACGACTTACAGTTTTTCCTGTAACTTTACAAACGTTTTGACCATCTCAGGCTCCGAGGTAGTATTGACGCTGTCTCTGCAGCAACTCTAATTGGTTTTTTTTGCGTTCAAGTTCCGACTGTCGTGGATTTTCGACTCTAGCTATTTAGCTAGATTGAATTCAGACGTTCAGAGGAAATGGGTTATAGCGGTTGCTGCACTGATCGGCAGTTTTCTGTGGTTTCTTCAATCGATACCATGCAAATGCCAAAGCAGTATCTTAACAAATGGGCCACGGACCGCGCGCAATATTTCCTTCATCTTTCTTGTCCTCTCCTTTCACCTTACTTACACACACACACACATACACACAACATGCACTACACTACCACACATGACGTGACACTAGACGGGACGTTAGAGCTTATCCTGGCTGGGGCGGGGCCACACTGGTGAACGGTGCCCCAGACACCTGGGTGGGGAACATCACGCAAGCTGACGTGTAGATCGGCCCCGGATTTCACCATCCACAGAGGAGGAATTACCACCACCTCCCGGGATAAAAACATTCATCATATTAACTGGACTACTGAGCAGATGACTTGACACGAAAAATCAATCAATCGCGTTAGACTCTGCTGGCTACAACCTCGCAAAGGTAACGCAAAAAATCGTACTCTGCCGAGGGAAAGAATTGAATCCTTGATATTCTTTCGTTAACATTAATTCAAATGTTACCGAATCAATAACGAAATCATTGATGCGTTAATTTCTATTTGACACGTACACAATCCGTTAGTCATAAAAATGAGTTCCCTATATGGGTGAATATATTTCATTACATAACCTTATTCACTGGGGAAAACCCTGCTAGCCGACGGTAGGTCGGTGCCATCCAACGGGGGAAGAGCAACGCCACATCCCGGGGAGGAAACATGCACTACACTTACAGGACGAATGGCCTTAGCAGTTGACGTATCCGGAATCAATCAATCAATTAAATCTGACTACCCTAGTGTCTTCGTAATTGAATTGTGTTCAAAGTGCAGAAACCGCTACTCGCATCGACTCCCATAAAAGCAACTCTGGAAATGGTATTATGCTACGGGAAAGAATGAGGATATATCATGCAATCTTCTTCTTAAATTTAATTTGTGATAACGGACCAATAATGAAGGTTCCTTGACGTCTTAAATTCTATTTATTCATTACAGATGTATTTTTTCTCCGCAACTCTGACACCATGAATTACTTATTTTATTCTTTTATTCTCTTGTCAACTAAAAAACCTTTTTTCATATACGTTATTTCTTATTATTGCCTTTGATACGGTGCTAGAAAACTTGCATATTGATACAACTATTATTCTAAAACACGGCATTAACAATTACCCATAAATCGCATATTTAAATACGTGCAAGATAAATAATATAATTTATTCTGTTACTTCGAAAAATTTTGAAGTAACTACGTTGATGAAGAAATGATAGTTAAATTCATAATTAATCACTTATTATTCTGACTACTAAACAATAAAGCTATGAAATATTCTATTACTAAGCTTAATCACGAAAAGAATGAGAAGCAGAGAAAAGTTAATCGAATCGAATAATCTTCGATGTCGAACAGAAATTGAATTGTCTTTGTCGTGACCGGCCGCACATGATTGAATGTGCCGCCACAGGAGCACGTCAGGGGGGCGTTACCGCCCCTGGCGGCAGCGGCCAGCAGCAAGCGCGGGCCAGCGGTGCGCGGCTGAGTGCGGCCGCCACGCCTGAGCGAGCGGGGCGAGATTCGACCCCGCCCCTTTTACACAGCCAGTCGGCGGGCCTACGGCCCGGGGGGGCTATAAAACCTCGACGCGGAGCTGAGGCAGCAGTCAGTGAGTGAGCGAGCGAGCAGCGGTGAAAGTGCGTCGAGACAGTGTTTAAGTGGTGGTTACGGTGAAGTGCGATAGACTACGACAACAGCGCTACGACAACGGACTCTTCTTTCTGGTTACTTGGTGGACTCGGCATACCTTGGTACATCTTCTGGACTTACGACAACACGGCTTCGTCTCTGTACCAATTCTTCAGGATATCCGGCACTATAGCTTTGTACTTGGTTTTTGGCAATAAATTGTTTATTGAACCTTTGTGTTTGTAACTTGGACACTTCAAATTGGCGACGAGGAGAAAACAACGACATGGAGTCCGAACAAATAACAACTTTAATTACGCTGATGCAGCAACAGATGCAGCAACAGCAACAACAGATGCAGCAGCAGCGGCAGCTGGCGGAAGCACAGATACAACAACAGCAGAAGCAGCTCGAGTTGCAACAACAGCAGATGCAGCAGCAACAGCAACAACAGATGCAACAACAGCAGAAGCAGCTCGAGCTACAACAACAGCAGATGCAGCAGCAGCAACAACAGGCTGATAGGCAGATGGCGGCATTGTTGGAGGCGGTCAGTGCCCGCTCCCCTCCACAGTTCCCTGGTTTCCGGCCGGACGCAGAGGAATGGGCTGAGTACATACACAGGTTGGAGCAGCACCTACTGTGTTACAAGGTAGGAGACGCAAAAATGAAAAAGGCGTTCTTTTTGAGCTGCGTAGGTAACAAGGTGACCAACCTAGTGAAAAAACTGTTCCCAGAGAGAGAAATATCGAGTGTCAAATGGGCAGAAATGCTAGAGAAGCTCAACAATTACTTCAACAAAGTGCCTCATGTGGTAGCAGCTAGGTTCAAATTTTTTCAGTGCAGAAAAAGTGAGGGGCAAACACACAGTGAGTGGATTACAGAGCTAGCCGGGCTGGCGCGGCATTGTCAGTTCAAGTGCCCGCCATCAGATAAGGAAGTGTCATACGCGGAGACTTTAATAAGGGACATGGTAGTGCTACACACACCGGAAGAGAAAATTAGGTTTCAAGCCTTACAAAGTGATAACCCTTCATTAGAGGAAATACACAACCTATGTAAGACGTACGAGATGACTTGTGAGACAGCTCGCCAGATCGCAGCAGAATCGCACTTGCACCACATCAAAAACAGTGGGTCGGTACGCAGCGGAAAGACGGCAAAAGAATACGAGACCGACAGTGACTCCAGTGAGTATAGTGACAGTGCCGGGAAAGGTTACCGCAACAAAGGCGGCAACCACTGTGAGTGGAGGCGTAACCCCGACCCAGCGGCAAACCAGTGTTCAAGAGAGCCAGTGGCAGTGGAAGTGACAGTGACAGTGTGCAAAGAAAGAAGTCGTGTAAAAACTGTGAGAGGTTACATGCAAGAGAACAATGTAGGTTCAGAAACGCGCAGTGCTTTTGGTGCAAGAAAGTGGGCCACATTAGGGAAGTATGCGGAAAAAAGAGGCACGCGGAGCGGTACAAGAAACAAGAGCAAGACATGGAAATCGATATGATCAGTCAAGTGCTCGATACCAGCAAGCAAGATAAACTAATGGTCAAAATTGAGTTGGGAAAAGTGCCGGTGAGTTTCCTGCTAGATACAGGGGCCGCGGTAACACTCATCAATTTAGAAACCTACCAGCGGTTAGGGGCACCCAGGTGTCAGAGGGTGCAGAAAGGCTTGTACGCTTTCGGCAGGACCCCAATTAAGGTGTTGGGGAAAGTGTCGCTAAGGGCAGCTTACAAGAAGAAGCAGGCTGATATTGAAGTGATCGTGGTGGACCGCTACGACGTGACGAACATTTTGGGCCTCGACTCCTTTGATAAACTCGGGTTTGGAGTAATTGACTCAGTGAACCAGGTCGCGAAGAACGAAGAAACACAGGTCGTCGGGAAGCTAGAACAAGAGTTTCCAGAAGTGTTTTCTCCCGGGCTCGGGGAATGTAAACACTTCCGAGCAAGCATCCAGTTGAAGGAGGGGCACAAGCCACGCTTTTTCAAAGCAAGACCAGTCCCGTGGGCCCTCAGGGAAAAAGTAGCCGAAGAGCTGAGACGGCTGCAGGCGGACGGTGTTATCACTCCAGTATCAACAAGCCAGTGGGCCACGCCGTTGGTCGTGGTAAAGAAAGCAATGGTTCGATTAGATTGTGCGGTGATTTCAAGAGTACTGTGAACCAACAGGTAGAAGTAGAGCAATATCCAATCCCGAAGCCGGAAGATCTGTTCTATAAATTGTCTGGTGGACGACAATTCTCAAAAATTGACTTACGGGACGCATACCTACAGCTGCCACTCGACCAGGAAGCCAAGGAAGTTTTGGTGATTAACACCCCGTTAGGACTCTTCAGATATAACAGGCTGCCATTCGGCGTGAATTCCGCAGCCGCACTGTTCCAGCGCTGTCTAGAACAGTTGACAGCAGAGCTGAAGGGCTGTTGTAACTACCTGGACGATATCATAGTCACGGGGAGCACGGAAAAGGAACACGAGGAAAACTTGAAGAGTTTATTTAAGGTGCTCCAGGACAATGGTTTAAGGGTGAACAAGGTCAAGTGTGAATTCTTTAAGGACCAGGTAGTGTTCTTGGGGCACGTGCTGGATAGCACCGGCATTTCACCCACTAGCCAGCACGTAGAAGCCATCCTACGACTGCCACCGCCAGCAGACGTGAAGCAGCTGCAAGCATTATTGGGAAAAGTGAACTATTATAACAAGTTCATTAGGAATTTTTCTACTATCGCAGCTCCACTAAACAAGCTGAGGAAGAAAGGAGTGAAATTCGTATGGTCCCAAGACTGCGAAAGAGCTCTGAGCCGGTTGAAGGAAGAACTAGTCAAAACAGTTAAGTTAAATCATTTTGTGCCGGGTAGGCTCACCACGGTAGCAGCGGACGCCTCTGAGTATGGTCTTGGGGCGGTGTTATCGCAGAAGGACAGCAATGGGGTGGAGAGGCCTATTGCGTTTGCGTCAAAATCCCTCAACAAACATCAAAGAAATTATTCGCAAATTGAAAAGGAGGCGTTAGGAATAATCTTCGCGGTGAGAAAGTTCAACGATTATTTATATGGCAGTAAATTCCATATAATTACTGACCACAAGCCGCTAGTGCAACTATTTCACCCTGGAAAACGGATCCCGGAGAGCACAGCGAAGAAACTGCAAAGGTGGGCGCTATTCTTGTCAGACTACAATTACCAGATCCACTTCAGGAGCACAACGCAGCACGCCAATGCGGACGCTTTATCCAGGTTGCCAGGAGGTCCGGACCTGGAGTTCGACAAGCTGGAGGAAGAGTGCCTCCAGATTGATACGGAAGAATGCCTGGTACTGTCGGAGTTCCCATTGGGAGCCAGAAGAATCGCGCAGGAGACGGATAAAGATCCAGAGCTGCGGGCAGTGAGGAATTATGTTAGGGAAGGCTGGCCACTTAGGTGCTTGAGGAGCAATGCATCCTGGTATAACAAGAAAGACAGGTTGACTTGCAAGGCAGGAGTGTTGCTCTTAGCCGGAGAGGAATTTACGAGAGTCGTCATCCCGAAGGTACTAAGGAAGACCGTATTGGACCTCCTCCATGAGGGACACTGGGGGGTGGTCCGCACGAAGCAGCTGGCGCGTCGTCACTGCTTCTGGGAGGGGATGAACTCCGACATCGTACAGTTGCTCAAGAGATGTGAGGCCTGCCAGTTAAATCAGAGCGCACCGAGGAAGGATTTGGTTCCCTGGCCTGAGCCTAGTGAGCCGTGGGAACGGGTACACGTAGACTTCGCGGGCCCATTTTGGGACAAGATGTGGTTAGTCGTAGTAGACGCCAAGTCTAATTACCCCTACGTAGTGGAAATGGCTAACACCACGTCGACTCAGACCATCAATGCGCTAGAGAGAATTTTTGTGACCGAGGGGCTACCGGTCACGTTGGTGTCAGACAACGGAACCCAATTCACATCCCAAGAGTTCGCGAATTTCTGCGCGAGCAATGGGATCCAGCATGTCTGTGCACCGCCGTTTCACCCGCAATCGAATGGGGAAGCGGAGAGGTTCGTGAGAACGTTCAAGACAGCCATGTCGAAAGCGCGCGCAGCAGGTACGCACAGGTCCAGAGCGCTGCTGCGGGTCTTGGTCACCTTCCGCACCTTGCCAGGCGCGGACGGCAGGAGCCCTGCCGAGGTACTTCACGGGAGACAACCGAGAACGTTGTTGTCACTGCTTAGCCCGGTGGATCCTTACAGGTCGGTAGGAACGCAACCAAGATTCCAGGTGGGTGATATGGTATATTGTACCTCTTTTTAAAAATGCCCAGCTTGGCTCCCGGGCATAGTAACGGCAGCAAAAGGGAACAGGACATACCTAGTCCGCACAGAGGGTAGGGTAGTGACACGCCACCAGGGGCAGTTGAGACCCCGGGTAAACCCCAGCAGGGTGGATTCACTCCCCAAGGTATCACAACAAGAGTTCTATAAAAAAGTGATGAGGGAAACCATTTACATCCCGCAGGAGACAGCCGCCGCAGGGACCAGCGGCCAGGACACAGCAGAACCCCCACCAGAGGAGGTCAGCGAGCCAGGAGGAGAAGGCGCAGTGGAGACACCCAGGGCGCAGTTGCGCCCCCGGAGGAGCACCAGGAGGGTGCGTTTTGCGCCGTATACGACGCAATTGGGCGCGGAGGGTGTCGTGGCCGGCCGCACATGATTGAATGTGCCGCCACAGGAGCACGTCAGGGGGCGTTACCGCCCCTGGCGGCAGCGGCCAGCAGCAAGCGCGGGCCAGCGGTGCGCGGCTGAGTGCGGCCGCCACGCCTGAGCGAGCGGGGCGAGATTCGACCCCGCCCCTTTTACACAGCCAGTCGGCGGGCCTACGGCCCGGGGGGGCTATAAAACCTCGACGCGGAGCTGAGGCAGCAGTCAGTGAGTGAGCGAGCGAGCAGCGGTGAAAGTGCGTCGAGACAGTGTTTAAGTGGTGGTTACGGTGAAGTGCGATAGACTACGACGACAGCGCTACGACAACGGACTCTTCTTTCTGGTTACTTGGTGGACTCGGCATACATTGGTACATCTTCTGGACTTACGACAACACGGCTTCGTCTCTGTACCAATTCTCCCGGATATCCGGCACTATAGCTCTGTACCTGTTTCTGGCAATAAATTGTTTATTGAACCTTTGTGTTTGTAACTTGGACACTTCAGTTTACAAGAAGAGTTTCCAGGAAAAAACTTACATTCTGATATCTTTTCGTGGTGTAGTACATGCAGGTAATAGGCAAATGAATGTTTCTTTCTACTCTCAACGTTTTTCACTCTGACAGATGGTTGACATTTCGAGCTTTTGCAGATTAATTTATTTCCTAATTTTCGGATAGGGATTAGAAAGATATCATTAGGGATTCGCGGTCTTCTTTACAAATTTTGTTCGAACAGTTATATTTGTATTTAATGGCAACGTTCTTGGGTTAACTTCTTTTCGTTTACCGTTTTACCTGCTTTACTGACATATTCTTTGCCACTCTCGTAATTTCGATCACTCTTCAAATTTCCGATTATTTTTTGATTTCACACTCTTTAAATTTCCTTTTATTAAGACTCGAAAGTTGTTGTTGTTGCCTCCTTTTTGGCTATTATTTACCATGTATTGATTCGTTTGATGGTATATCCTGCAGCAGGGTATATATCCAAAATAGATCCTGTACGACTCAGTTCAGGAACTGTGCGAAGGTTCATCTTCTAACAACTTGTAACGACAAAGTAAGTTCTAAACTGGAATTATCACCCATTTATAAAATAATTTTCCCAAGAATAAATATACCGTGGTGTGTTTTTAAGCTTTTATGGGTTAAATGTATTCTGAACCACTGCTTTGAAGATTAGGAAACACCTCACACTCCATTTTGAACTTTTTTCGTTGACGTAAATCAGCTAGACACGCTCCTTTGTAAACACATAGACGTAAAGGACCACAGGTACGGTAGAATCTTATGGTTCTCACATTTGTCATCTTATACAGATAGAACTAAATTGCTCCATTCATTACTCGGTTACAAAGTGCCCCACAGTGCACCACATGCTTGGTTTATATACTGAATGGCCTGTACTATCGTTTTAAATAAAAACCTCCAGAATGACAATTGTTGAGTTTTTCATTTAAACTCCCTGGTTCTCACTCCGAATTGTCAACGTGCTCGCTAAAACCCTCCCATTCAGCGAATTATGATGAGTTCTTGTATGATAAAATGTAATCGAAGTCTCCTGCTGCTAAACCCTACCTGAACGTTCTGACCTTAATGTTCCAATCAAAATGCAGGGATAAAATGAAGTTATCAATATAACAAACAACACGCATCTGGGCCACATGGGATCTCCAACATCCTCATAATCTTCCCGCAGAAGGTAAAGAAGTCCTCCTCAATATTTTCAATTTTATCATTAAATGTAAAACCTTCCCTAAACTAACGGAAAAAAGCAACCGTTATTCTCATCCATAAACCAGGCAAAATAAGATCCAACTCGATTAATTATTGCCCGATTACCCTACTTTGTAACCTATGCAAGGTACTTGAAAAGAATCGATAGACGTTGAAGATATTTTTTGAATACCAACCTTAAAGATCATCAATTTGGCTTTAGGCCTGGGCAAGTGTACATACTCACATCTTGTTAGCGTAGATACTTATACCACTGAAGCCATCCACAGCAGACGCGTCATTGCCGTCAACCTACATGTCCCAAAGGCATATGTTATGAGACGGACCCCTCGAGTTGTATGGTTATTTCAGCTTTGAAGGTAACATTCTTAGTTTTATCATGAATTTCACTAGTGATCGATGCATTCAGGTATGAGTTAATAACCAGTTATCCAAATTAATCAGTTTGAAATTGGATTTTCAAATTGATCCACCTTAAGTGTAACTTTACTTTTGATTGCAATTAAGGATGCTGGTCAGAATATCAAATCATCTACAATCATCCGTAAGTATTCGGTATGTGATCATACTCGGTGAAGGGAAGAATCTCTCTTCTACGCAGGTCATCACAGAAAATGCAATGAACTCAATAGATAGCTAGTCGCTAATTTCAGGATTCATAATTTTTTCAACGAAGTCAGAATGCATCCTTATATATAGACAAAATATCGGAGAGCTTCATTTACAAATGGGTGAGGTGACGATAAGAAGAGTTTTCTCAACCAAAGTCCTTGACCTTATCTTCGACTGTAAGCATACTTTAAACAACACTTCAAAGATCCCACCAGAAGAATAAATTTCCTAACATGCATGGACTTTAACAACTAGGGCGCAGCCAAACATACCCTGCTCATCACTTACTAAGATATCATCCGTAATAAAATTGATTATGAATGTGTAATATGCACCAAAGCCAATAACATCCTGCATAAAAAAACTAGATACTCTACATAATAGAGCGCTTAAGATAAGTACTGAACGCCAACAGGTAGCATCCTTATTGAAACCTCGAAAATAACCTTCAATTTCGAAGAAATAATCTTACCATCAAATATATAACAATAAACAAAGCTTCATCATCCAATAATAATATTATACTTAACGATGTCAACTCGCCAATCAAACATACTCCCAGCCACATAAAATCATATTACAAAATTATGTCATTTCTCCTTTTATAAAACCACTAAGAACGCCATCAGGGACTGTAACCTTCCACTAGTACAGTAGTCTAGGAATAGTCGAGAAAAATTAATCTTACCAACTTTTGGAAATGTCACGCAAGCTTGCTTTGCTTACATTGAAGTGAGCTTTCAATTTTTCAGCATCATAATAAACGATTAAAACTTTTTAAAGTAATGAAGTGTGTTGGTTAGTACTAAGTTAAATTTACCTTCCTTCAATCTATTTCTTTTCATAAAAATATTATTTACATCACACAATAATCATGACCGACAAAAGTGAGATGAATTCAAAGAATATTAAAACCTCTATATTGTGTTTTTGCGAACGTCAAATGAAGTGAGCGAAGTTCGGGCTTACAATTCTGATTTTTTTTTCAATTTTCTAAAATAGAGAGTGGGTCAAAAATGGGACCATGACCACTAACTTTACATTTATTTGGTTCGCGGAAAGAATTTAAAGCAAAAATTGGCCTCGCTTCTGAGAAAATAATTGCATAAAATTTAAAAATCCGGTATGTTTCACGCAAAATTACACAAAAAATAGTAATATTTTCTAAGATTTGAGCATCACCTAATTTTCAAATCTTTTCTGATGAACAGATTTTATAAAGAAAAAATCTTAATAAATGTAGTTGTAGGAATACTCCAAAGAAATTGAATTTTTGCCATTTTCCAAAAATGACGGTTTTCAACTAAAATAAGACCTGCACTATACTTTTAAGTGGTTTCTACGCTATACGAGGACAAAATTTAATAAAAAATTTGGTGCCGTTTAAAAAAACTGTTTAAAAAATTGCTTATAATTCATGCAATTTTACGTGAAAACTACTAAAATTTTCGAAAAATTGTACTTGACCTTGTTTCAAAATTTGTCTTCAAACAACAGATTTCATTAAGGACATAATCTCTCTTCATTATTTCAGTTGTAGAAAGACGTCAAAAACCTGAGAGTGCTACAACAGCACATACATTCTCGCATTCATTCTAAATTTGCAATTTTCAAACTTTCACAGAATTCTACGAAAATAAGACTGGCGTTATATTTTTAAACGTCCCTCCTGACGGTGGGAAGTATTTCAAGAAAAAATTTTGAGCGGTTTTTGAGAAAAAGTGTTCAAAAATTAACATTGTCTATATTTTACGCAATCGGTTTAGCTGCTAGCATTGTTTCAGCAGGCGCGCCTAGGCGTTTCGCCGTTAGTCGTTTTTTCGATACCAAGAACCAACAAACATGGATTCTGACTACGCAACGTATAAGAGAAGTCATTTATTGTGTTTAGGGACAAGGTTTATCCACTTTTTTGTTAGCTGAGCCCGGCAATAAGAGGTTTTCGGTCGAAATTTCACCCGTTTTCCCATCAGCATTACATTACTTTCTGAATACTGCGTAAGCAGTAATTAGTGGTGCTACAACAGTTACCTAGTTGTGCCTCAACAGCGAATGCTATCTCAAATTATTTCTAACTGCTTCGCTTTATTGTACTACTACATAAATATGTTAAAGTGTTTTCAACCAGCAACAAAAATTTTCTCGAGACTCGTTTTCAGTCCGAGTTAACTGGCCATCATATCACTACGCT